>OY284488.1:16348545-16887942 GCA_958336395.1 Ctenicera cuprea | reverse complement strand
GGGAAGCCGAATCAACTCCAGTGCTTGTGATTCCTGAGATTCCAAGGCCAGTCCCTGAAGCACCTGGAGGTGTTCCCAAGAGGTATACTCGCCAACAGTGGAGAAACCTCAGACGAGTACAAATACCAACTGGGAATGGGACATTCATGAGGTTGAAAAGGAAGGACGCCATCGCCATGGTCTGTGGTCTCAGCCAACCGGCTCTCAGCCAATCCAGGTGCTACCGAACCCTAATTAGATCCAGATCCCTGGATGACCCTGCCAGCATTCATGTTCATCACCGTTTTTTTTTCTTCTCCCGAAGGAAGGGGGAAGATGGCATCCCTGGTGGGGACATCGCATCTGCTGAGCAGTGCAGCAAAGAAGAAAACCGCGAAACTAACACCCAAGCGTGATGGACCTTATCAAATCTTAAAAGTAATTAGTTCAACTACCTATGAGATAGCACACCCAAACAACCCTGGTGTATTTCTGGAAAAATACCACGCCTCGGCATTGACGCCAAATCATATGAGAGATGAAAAGGATAGGCCAGAACCAATTGCGCCCCTTTGAGAACGAGGAAGCAACCAAAGGAGTAATATTGTATAATGTTACTAATTATAATACAAACTTTTTTTTAGAAAAAATGCAGCTAAATAAATAAATTTAAAATACCAAGGCATTTTTAAAGCGGCAACTAAACATAATAATATTAAATGCTGATAAATGCCAAAACTCTGTCGACATGAAAAAAGAATATAATAAACATGTGCAATACATTATTAATGATTCCACAACATATAAAAAAATAAAAGAGACCCCACTACCACATATAAAAATCAAAATAAATTATTACAAGGGTGGATCAACAACATCATGAAGAAAGAAGGTGCAACAGAAATGAAAGTTCACAATGCACAACAATCAACTGCTTACCAAAACGATATAAAACTGGTACCCCTTTGCGCCCCATATTAAGTTTTATTTACCTTTATATAAATTGCTTAAATATCTTTATATACAAATGTACCTTTACACTTAGCAATAAAAGCGATTAAAAACAAATGCGCATATGTTCAAGAACACACGTCTACCAAAAAATAAATTTACTAAAGCAGCTAAGCTATGTTGCAACTCCACATATTTTCAAAAGGATACCAAATACCAATTGACGCTTTAAAAAAATTCAACCTAGTAATGTATAAAAGATATCTATAATATCGGCATTATATGTCGATTTCTTGCGTGTATTTTTTTGTATGTACACCGTGTAAGAGCAAGGGAATTTTTAACTAAAGGCACATAGCTACATAACCATTCAGTTTGAAGTAGAGTAGACGTTTCAATTCAGTCAGTATGGGTTGATACTATTCAGTTGTTACAATAATTACGTCAATTACAATTACAATAACTAATTTTACGTAAGCCTTGTTGGGGTCAAGGAGAGGCGGCTCGATGCTCAGAAGCCTAAAAGCTCAGCAAAGAACCCAAACCTTACTAAGATCCTGCAGTAGCAAGATCAAGACCGTCTGCTAGTAATGATCCAATGCACACGTATTGGTGAACCTGTGGCGAAGAGTCACAGCCTGCGTGAGGTGGCCCTGCATAATCTGAAAGCAGCGGATCTAGAGGAGTAAACCTCGAAAATAAATCCCAAAGTTAATGTGGGAGCTATCGTGCCGAGAACTGAATGGCACTAGGGTTATTTGTCTCGAACGATGCCCTTGGGGAACCAAGCGAAACTCCATTGTATTTAGCCTTACAACTCTGCAGGGGCTCCGCAGGTGCTGACCACCATTTCCCCATTACTCGTGGGACTAATATGGACCGAAGTAAAAATATTTTTGAAACCTTAGGGGAACTTCCAACCGAAGAAAACCCTACAACCATAGCATCAGCTACGAAGGAGGTGCCACCAGTTGGACCAAACCCTGCTCCTTCCATGGAACTTGGAGAGGAAGCGTCAGCAAGCCTCCCAAAAACAACCTCTCCAAAACCCCAGAAGGACAAGAGACTATCTGGGGCTCAAAGGAGGAGAATGAGGATCCAGGACGCAATAGCTGCTGGGGAACCTGTAAGACCCAGGATCCGAAAAACCAAACCAAAAGATCATAAGGGTAAAGTGCAAACTGAAGCTGAGAGTAGCCACTCGCCCGCGACAGGGAGCACTTCAACCCCTTTTGTAAAGAGATATCGCTCTGATGGCAGTACACCCTCTAGTAGTGGGGCGCAAACCATCAAAAAACCTAGAACTGATGCCGACAGAGGGAAGGGTGTGCCAGCAATGGCAGAAACCTTCAGCGACACTCTGAAGGCAGTGAAGATGGCAGTAGTTCTTGAAAACTCTCCTGATGAAAAACTCACGGAAAAACAGGCTCAAAAAATCCAAACAGAGCTATTGGGAAAAGTGCTCCTCAAGTGTGGGGAGGGAACTGGAACCCCAGTTTAAAAACTCCCATCTTGAAAAGGGCGCATTAACCATCACCTGTGCCAATGAGATGTCGTCAGCTTGGCTAACAAACCAACTGGCTAACCTAAGGCCACTACAAGGCTTAAATCTCAGGGTGGGGACGGCAAAAGAAATCCTACGCACTACGAAAGTTCTGCTGTGGGTGCCCAAGCTGCTCTCCAAAACAAACCCTGCAGAATTACTTAACTTCCTAAAGACCTAAAATCAGGGGCTAAAAACACAGGAATGGCGAGTCGTGAGCAACCGAGTGGAATCATCTGGACAGACACTGGTGCTGGAAATCGACGAAGAGTCTTTAGCGTCACTAAAGGGCAGCAAATAACAGGCTTTCCTGGGGCCAACCCAAGTGACGTTCAAACTACTAAACCTGCCTAAGGATGCTCCAACTCCTTCAGGCCAAGCTACAGCACAGTAGGGGAGCTTCGGCGACCCTTTCACGTCTGCTAGCTTCTGGCAAAGTCAGCATAGCCCTAGTCCAAGAACCCTGGGTCTCCAAAGGCAGGAGATAATGGGGCTTGGCCAAACCGCAGGTAAGTTAATCTATGATAGATCAGTAGAAACACCTAAAACCTGCATCTATGTGGGGAATGGAATTAACACCTTACCCATGATGGATTTCTGTTCTAGAGATCTAACTGCGATAAGTACAAACTTTCAGTCAGAAGGGAGCACAGTGAAGCTTATTTTAACTTCCGCTAATCTCCCTTATGACTCGCCAACACCTGAGTTGGAACGATTAGTGAATCACTGCAATGAAACCAAGACTGAACTTTTGATAGGAGCAGATTCAAACTCTCATCATATAGTCTGGGGCAGCAGCAATACGAATAACAGAGGTGAGTCTTTATTAACCTTTATTTGTAGTAATAACTTACATGTAATAAATGTGGGCAACGAACCTACTTTTGTAACAACTGTTAGAAGGGAGGTCATAGACCTAACCCTAGGTTCCTCCAAAATATGAAGGAAAATAACAAAATGCAATGTTTCTAGTGAGCCATCTCTCTCAGATCACAGGCACATTCATTTTGAAATATCCGATGTGGAAAAAACAGTGCTTATGCACAGGGACCCCAGGAGGACCGATTGGGAAGCCTACAGGGAAGACCTAAAGGCAAATATCGAAGCCAACATCAACACTGTTCACAATAACAGTTTTGAAATTGAGGCTGTAGCAGATCAACTACAAAAATCTATTCTAACCTCATACCAAAATAACTGTCCACCAAAAACTATAAGCTAAGAAAGATTCGTGGAGGAGGCTCTGTTAAGATGTTGAAAACACATCTGTTGGACCAAGACTCCACCGCATCTTGGCTAAAGAACCTTTATATCCTGTAGGCACTTTAAAAACCCCACAGGAAACTTTACTGCTACTGGTAAGGAGACCGTGGAGCTTTTGCTCCAAAGTCACTTTCCGGGATCGGTAATAACTTAGCCAAACCCAATTCAAAACCCTAATAACACTTTTTCTAGAGCTGTACGGGAAAATTGTAAGGTAGCTAACTACGTGGTAAACCACGAAAGAATAAATTGGGCTATTAACTCTTTTAACCCTACAAATCTCCGGGACCTGATGACATCCTCCCTGTAATGCTACAAGAGGGGAAGCAAGTTCTGATACCAGTGTTATGCAGGCTATATCGAGCTAGTTTGGCCTTAGGCCATGTACCTCAAGCCTGGAAACCTGTCAAAGTGGTCTTCATACCAAAACCGGGCCGTAACTCCTACACCCAAGCCAAGGCATTTAGACCAATAAGTCTATCGTCGTTCATTCTGAAAACGATGGAAAAAATGGTAGAAAGGCACATAAGGGAAGGGCACTCATAGAGAAACTTCTACACCAAAACCAACATGCCTACCAACCAGGTAAATCGTGTGACAGTGCTCTACATAACCTTGTTAACAGGATAGAGCGCCGCTTACAAAACAAGGAAATTGTCCTAGGTGTTTTTCTTGACATACAGGGGGCCTTTGATAACACCTCCTTTGAATCAATGCTTCAAGCGGCTAAAAGACATGGTATTGACGACAGTGTAGGTGGATAAAAAACATGTTACAAAGTCGACAAGTACAAGCCACAATATGTGGTGAAAAGATGGAGGTGTCGGTAACTAGGGGATGTCCACAAGGAGGGGTACTATCCCCCTTACTTTGGGATCTGGTTATAAACGAACTCCTCACAAATCAGAATACCGAAGGCTACTTCACCCTTGGTTATGCAGATGACAAATCGTTCTTATAGAAGGTAAGCACGGCACTATAATCTCAGAAATAATGCAAAGTGTTCTGTTCAAGGTGGAGACGTGGTGCAACAAGGAATACCTTACGGTAAACCCTGCAAAAACCAGTCTCCTACCATTTACTAGAAAAAAAAACCACTGAGGCATAAACCCACCGAAACTCTTTGGAGAAACTCTGCAAATTAAGGGGGAAGTCAAATACTTGGGTGTAATTTTAGATACCAAGTTGACTTGGAACCAACATTTACAGAGAACTACCAATAAGGCAAAAACATCCTTGATGATGGCAAGAAGAGCCTTTGGAAATAAATGGGGATTAAAACCCAAAATGGTCTACTGGTTATACACAACAGTGATAAGACCAACAATAACCTATGGTTCACTAGTATGGTGGCCAAAAGCAAATCAAAGACAGGCAATTAACCAGCTTCTTAGTGTTCAAAGACTGGCTGGTCTCTATATAACTGGAGCATTCAGGAGTACTCCGACATCAGCATTGGAAGCTCTTCTGCAACTTCCTCCCCTAGAGCTAATAATCAAGGGCGAGGCACGCATGGGAGCATACCGCTTAAACTGCACGGGCAATTGGAGAAGCAGCCAACAGATATGGGGACACTAACATAACAACTATAGTATCCGACCCAATGCTAGACATGGGTACGGACTACATGTTAACAAAATACTCCTTTCACAAACCATTTTAAGTATGGATAAACCGTGAAGAGTGGCAACAAGGAGAAGCACCAGACTTGCAAAAAAGCCTAGTATGGTATACAGACGGTTCACGCACAGACAACGGAACCGGAGCTGGAATATACGGTAGTAAACCAAGATATAGCACCTCTATATCACTGGGCCAATCTACCACAACATTCCAATCAGAAACATATGCAATCTTAGCAGCAATAGAAGAGAACATCAGAAGGGGATATATGAACAAAACCATCCTTATCATCTCTGACAGTCAGGCAACTTTAAAAGCACTGAATTCAAACCAGATCAAGTCAAAGCTTGTCTGGAACTGCCTTTGTAGCCTCTTAAAACTGGCAAACTCTAACAAGGTAAAACTTGTGTAGGTGCCGGGACACAGAGGCATAGAAGGAAATGAAAATGCAGATAAACTAGCAAAGCAGGGATCTGAAACACCATTCCCAGGGCCTGAACCTGTGGTTGATACAACTAAAAAGACAGCGAGAGGAGCAGTTAAAGAATGGATTTCAACAAAACACTCGGAACACTGGAAACTCTCAACTCGACAGAAACAAAGCAAAGCTATGATGGGCAGCCATCCCCATAAGCTGACAAAACTAGTCCTGCAACTTAGCAGGACTCACATCAGAATAGTGACGGGACTCCTAACGGGACACTGGCCCTTCAGAAAACATCTGCATAACATAGAGCTATATAATGAAGATCCCATATGCAGACTATGTGGCGAGGAAGAAGAAACAGCCTCCCATATAATATTCGAATGCAAAGCCCTAGCTCGCAGAAGATTTCAAATCTTTGAGGGCATCAACCCCAATGAGATACAACCGCCAGCCAGTCTGATCAACAAACTCCTAGACCTGCTAAAGGGGACTTGACAGCGACTAGCAACCGAAGGGGATGCACAATAGGCCCAAGACGCCGCAGTGTTAAAGGGCGTAACAAACCCTCCCCGTTTCAAATCAATCAATCAATCAATCAATCAAGCCTTGTCACTTAAAATATTTCTTAGATTATATATTTTCTATTATACACGGTCGTATGGAATAAGTTCATTATTACTTTTTTCTGTAGCTTTCTGCATACTTCATAATTTTTTTTTACCAATGCTGCAAGCGCTTTCATGCAATCGTCATTTTTTTTAATGGCACCATACCTATTTTGGCATTCATTCAATAGAGGTTTTTTTTCTATTTTCAATGATATAAAATTTGTATACTCTTACATAACAAAATTTTCGAGAGCAACCCGAAAACCTTCTTCGTATTTATCAGGCCCTGAATTCAAACAATAGTCTATAAATTTAAATTATGGTTAAATATTGCGAACGAAAGATTGTTTTTTCTGCTGCTTTTGATTGTCAGAGACATCAAATGGATTTCCAAAGCACAGTACTGCGATTGTAATAGGCTTTTGTTCGAATTCAATACCTACCTACATTAACATAAAGAGGTTTTCCGAATATTCTTCGAAAATTTTGTTATATGAGGGTATATAAGTTTTGCAACATTAAAAAGAAAAACATTTTCTATTAAATGAATGCAAAAATAGGTACGATTGTCTTTTAAAATAAATAATATTCGCCTTAAAGCATATAGAACGCTAAAAACGATTTAGATATTTCATTAAATAAACATTGGTTGCAACTAGAAAACACAATATATAAAACCAGGCGACTGCTTAAAATAGGAGGTTCTCTAGTTAATTAGACGTGCTTGAAAAATAATCTTAGATTCGTATTCTACAAATGTCGAAAATGTTCTGTGCAAGCGCGATCCCACTACCACCCCCTCAAACAAAAATGATTGATATTTAAAAAATGTACGAATTTCGGCTTCAACACCGGTAAGAAATGTTAAATGACACTAGGAACAACTTTCCATTGAGAAAACACCTCTGGGAGGTACGAAAAACATTGTTTGGAATTAGAAAATACTAAAAATCTACAAATTTTCTCGAAATTTTGTATATTTTCATTTTTGCAAATTTTCAAAAATTTTTAATATTTATAAATGTTTCAAATGTTTTAACAATTTGCAAAAATTTTCTAAATATCAAAAATTTTTAAAATATTTAAAATTTTGATAAATTCTAAATTTTAAATATTTAACAATTTTTCAAAACTTTCGTATTTAGTTTTAAAAATGTTCAAAACATTCAAAGATTTTCAAAACTATCTAAATTTTAGAAAATCTTCAGTTTTCTAAATAACTCTACGTTAAGCTAGAACACTTTACCAGCTAAATTTGACGTAGAGGTAATAAATAAAGAAGAACTGACCAAAGCAAGATTTGTAAATATAGTGTGTTGAATTTTATACATTTAAATTACTTGTATTAATTGTAATTCTTTGTATCCCTTTCCCTTCCAAAGAGCTATCTCTGGTTAAGCTAGAGAGGCCGCGTGATTACAATGCGCGGCTTGAAACTAAATGAGCCAGTGAATAAATAAATTTTTCTACTCGGAAAGACCAAATTAATTAAGGCATTTAATAATATAATGCTGCAACACCTAGAATTTATGGACTACCTGCTGAAAATGCTACAAATATTGATTTCAGTTTCAAGGTACCATTCACGTTTCGTTGTAATATAAATTTCGCTCACTTAAACATCCGAAGTTTACGTGGGAGGTTTTCTATTTCGCTCTTGAGTACAATTTGTAATACGTGTTTTCACAACTTATCACTTACAAGCTGCTATTGGCAAATAAATTCACAAAAATATTCTTTTCTTTCTACTGTAAATAAGCCATTTAAAAGCAAATGGGCACATAGAATAACTGTGCCAGCTGAAGTCGTTTCCGCGATGCCTCATCTTGTATAACATAACATTTTTCGATTATATTACTTTCTTCAGTGGGAGTCAAGAACGATTTCAAGATATTAATCAGAAATAGAAATATGGCAAATACTTTGGTAGTAAAAAAAACATCTGTTGTTATCTAGTTTGTCCAAATTTAAAAATACTTAGTTATACTATGAAACCCCAAATAAACATGTATAACTTTTGGTATAGCTTTGCTTTGCATTTACGGTAAAACGTTTGTTTCAATCCGGTTTTTTCCAGCTCTATTTATACAAGGCGTCTATAAAGTAACTCCCCCAATCAACTTTTGAGACTCATTTCAAAAAGATGAAACCGAGAAAATTAAAAATTAAACCAAGAATATATTTCTTAAGAGAACAATAAAAAGCGAGCAAGACGATTTTTACTGCTAGTCATTTTACGGCGCGTAATTCGATAATTTACTTACGTGTCATGAGACCATCAACTCAAGGTTTTTTTCGCGACTGATAATAGATTACAACATCGTCGTAATAACTATTTTTTTTAAGGAACAATGTGGCACACGAAAACACTTATAACATTTTGATTAAGTAAAATTGATGGCACGACGTGCCGACAATATCCAGAATTGTTGAGGCAGTAAACAGTGAAAACTAGAAAATAAATATCACAAATGATGCCCCCCCCCCCCCACTAACTTTTGAATGACTTGATATTTTACCACAACATTTGGTGTACTTTAATGGGAAATTAAATACTAATGTTCAGCTAATAATTAAATTTTGTATCATTCAAAATGAAGGCTGGGCGCCATTTTGTTTTTTTTATTGTAAAGGGAGTCGAGTGACACCTCATTTGAGAGGTATTTTAGTTCTGCGTCTGATCCTAAAGTTTCAAAAACAGCCATAACAAAACGGCATATTTTAAACAATGAACTCACTCAATTCAAAATTGTTTTGATTTTTTTATCCAGTCGTCCACTTTTTCATTTGCAGAACAAAATTTTCCCAGTAATATCTCAGGAAGCTGAAAATAATATTGAAACCGTTATGTTCCAACAAGACGGTGCGCCGCCTCATTATTATAGGCCTGTTTCTGACTTTCTCAACGGACATTTTCCTGGAACATTGATTGGTAGGCGGGGTCCTGTAGAATAGCCGGCTCGCTCCCCAGATTTAACATCCTTAGATTTTTTTCTATGGGGATATCTGAAATCTAAAGTGTACAGAACTCGTCCAGAAACAATTAAAGAACTGGAGCAACGAATTACAGAAGTTTGCAGAAATATCACTCCAGAAACTTATGAAAATCTAAGGCAGGAAAAATAAGGAGCAGTTAAAGAATGGATTTCAACAAAACACTCGGAACACTGGAGACTCTCACCTCGACAGAGACATAGCAAAGCTATGATGGGCAGCCATCCCCATAAGCTGACAAAACCAGTCCTGCAACTCAGCAGGACTCACATCAGAATAGTGACGGGGCTCCTAACGGGACACTGACACTTCAGAAAACATCTGCATAACATAGGTATATATAATGAAGATCCCATATGCAGACTATGTGGCGAGGAAGAGGAAACAGCCTCCCATATAATATTCGAATGCGAAGCCCTAGCTCGCAGAAGATTCCAAATCTTTGAGGGCATCAATCCCAATGAGACACAACCGCCAGCCAGTCTGATCAACAAACTCCTAGCCCTGCTAAAGGGGACTGACCTACTTGACAGCGACTAGCGACCGAAGGGGACACACAATAGGCCTAAGAGGCCGCAGTGTTAAAGGCCGTAACAAACCCTCCCCGCTTCAAATCTAATCTAATCTAATCTAAGGCAGGAATTTTATAACCTTCTTTATTTTCAATCATTTGTCATTTTGTTATGGCTGAATATTTCTCTTTGAAACTCGAGGATCAGGCGCAGAACTAAAAGACCTTTCAAATGAGGTGTTACTCGACCGACCCGCCTTTGCATTAAAAAGAAATTCAAAATGGCACGCAGCCGCCATTTCAAATGACCTAAAATTTAATTATGGGCTACAAAATAGTATTTAATTTCCCATTACAGCACACTAAATTTTTTGGTAAAATATCGAGTCGTTCAAAAGTTAGTTGGGGCGGGGGGAGGTTACTTTATAGACACAGTGTATATTAACCTGCATTATTATATGTAACTCAGTTGTATAAGTGCAAACATAATATTGAATACCGTTCAGTGTTAAAACATAATATTTGACAACTGCATTTTTGTGCCTGACCACTAGGAATTTTTTTTATGTTTATGTTTATATTTTTATTTTTTTAATATGTAAAATCCATTTTTTAATAAAACAACCTATTCTTTACTTATTCAATGAAACTTAGTTTATTTGACTGTAAAATAATAATTTATATGGGCTTTTAACATAACGTGCATGCTAAACTGGCTGACCACTGGCGCAATCACCCTATTTTGTGGAAAAATTTTGTACACCACAAAATTGTAATTCTAATGACACAAAAAATTAAAGTTTTGAAAAACAACTTAAAAGAAAAAAAACTTGGAAATTTTTGATAATTTGGCTAACAAATTTCAAAATTTTAATCAATGTGAACAAGATTGCTGTTTACTTTTAGATAAAATGGCTGTAATCCCCGGAAAACAATATTGTACAGCTACCTCATCTATATACGGTTTGGAAGTTTTAAAACATACATTAGAAACTGCAAAATATGTGCTTGCTGTGATGTTGAGCATGTTATTTATCATTGAAATACCATTGCAAAATGTACTGGTATTTAATACCATTAAATAGAACATATTTGGATGTCTCTTGCATGTTATTGGAATACGATTAGTTTCGGGTGGTGTTTTTTGCCATTCCACAAATTTGCACATTAAACACACAAAAGACCATTGGAAGACCATTAGGTTTTAATGATAATCAATGTGCCTTTTTTACCAGGCAGTGCCTCTACTAAGCGAAGTAATGTATATAAGCATACCACCGAAGGAAAAGAACAATTGCGCGGACTATGCGAGACCCGCTGGGTAGAGAAGCACCAGTCCATCATGCAATTTAAAACCAAAATATTGTCTATCATAGAAAGTCTAAGACCGATTAGTCAATGGAATGACCGGGAATCGGAATCCAGGGCAACCATGTTACTAGCTGCGATAGAGCGTTCCGTATTTATTGTAACTTTGTGTGCTCTGTCAAATATATTAGCATTATCTTTATCTTTAAGTCAACTTCTACAAAAGAAACTTTTAGAAAACCATAAGGCAGAAGATACCGTCAAAAACACTATGCATTTGCTAGATAAGAAAAGGAGTATAAACAATAAGTATTTTAACAAAATGTTTCAATGTCTTCTAACATCATGTCAGGCAATACCAAGAATAGCACCAAAACAAATAAATAGGGCGAATGTTGAGACTAATTCGCTAGAAGAATATTAGAGAATTACCATATATAACTCAATTTTAGACAGCGTAATTGAAGACTTAAAGAGTAGATTTAATAAAAAAAAACATTATGTATTTTCGATTTAAACATTTGTATTCCCGCCAAAGTAATTACACTTAATGATACTGAAATTACATCCAGCCTTAAAAATGTAGCAGATTACATAGACCCATGTTTTGCAAGTACCAACAAGTACCAACAGGAATTTCAAAAGAACAAAAAATAATTATTGTTCCCGATACAGCTATACAGCTTATAACGAATGTGATCGAATATAATACCCAATTATCAAAGATATATGTATTGAGGGGTCTAGTTACAAAAGCCACATTCTTCACTTGTTATGAAAAATAAGTTATTAGTGCCATCTTCTAGAGAAACTTGAAATCTACACGTTCGTAAAATAGCATCGTCGCAAAAGTAACATTATCCTATGCAATTAATAGATTTAAAATGCGCTTCAGTTATAAAAGTCACATTGTCCACCAGCTGGCCAGTCTAGGTTAGAGATTTTGTATTACCTATTGTAACTGCATTGTTTATACTAGACACGTGTTATTCGGTTGATCCGTTTTTATTAAATATTGTGGGTTATTTACTAAAATAAATTAAAATAATATCTTCAACGACTTTACTGAAAGTGTGTAGCAACTTATGCTTAAAGTTCCTTAATTGAATAACGCTCAAAATATGGAAGTAAATGTCCATCCACGTGCTGAAGGTTCTAGATCCAGAAAGCCTAAACGAAGCCCTGAAAAGTGGAAATGCAACATTGATAAAGCGAAAATGTGCAATTCTTGTTATGTTTTTGTTTTGTGTTGTACTTATCATATTTTATAACAATATAATACAGGCACTCCGCGAAGGCGCTACCTGACCCACCAAAGTGCAATCATAAAGACGGTCCACTGCGATGTAAAACTTTAAAAATGCAAGAAATCCGTAAGTGTCGCGAGAATTTTTGTCGTTCAAAATGCAAAACTGATCAAGATAAATTTTTGCTTAAATATAATCAAACGAAACATAAGAAAAAGCGCCGACCAAAAGATGATACGCCAGATTGTCATTCCAAATATTTTGTACCTGGTTCTCAAATGTGCTTAATACCTGTCTGTTTAAACACCTTTTTAGGTATTTTGAATGTTTTCAGATTTCGATTAAATCTGTTAGCAAAAAGATATTATGAGACCGGTCAGTTGCCGTATGAAACCAGAGGCTACTATAGAAAAACGGATCGGTGTGATCCAAACAAACAGTCTGTTATGGATTTTATAAACAGGCTAAAGTGTGTGGAGAGTCACTATTGTCGTTCCTCAACTTCATCACGAATGTATTTGTCTTCGGAATTAAACATTAACAAACTGTACAGGTAATATGCGAGCCTCAAGAAGAGGTAGCAGATCCTGAAATTTAGAAATTTTGTCATTTTAATTTTTTTTAAATATTTTTAGAAATAAACCTTATTAATTTCTGAAGTTTATTATATTTATTATAATAACTATGTTGCTAGAAAAAAATTATTGCAAGTCCTAGACACGTGTGAGTTACAAAACTCACATTCTCTAAACTAAAACCTAAAATATCTGCTTTTAGCAGATTTTAAATTTAAATTTATAGACACTAATCTGGTTATATAGGAGAATGTGACTTTTGTAACTAGACTCATCAATTATTAAAAATATGATGCACTCGTCTAGTTAGTGTTCCAAGTGGGGAGAGAAGTTTCTCGTGTCTGAAACGTTTAAACACTTGGCCTAGATCAGCCACGACCGATTAACTGGACTTGCAATGTTACACATTCATAAAGAAATCTGTTTAGACACAAAAAAAATAATAGACATATTTGCAAATGCAAACAGAAAACTGAATTTTGTTTTATAACTATTATCATCATAATAATGGATGAATACCGAAGTATTCGTAAAATAGCTAAAATGTTTTGTAATTTTTACAAAACCGCCTAAAGAAGACAAAGTGCTTCTCTAGGTTGATGGGCATAGCAGTTACAATGGTTTAGAGGCATTAGAGTATGCTAAGAAAAATGAGGTAATCATGTTTTGCTTCTTACCGCATTGCACCCATAGAGTACAACCTTTACAAATTTTTATGGACCTTTCTTTTATTACAATCAAACATTAAATAATTGTTTGGAAACTCACCCTAGGCGACCAAATAATATAACTTCCCCAGTAAGTCCACAACACAAATCGACAGATATGGATGTGATAGAAAATGGAATTTCTGTAAAACATACAGTATCTAAAACTGCTAGCTCATCTACAAACCCACAAAACGAAAAGGCAAGTAACGATGAAGATATATTAGAAAAAGGAAGCTCTCCAAAAGGTTCTGTAAGTGTAAGTGATCGAGAAAGTAGTTCCGATTATACTGATGCAAAAAAGCTCCCACGTGTATCGCCAACGCTTAAAAATCCAAAAGCAGAGAGTTGCCGGGCATCTTTATATTGTCGCGATGTGAAAATGGGAGACTCTAAAGAATCAAATTAACTAAATTATTTATGGGTTATTTACTTTGAACAAAGTACTGGAATTGTACAATATTAGTTATGTTCAACCTTGCGATTACTCAGACCACAGGCAGCTCTCTGCAGCTATTAATAACATGTAAATCAATAACCAGTGAACCTATTATACGGTGTAGCCTAGAAGGGGTTGGGGACAATCTTGTATGCGCTTGCCAAATCTTTGGTCCATATTCGCGTTGGTTCACTAAAAGTATTAATGATTTGATATTTAGAGTCTCTACTTACGCTTCCTTAACACTGTGTAACCCAAATCAAGGGTCCACAGTTTAACATGGCGTTCGTTGTAAAGTATTTGTGTATAATTATGTAAGTGTACTTAATATTTAATTTAATATAATGTTGTTGTGTGATTGTGTGTTTTCTTCAGACGTAATTAGTTATGGGTTAATACAACCAATAACGTAATAATATTGGCTACAGAAAATCAGGAGAACAAGTTCTCCGTAATACACCAAAACCTGGGAGGTCTCTGAAAATGCGCTGTAAACATGTAAGCTTAAAGAAGAAGAGCGACAAGTCTTTTCTATGCGGGCAAATTGACGAGAGTAATAGACAAAGATCTTTTGATACTTTCTGGAACTTCGGAACGTGGAAGGAAAAAAAACCTTTGTGAAAGGCCTAATGAAGGACATGATATTTTTTACCTAAAGAAAATGGAGAAAGGGTACGCGTTTGCCGTACTTTTTTCATTAACACTTTGTGCATCGGAGCGGACACCTTTAAGCGTTGGACTAAAAGAAGCGAGAATAAAGCTGTAGATGATGGAGAGGAACATGAAGAAGAAGCTGCTGCCCCTTTACCCATTAAAAATAAAAAGAAGAGAAAACGTGAAGTATTTACCAAAGTTGTTAAAAAATGGCTTAATTTATAATATAAAATAAAAATTTCGCCTTATTTCACTCCACCCTAATGTACATTACATAGATGTGAATCATCTCTTCAACCAACATCTAGCAAACTGGAACCCACACTCAAATCTTTACAAAAAAAAGCTCTACTCTCACGTTTGGCTCAAATAATAAAACTAAGCAATCAGAATGAACATAAAAATGTAATACAACAGTATCACAACAATAATAAAATTCTTCTCAATAACAAGGATACTCGCACTGAACTAATTAATAGCTTCTATCATTTTCTTAGAACAAGTGCTAATCCCAACCATGAAATCAGAAAATAGCACCCGTTTTTTTCACTCGCCAACGCAACGGACAGAACTGGAGGACAAGCGGTGAAAACTTACCTGCAGAATAAGTACTGCACGAAAACTTTTTATAATTTGTTTTACATAAATATACAAAGCATAAGAAATAAATTAGGGAAACTAGAAATTCTTTTGAACGAATTAAATGCGGACATAATTTGTTTGGCTGAACATTGGCTAAAAATTGACGAATCTGAGTTATATATTCCAGAAAACTATAAATTAGGAAACATCTACTCTAGAACCCATATTTTCCGTGGCGGGGGATGATAATACTAGTCAAAAATTTGTTTAGAAAACTTTACTCAAGAAACGCACTTCGAGATCATTGGTATCAAAATCGATTATTCTGACTATTTATCGTCCACCTATAGGAGATGTAATAGTATATTAAGTATTAAGAACGGTAAGGACATTTTACCGATCGAAGACACTTGTTTGGAGGAGGAGCGAAGCGGCAAAAATAAACAGAAAGTTTTAATGTAGCGTGGGTTGACGTATTCACATTAGAACAGAATAATTCCATAAAACATAATTTACTTCGTAAATAGAACGTCTCTAGTACACACAATTTCGTCGTATAATGTGGCGCTATCTAATTTCGATGCCATTATTACGTTATGGCGCGCAATTTGAATTGCTCAATTATTTTATGCTTTTCATTTTTCAGATAATTCAAATTTTTATGTATTTTGCAGTTAGTTAATACTAAAAGATATTAACCTGCGGCAAAATACATTTAATTAATAATACTGAAATAACAACGATAATTATATTGTTTGATTATACATAATTTTGAATTACGCATTATTTGTACTATGTTTAACTTTTGTATAACACTATAAATACGCGTTAATATCAGAATAATGTTATAATTTTAACACCAGTGTTATAAAAAAAAATGCTAAATTCATTCTTATTTATTAACATTATAAAACATACAGTGAGTTTTTCTTTTTTGTATACATATCAGCTTTGATACTGTTATAAAAAAACATGTCAATGCATTGTTTTACTGCAATCTATAGGCAACCAACTGTACAGGAAATAATAGAGAGAGAAAGGCTATTCTTCATAGTGTGAGGTAATGTTCAATGAGTATGTTTGTGAATAAAACGCAAAATTATATGAATATCAAATTTTTTTTAATAGAACTATTATTATAATGTATATGTAGTCATTTTGGCTAATACAATTATAGTGTGAATGGAGGGGAGTTTTCAGTTTTGGGAACTGAGTTGTTCCCAGCCAGTGTATGTTTGGCCCTCGTTAAATAAAGTATATAAAATAGTCTTGCGTCTTATTTAGAAGACATTACAGTGGCGACGAGGATTTGATTTTCTTTGTTTTCGAACTGCGAAAAATGCCGTCTAATCAAGGTGAAACAGTGGTTTTAAATAATGTTGGGCACTTAAGAGAATTTAATTTAGAAACTACCGATTGGGCAATCTATAAACCGCGTCTTGAACAATATTTTATTGCAAACAAGATAACGGACGATGCAGTGAAACGAGCTATTCTGTTAAACGCATGTGGTGATAGTGCCTATCGACTAATTTTTATTCTGTGCATACCCTAAAAGCCCGAATCTAAAACGTATGAAGACCTTATAGGGAGATTTAATAATCATTTCCAACCAGGTAGTAAAGCGGTTTTTCCGGCGCGCTATGTGAACGGGTGAAACGATAGCAAATTGGAGTTCGCGCGTCCGTAATCTTGCTTCACATTGTGATTTTGGTGGAGAACTGGAAACGTTGATGCGTGATATTTTCGTTATCGGCCTAGGTAAAGGAACGGCTACCAGCAAAGAAACGAGTCGCACGTTTTTTGAGATGCAGCCGAGTTCTTCGGGATCGTTTCAAGTCAAACAAGAGCCAAGTTATATGGATGATATTTATCGTTTACGTACAAATGTTAAAGAAGTTTCGGAATTTGAAAATTTATTTATGTTAAAATCCGAGTGTAATAAACCCATGATGCAAACTGTTGATATGGAAAACATTCCGATAGAATTTGAAGTTGATACGGGAGGTAGCGCCTCAATAATCTCCAAAAGCATGTGGCAACGACATTTGTCGCATATCTCTTTATTATCAACAAACACAATTTTTAAGGATTACTCAGGTCACATTATTCAACTCATAGGCGTAACTAACGTTGCACTGAAATACAAAAAATTAACTTATTTGTTAGATTTATACGTTATGGATAATGCAGGACCACCACTTATGGGTCGAAACTGGTTATCAAAATTTAATATTGGGTTAAGCAAAGTAAAGATGAGAGATTCGGATAATAATATAGTTACTCAATTAGCTAATAAATATAGAGAAGTATTTTCTGATCGGCTAGGGTTATTTACCAAAGAAGAAATTTCACTAAAAGTTAAAGAAGGAGCTGAGTCAAGATGAAAAATTTGGTTGAAAAAGAAATCGATCGATTGGTAAACGAAGGAATTTTAAAGCCAGTCAGTTTTAGCCGATGGGGAACGCCTATTGTTCCGATTTTAAAAAGGAATAAATCTGTGCGCATATGCGGCGACTTTAAAATTACAATAAGTCCTTTATTGGAGCAGGAAAAATTTCCATTGCCTCGAATTGAGTCTTTGTTTTTAAAACTACAAGGACAGGTGGAGTTTACTAAGTTAGATTTAGCACATGCTTATCTACAAGTACCTGTTGAGGAAAATTCTAAAGAGATGTTGACTATAAGTGCTCATAAAGGATTTTTCCAATATACTAGACTTCCATTTGGTATAAATTAGGCACCAGCCATTTTCCAAAGAATTATGGAAACAGTTTTACAAGGAATTAACAGTGTAGCTGCTTTTCTGGATGACGTGCTAATCACAGGCGCAAATCGAACTGAACACGTTGAACGGTTAGAAAAGGTTTTAACTAAGTTTCAAGAATGTGGTCTTAAAATTGCTATTTCAAAGTGCGCATTTTTGGAGACACAAGTAAAGTACCTTGGGTATCTAATTAATAAAGAAGAATTGCGTCCAGATCCGTCAAAAATTGAAGGAATTTCAAATGTAGCCAGGCCCAAAAATGTATGTGAAGTAAAAACGTTCTTGGGTATGATAAATTATTATCATAAATTTATACCTAACACTGCAAATTTACTGGGACCACTGTACCAATCATTGAAAGTGGGAACGAAATTTGTATGGAACAAAGATTGTTCCCAAGGTTTTGTAAAGCAAAAAAGTGCTTAACTTCGCTCGATGTCTTCGCTTATTATAACCCGAATTTACCCGTAAAGTTGGTTGTTGATGTTTCACAAAAAGGAGTAGGAGCTGTAATCTCACATGTTTTTCCTTGTGGAGTGGAACGGCCAATCGCTTATGCTTCTCGAACACTGAGCAATAGTGAGAAAAATTATTCTCAAATCGAAAGAGAGCGTTTAGCAATAATTTTCGGAATAACCAAATTTTATCAGTATTTATTTGGAAAACATTTTATCCTTGTAACGGATCATAAGCCGCTAATCAGCATCTTTAATCCGAAAAAAGGTCTTCCGCAGATGTCTGCGAGTAGGTTGCAAAGATGGGCATTACTGTTATCAGGGTTTCCCTTTGACATTCAATACACACAATCAAAGAAGAACAACGCTGATGCTCTTTCGCGATTACCATTGCCAGCACTACCACAAGTTTACTATCAAGATTTGAAGTGTGTAAGTTACGTGTCTGAAAAGTTCGAATTTATTAATTTACAGGACATTCAAAGGCACACCACAGCTGATAGTATTTTAAATCAAGTGATAAAGTTCGTAAAATTAGGATGGCCTAAGAAAGTTGCTAGTGAATTTTTGCCTTACCAAAAATGCAGAAATCAATTGCATATTGAACATAAGTGCTTAATTTTTGGTTATAGTGTGGTGATTCCGAGTAGTTTGCGTAGTGCGATTATGAAAACTTTACGTCAGGGGCATATAGGCATTGTCAAAACCAAATCTTTTGCACGTTCTTATGTATGGTGGCCGTCAATGAACTTAGATATATAAAATATGATAAAAAGTTGTATACCATGTGCACAATTCCAAGCGCAACCAGAAAAAGCAGTTTTAAAATGTGGATTTGGCCTAACAGTCCTTGGGATCGTTTACACGTGGATTATATGTCAATTAAAGGCAAAACATTTTTTTTAGTGATCGATGCTTCCTCTAAATGGTTAGAGGTTTTTTGTACGAATGGTATGACTACTGAAATTACTATTAATATATTGAAGTCACTCGTTGCCCGTTTTGGATTACCCCGTTTTTTAGTAAGTGATAATGCTCCAAATTTTTGTTCTGCTGATTTTAAGAATTTTGCAACATTAAATGGAATTACACTCCAAAGTGGTGCTCCATTTCATGCTGCTACAAACGGGGAAGCTGAAAACGCAGTAAAAATTGTAAAAAAAGCTTTGACCAAAATGATGAATTATGATTGTGTTAATTTAAACTTAGCTTTAAATAGATTCTTGATAGATTACCGTAATACAGCGGATTGTACGACTGGTGTTAGTCCAGCAATTTTGTTAATTGGTCAAAATTTAAGAAATAGAATTAATTTACTTAAACCAAATGATGTTCAAACTTGCAATGATAGTATTATTCGTAATCTTGTGAAAAGTAAGCAGTTATTGCAACCAAAATACTACCATGGCAAAAGAAATGTAAAATTTGTTATGGGAGATGAGGTAGTTGTACGAGATTATCGAACTGTTGATAAGCCTACATGGATTACAGGTGTTATTAGCAAAGTTTTGGGTTCAAGAACATATTTAGTTAAAATAGTCGATTCGAATCTTATTTGGAAACGTCATGTTCATCAGATACGTAAAGTTAATTTTCCTGTAACTGATAAGGTTGTACCCTCATGTAATGTTGAACAAAGTGTACCGATTATTTTTCATTCACCTGATATGGAGAGCCACAATTTAGATATTTCAGTTAATACTAGACCTACACGTAATGTAAAACCTCCAGAAAGATATGGTTATGAAGTTAACAAATTAAGTGGGGAGGTGTAATGTATATGTATTCATTTTGGCTAATACAAGTATAGTGTGAATGGAGGGAAGTTTTCAGTTTTGGGAACTGAGTTGTTCCCAGTCAGTGTATGTTTGGCCCTCGTTAAATAAAGTATATGAAATAGTCTTGCGTTTTATTTAGAAGACATTACAATTATTCTAAAAACATAAAATATTAAGAATACACAAAGTTTATGCTAAATTCAAAAATCAAAACTAATTGCTATTAATTTGACATTAAACAATTTGATTACTGTTTCCACAGCAGACTATTCTTTTCGAAAATTGAAGCTTCGAAATTTAGTGTATAGTTCTTCTTCTTAAGGTGCCATATCCGTTAGCGAATGTTGGAGATCATGTTGGCTATGATCACTTTGTCGACTGCTGCTCTGAAAAGTGACCCTGTTGTCTGTCCAAACCATTGCCTCAGGTTCTTCAACCATGAGGTTCTCCTTCTTCCAGGGCCCAGCTTGCTTTCGACCTTTCCTTGTATGATCAGGTGTAAGATGTTTTATGTGTCTGGCTGTCTCATGATGTGCCCAAAGTATGATAGTTTTCGTATTTTGATTGTTCGTATGATCTCTTTGTCTTTTTTCATTCTTGCTAACACTTCTTCATTTCGTACGCGATCCGTCCAACTTATGTGCAGCATATGTCTGTATGTCCATAATTCAAAGGCTTCTAGTCGTTTGAGGGAAGTCTCTGTTAGCGTCCAAGCTTCTACTCCGTAAAGAAGGACTGTGAATACATAGCAGCGTACTAAACGCATTCTCAGTTGTAAATTGAGGTCATGGCCACACACCACTTTTTTTTAGCCGTGTGAATGCTGCTCTGGCACGTTCTATGCGGCATTTGATTTCAACTGCATGATCCCAATCACTGTTGATAACACTTCCAAGATATGTGATTTTGTCAGTTCTTTCTATTGGTGTTCCGTTAATATGTATACCATGATCAACCGGTTGTTCTTTGCTGATAATCATGTACTTTGTTTTCTTAGTGTTGAGTTGGAGACTATATCGGTCAGAAGTTTCGGTAATTCTGTCGAAAAGTATCTGTAACCCTTCCAGATTATTTGCCATGAGTGCAGTGTCGTCTGCATACTTTAGATTGTTAATTGGCACTCCATTTATTTTTACTCTTTCTTAAATTTCATCTAGTGCTTCTTTAATTATTCCCTCAGAATAGATGTTAAAAATTAACGGCGACAAAATGCACCCCTGTCCAACCCCTTTGTATAGCAATGTCATCTGTTGTTCTGTTCTCCACTCTAACACACGCCTTTTGATGCCGATATAAGTTAGCTATGATTCTAGTGTCCTTGTCGTGAACTCCTGTGTTTCTTAAGATGTCTACCATTTTTTCGTGTCGGACCTTATCGAAGGCTTTTTCGAAGTCAATAAATCCCATAAACACATCGCTATTTACGTCTCTCGATCTTTGCACTAAAACTTGGATAGCAAACAAAGCCTCTCGCGTTCCCAGACCCTTCCGAAATCCAAATTGTGTATTTCCAATATTCACTTCTATTTTCCTATATATTTTTTCGTGCATTACTCGTAGAAAGACTTTTAATACATGACTCATCAGGCTAATTGTGCGGTGATCACTGCATTCCTTCGCTTTATGTTTTTGTGTGTTTATGTTTCATGGTCTTCTAGTAATTTTAATAATTCCGTTGGTATTTCGTCTGGTCCTACAGCTTTTTTATTCTTTGACCTTTCAATGGCTTTTTCAACTTCTTGTTTTGTTATAGGTGGGCCTGTTAGGGGGTTTTGTACTTCATGTTCCACATTTCTTTGGTACGCGAAGAGCTCTTCTATGTATTCTTTCCATCTAGTCACTTTTCCTTCAGTATCTAAAATTAGGTTTCCATCTCAGTCGGTAAGTTTGCCCGTAGTGTTGTGTCTTCGAACTCCTCCTGCCGCTTTGACTTTTTTGTATAGGTGGAATGTGTCATGTCTTCTTTCATACTCTTCAATCTCTATGCATTCGTTAGTGAACCACTCCATCTTTGCTTTTCTTATCTGTTTTCTTATTTCCTTATTGAGTTCGTTATATTTCTGTGTATTTTGGTTTCTATATTGTCTTCTCTCTTCCATGAGGTCTAAAATTTTATCTGTCATCCACCTTTCCTTCTTCTGAGGTCTATTCCTTTTTAGATTCGAATCTCCTGTTTTGTTGATGGTCGTTTTGAATTTCTTCCATCTTTCTTCAATCGTTTGTCCTTCAGATTCACATGTTTCTTTATTTGCAAACTGTTCTTCTAACAACTTAGATATTACTTGTCCTGTCTGTTTATCTTTTAATTTATCTAAGTCTAGTTTTTTCAAATGTTTGGGTTTTGTTAATTTCTTGAGTCTTATTCTTACTTCTGCTGCGAGTAGAATGTGTTCAGATGGTACATCAGCACCTGGGTACGTCTTGGCACTTTTTATGGCATTTTTGTATCTTCGGTTAATTGTGATATAATCTATTTGGTTGCGAACCACATGATGTTGTGAATCGGCGGGAGATTTCCAGGTATACAGGCGTTTTTTGGGAGCTTAAAGAACGTGTTCATTATTGTTAATTGGTTTTCTGTACAGAATTGTACAAATCTATCTCCTCTGTTATTTCGTATCCCCAGTCCATGTGGTCCTGCTACTTCCCCGTCTTTTTCGCTTCCGACTTTAGCATTCAGATCACCCATTAATACCACAGTGTCATTGCTTTTAGTTTGTTGTAGAAGCTTATCTAAATCGGCGTAGAATTTTTCTACTTCTTCGTCACCCCCTTTAGTTGTTGGGGCGTACACCTGTATAAAATTAATGTTCATAGGATTAGGCTGTATTTGTAGCATCATTATCCTGTCAGAATAGGGTATAAAGTTTGTTACAGCTGCGTCAACTTCTTTGGTAATAATGATAGCAACTCCATTACGATGCTGTGCACTATCTTCTCCTGCGTAATATACCACGTGATCTTCTATTACACACTTTCCTGACTGCGGCCATCTCATTTCACTTATACCGAGTACTGATATGTTTATTCTCTTCATTTCTTTGATGGTGTTATGAATTTTTCCTTGATACATACTTTGGACATTCCATGTCCCTATCTTCATATTAGGTATTTTGACGCTGGCTGGCTGGGAGATTCTTCGCACCCCTGCCTCATTCAAGAAGCGCCCGTAATCGGGGCTATTATTTAAGTTTGCAGTCACATTATCATGATTATCCTGGGAAAACATAGTGTAGTGGTTTCCGTTGCCTTCTACACCGCTGTGCAAACGCCGTTTCTGTGGATTCCACTGCGCCGTTTGATTTCCAACATACAGCCTGTATGCGGTATTGTAAAGCCAGCTGCCGCTTCCCAACCTTTGTAATTGGGGGGAGGTCCCCTAGATGAGTTGCTTCCACTACAGCTTTGATGCTCATCCCACCTTATACCGACAGTACTTCGGTGCTTGCTAGTTTTGGTCCGCCCCGGGTATTTTATTTCCCCGGTACCCACCATATCTGGTGAGCGTTCCCCTATCCGCCACCTGGGGAGGCGCCCGATGGGGGACTAGCAACCCCACACCAGTGTATAGTTGGTTGCCTATAGATTGCAGTAAAACAATGCATTGGCATGTTTTTTTATAAAAGTATACATAGCTGGTATGTATACAAATAAGAAAAACTCACTGTATAACGCAGCATTTTCTGTTTTTTGTAAGAGCCAGTTTGTGATTTCTTATAAATTTTATAGTTTGAAATAAGGATTACCTTTATGTTTAGTACATAATATTAGCAGTGAAGTCTAAGAATTACTTATTAATTACTTAACGTAGTTTTATATTATAATTTGCTGTAAACTACGCCATAATCTCAAAACAGTTGAAGATATAAAAATGAACATTGCCAAAAATTGATATTTGAGTGACATTTAATCTCATATATAGTTTATTCGACTTAAACATTATAACAACAGCGCTGTAACGCGGGGCGGTTTTTGGTTTGGTGACAAATCAGAAAAAATTGCTAAAATTATAAACAAAACAAATAAATATAAAGTAAGCTTTAAAACAACTAGGAACATCTTAAACACTTTGTTTAATGCAAAATCAAAAACAGACGATCTGCTAAAATCAGGCGTTTGCAAATTAAATTGTTCGCATTGTAATTCGGTTTATATAGGCCAGACAATTAGAAATTTTGATATTAGGTATAAAGAACACGTACGTTGTTACAAATACAAACACCCACATAAATCCAATTACGCTAAACACTTACTAGAACAAAATCATTCAATGACATCTAATAACACCATAAAATGTTTACACTTTAGTGATGATAAACGTAAATTAGATATACTAGAAGTTTTTAAAATTCACAAACATTTAAAAACTGTACCGATAATGAATGAGCAAATTGATCTCTTAAATTCTCCTCTACTGCACATTTTGGAATAAGAAATCAAGTCATCTGCAGACGATTACCAAGATAAGTCACAAAGTTCTATTGCTATAACAACACTAACTGTTTACTTTTTCATATAACCTTTGACAATGGCATGTAAACATGCCGAAATACGTATAAGGTTAATATAAATAGATATTGTTAAAGTTATTAAGAATTTTATATACATATACTCATTATTTATTAATAATGTTTCACCACGTGCCTACCACACAATCAAATATTAGAGAATATAATTTATCGTACAATTTCTTCAAAATAATAGGTAAGAGTGCCACTGAATTAAACATTTAGTTATTTGTTTTCTGTAATTCACTATATTACAATATCCATTTTTTTTTCAAATTAATAAATGATTAATAGAAATTACGTTTTACACTTTTATACTATGACTGTTGTTAAAAACGTTCAAAATATCGCACTAAAATGACCAGTTGTTGATTTCTTAGCTGATTCGATTTCTGGTTTTTAGTTTTTCAAATTTTAAATGCCAATATCTCTTAAACTATCAAATCAATATCACACAAGTGCCTGTTGCCGTATGCAGAATCAAATGGAGAATCGGAATTTGTCAAAAAAGGAAGGTTGCTATTTTTACAGGCATATTGTTTGATAATGTTAAAATGATTTGATTTAATTATTTAAATTAAAATAGCGTTCAATATTATCGATAGTACATAAGGCTTTATTCCTTAGATCATACATATAATCTAGATTGATTCCGCTCTTTGTTACGAAGGAAAATATAAATTGATTTGTAGGAAGTTAAATGTTTTCGTTAATTGTTAACAAAAACTTTAATCTCTTCCTACAGTACATAACAAACTTTTTCATCTTTGCAAAAATCAGGATCCTACAACTCAATTTATATTTCCTTCGTAACAAGGAGCGAAATCAATCTAGATTATATGTATGATCTAAGGAATGAAGTCTTATGTGCGATTGATGATATTGAACGCTGTTATTCCTAAACTTTGGCGACAAACAAATTGTTCCTTCTGATGCAGATTCCTACATCACAATCTATTGAATTAAAAACAGCTAACCTATTTGGCGATCAGCGCGCCCTATAGTCTTCAGTAAGAAGCACGTCGATTTACATCACTACGATATTCAAAACCTACCACATATTTGAAATCAAAATTTTAAACTTGTCAGCGATATTTTCCGTGTTTTATTTCTGACAGACATAATATAAGTGCATACCACATACTTTGAATGTAACTTTTTCAATTTCACTGTAATATTTTTAACGTTTTTAATGTCACCGTGATTATGAAAATAACCACATATTTTAAATCGTCAGTTTTTGATTATTTGCCGATATTTTACTATTTTTAATATGACAATCATATTAAAAATGTTTTCCACATATTTTAAATCTAACTATTTCAAATTCACTGTAATATTTTTAACGTTTTCAATATCACCGTGAAATTAGAAATGTACCTGATATTAGAAATCAACAATTTTTAACTTTACAGCGACATTTTTAATAATTAATAGTTTCAGCCTTTACTTGGTGATACTGCATTTTAAAAATAATAAAAACACTACAAAAATTTTGTACAAAATATCACATTTAATAAACACTGCAAGTGACCGCGGTTTCGTTCTTCACAGAGACATTGTCAAACTAAATACTAAAAACTAATGCAGGTACAACATTAAATAAAATTTCTGAAGAGTGGGGTGTACATAAGGTCAAGTTAGTCGTTTAAAACTATTTTATCAGGTATGTTTTTGTGCTTGTAAATTTCTAATGATTCCAGAAGGGTAAGTCTAAGGCCTTTATTAGCGAGGTGCATCACTGACAAGCTATTATCCCCAAAACAATGTCCACTATCTAACGCGTGATTGTCAAAAGTGGATGTTCTTTTTTTATTTTTAAAGGCACTTAAATGTTCTTTAAATCTAGTGTTAAAATTCCTTCCCGTTTGTCCTATGTACACCCCCTCGCAATCATTACAGGATAATTTGTAGACGTCTGGTTTTTGCAGTTTGTTTGTCTTACTTTTCGCATTATATAATAAATTAGACATTTTAATATGAGGTTTGAAAGTTACCTTATTGTTACATTTTTTGACTATATTATAGATTTTGTTGGATATTGGACCAAAAAATGAGAGTGTATTATAAAAACTTTGTTGGTTCTTCAATACCGGAAAAATTAAACCTTCGCAATGTTTTCTTAATTTTGTGTTCAAGAGTTGGTCAATGACATTTGCTTTAAAACCATTATTTACTGCGATTTGTTTTATCACGGACACTTCTTTATTAAAACTATCAGCTGAAAGAGGTAAACACACTGCTCGATGCAACATGGCGTTAAAAGAACTAATCTTCTGATACCACGGGTGTTGCGAAGTCTTGTGGATAGTCACTCCAGAAAATGTAGGTTTCCTGTAGATGTCGAAACTGATTTCATTGTTGTTATGTGATATTGTGATATGTGATATTGTAAAACCATGCGTCTACAAATTATCCTGTAATGATTGCGAGGGGGTGTACATAGGACAAACGGGAAGGAATTTTAACACTAGATTTAAAGAACATTTAAGTGCCTTTAAAAATAAAAAAAGAACATCCACTTTTGCCAATCACGCGTTAGATAGTGGCCGTTGTTTTGGGGATAATAGCTTGTCAGTGATGCACCTCGCTAATAAAGGCCTTAGACTTACCCTTCTGGAATCATTAGAAATTTACAAGCACAAAAACATACCTGATAAAATAGTTTTAAACGACCAGCTTGACCTTATGTACACCCCACTCTTCAGAAATTTTATTTAATGTTGTACCTGCATTAGTTTTTAGTATTTACTTTGACAATGTCTCTGTGAAGACCGAAACCGCGGTCACTTGTAGTGTTTATTAAATGTGATATTTTGGACATTTTTAATGTTTTTGATATCATAGTCATAATGAAAATATGCTCACACATTTAAAATAAAACATTTTCCATTTCACTTAGTTATTTTTAACCTTCTATAATATCACTGTGAAATTATAAATTTATATTGGAAATCAACAACTGATCATTTTAGTGCGATACCTATTTTGAACGTTTTTAATAACACAGTCATAATATAAATGTATAAAACGTAATTTTTGTTAATGTTTAAATCTAAATTCATTCCAGATATCAAGAATGCATTTCTTACATCTGTAATGCAATCCTGATACCTAAAATGCATTTTTGATATCTGAAATGCATTCCTGATATCTGAAATAAAAAGCACATATATTATTAATGTTTTGTAATACCGATTTCACAACACTTATTTAAAAGTAAAATGGCTTGCCATATACGTTGATTTTCCTGAAAGTGATATATTAGGTGTATCATTATTTTGTAATAATCGGGAGTTGCAGAAGGTAGATCTTAGCAATAATAACATTACCAGAATGGATAGCTTTTAACAAATACGAAGCTACAGCCAACCAACCCAGGGGTTGGTTGCATGTTTGCATGAGAACTGCGGATGCCGGTCACACGGTATTCGAAGTTAAGCACTGTCCGCTCTGGTCCCCACTGGGATGGGTGACCAATATAAGGGTATATCTGCAACCAACCGTGCTTCGGAAGGGCACGTTAAGCCGTCGGTCCAGGTTGTCATACTAACATCTTTGGCAATCGTAAACCATTTAGTGGAACTTCTTCCCCTTTCGACGGGTAAGGTCAGCCTCCTGCCCGACATACATGCAAAGAGGGCTCACAGAACCCGCACTAGCTGCGGGTATTAAACAGGCCATTGGCCTATAAAAAGACGAAGAAGACCAAGCTACAAAAACTCGATCGCAGTTACAATCAAATAAGTTATTGAAGTGAAGTATATATTCACGTTTATTGATAATAAACATGGTTTTGTCAGTATTCACATAGAAAAACCTTTTACAGTTCAGCGACGTCTTCACAGTAGCTTTTCCAATCTATATCAATCTCAAACAATAATATAACCACAGTGGATTTTAATGAAGCTGAAGTGATTGCAGAAAACCAGGGAAACCTTGATACATATATACGGTCAAACCTTGGTAATAGAAGAGTATCGTTAAATGGAAATCCTATAAGCTGCAACTATCAAGCGTACGATTTTGTTAGATATTTCGATCGTAGCATAGAATCCTATGGTACCAATATTAGTAACCATTGAAGCTGATACTTTGGATTGTTCTAAAGTTCTTAATTTTCCTGTTACAAAACTGAATCCAAATATGGTAACTTGCTCACTTCAAGAGTTAGGACAGATTTTCATATGGATTTCGCCTATGGGATGAATCACTATAGTTATTCGTTACACAAATTCAAACTATACTGAAGCGCCTGAATTGATTTTACTAACCCAAAATTTCTATAATTAAATTGAAATGTATTTGGACAACAAATTAACGACTTCAGGTCCTAAAGATAACATAAGATATGAATATGTAACAAAATTATTTTTGTCTTCTAATAACATTAATGAAGTCACATGGATTCCACCAAAAATGAAGGTAACTATCTAGTTTATATTTGTATAAAGATTGTATGTAGAGCTTGTATATAATAAAAGATAATCATTTAACATAAAATTATTTCAAACAGTTACAGGTGTTAGAACTACATAATAACATCATTATTTATTTGAACTATTAAACCTTGGCTACATGGAATTGATTATTTCTTACCAACATCATTTTCAGCAAAAATTCTTTGAACGGTGATTGTTCAACCGAGAATCTAACCACACGTCTTGTACCAAGTTCGGCAAGAAAACAAGTAAGTATACTATAAATTATTTATATTTGTCAAAAGCATTATCATCATTTTCTTTCTTTACTTCTTCATTTTACGAGGGTAGTTCACGCCATAACCGGAGTAAACGCAGAAACATAATGGCTTTAGTGAATCATGCAATTATTTGAAATTACTGAATGTACTGTACTCTAAACAGAAAACAATACATACGTGTTGTTATGGAAACCGTTCAGTAGTCGTTCAACATTGTCGATGTAAAAGTCAATTGTAGCTTGAAACAGCATAATAATTATTATATAATTCAGTTTCTCTCCAAGATTATTCTTATTAAAATGAAGGCCTAGAACAAGCTGAAATTTTACGCTGACTCAGTTCACGGTTTCAAAAAAGTACACGCAAGAAATTTGGTATTTGAACGATCTAACAGTTTTTAAAAATGGACGTGAGACTGTTTGTGACAATCCAGGAAGAGGAGGTTCTACAAAAGTTCAGCTGCAACAAGAGTCATCCTTGCCATCATTAAATGTGTTGTTGAGAAATTGAATTATAATAAATACGCTATTTCAGGGAACAGTTCACATTGACATCGGCCATGTAGAATAACAAGTTAACCTTGGTGTCCATGACAACCGCTATGTACAGTTTCCTGTTTAACGTACAGCACGTTTGTTATTGTACATAACAAATAATAATTGTACGAATCATTATACCCACTCAAAATCTATAAAGAAATTGGAACTATTTTGCTTAGTTACTGCAAGCACTGAAAATTTGGATTTAATGTTTTCGGCTATAAGTCGATTGTCATTTATAGTACATATTTCTAGTTAACGCATTATTAGGACACTTTTTTATACTGAATCCATTTTTGTATGAGATTTTGTAAAACTGCTGCCATTGTTGATTTTCAATTGTCAACTTTATTTTTTATTATGAACGGCATTTTAAATATTTTTATATTTAGATCGAGTTTTCTGTTCTGATTTCTGGTTGTTTTAGTTTTGAGCATATTATTGCAGAAAATAAAAATTTTATAAGTCCCATTGGAAAGACCACAAATTCATTTTCTTTTAAGTAAATGGTAAATATACACCAAAATGTGCTTAACAATTTAAATTGTAATAAAGAAAATTCCCTTAACGTAAAAATAATTATCGGAATTAAAAATATGTCAAAGACATATTTGAAATTAAATTTTTATTTTATTCCATGAGCAAGCTTTAACACTAAGAGTACACCGCCAACAAAATAGTTTATTTAGATAATAACTGTGACATAACCACTGATATTGTTCATACAAAACGTTTTTAAATTTTCTGCAGTTTGGTTTGCCATTATTATTTATCAATTTATTAACATTTAACGAAGGCATAGGTCTGTCCATCATTAAAACTTCCATTCTATCATTTATAAATCTTGAGAAAGGAATTTCAAGTAAAATACAAACTCTGTCGTTTACAGGAATTATTTTACTTATTTGCAGGTGAACGGTGAACGCGAGCTACAGTTTACGAGACCCAGCTAACCACCGATGCCTCCGGCTAAGTCAAATTGAAAACCTTCTTAAAGGACGGCCGTGGGGTTAAGTTGCCATGGCAAACACTTTCTATTCCATTCTGGAAAGATGGCGTTTACAAGTCAAAGTTGTGGTCCCATCATTTCAACATCAGCTTGGTTGGACAATAGTGGCTGTGGTAGCTAGTGCATCGCGAATTTTTATTTATTTTTATACTTTTGTTGATAGCCATATTATTTTACTATTAGTAAGAAAATAAAATAAAATGAAATTTTATTTATAAATTCTAGCTTTACTTGGTTAAAGTCTATATTTAATAATTATCTAATATATAAAATTCTCGTGTCAGGGGGTGCGTAATTGAACTACTCCGAAACGGCTCGACCGATTTTCGTGAATCTTAGCGAGCATATCGGCTAGGGTGGAGAATCGGACAACATCTATTTTTCATCCCCCTAAATGTTAAGGGTGGTCCACCCTTAAATTTTGTTTTTATTTTTTTGGACAAAATTTTTTGTTTTTATTTTTTTATGATACATCATACAAAAATACATACAACCCTAAATTTTCACCCCTCTATGATCAACCCTTATTTTTTATTTATTAATTAAAAACTTTAATTTTTTTTGGCAAGATTTTTATTTTTATTTTGTCATGACTTAGAATAAAAAAAATTCATTTTTCACCCTTCTACGATCAACCCCTATTTTTATTTGTTAATTATAAACTTTAATTTTTTTGGCAAGAATTTTTTTTTTAATTTAAATTTCATATTACTCTCAATTTTCACTCTTATACGATCAACCCCTATTTTTCCATCCCGATTTTTATTTTTTTCATTCTATCCACAGATCCGCAATAGGGTTGCAAGATGGCAATCGAATATTATAATTGTAGTACGATAAATTCTTATTCAGAGTTTATAATTTCAAGTTCCTTTAATTATGATTTTTTTTTAATTCAATTTGATCTCCCGCCCTCGCCGGTCGATAACTGATCAACTATCAATCGATCAGTTATCCCCGCCAGGTGTCACCACTCATCCAGCAAACATCACGGAGTAGGGATGAGGACGAAGCCGGTCTCCTGTCTTACTCACTATACATTTTTCAGCCATTTTTTTTTGGTTTTATTAGTGTATCAATCGTAGCAGTGACTGTTATACCTATTATTTTAATTTTTCTGTGCAACTCTCATGTTAATTTTACTGTCATCGTAAATTTATCATTAATTTCCAGTGCAATAATTATTTATTTACAATTTATTAATCTGACAAAGACAGTTTTAACTCTCAGTTAATTAAGTGATCTCATGTAAATAAACACGTGTTGTAAGCTCCCGCCAACAACGGCCATTACCGTACCTGTATATATTGTACTTAACATTTTTTGGAAATAGTTTTAATTCAAAACGAAAACGTGTACGTGGTTAATAAATATACCCGTTTTATTATTGTGAAAGGTAAGTCAAATAATAAGCAAATGAATACAATATTAAGTCACTGTTTTCCACCAATACACTGATAGAAGGATTTATTAACTATTAATAATTTATTTAAAGACAATTATTTAATTTATTAAATTTAAATTAATATTTATTTGGGAAGAAAGTACATTTATTAATTCCCAATTAGATTGGCATTCGCAATGACGATCAATAAGTCACAAGGCCAGACATTGTCTGTATGTGGCTTAGATTTGGAAACACCATGCTTTTCCCACGGACAACTATATGTGGCATGTTCTCGCATGGGAAAACCATCCAGTTTGTTTGTGTTGGCTAAAGACGGACTAACCAAGAATATTGTACACTCTATTGCGCTGAGAGATTAATTTTTTTTTTCAACTGCCATACTTGATAGTAAAAATATGAATAATTATTTTTGATGTTTAGATAGCTATCAAGAATTGTAATTTAAAATATATTCGTTACTTTAATAAAGATTTATTTATTACCCTAAATAAAGCATACTTTTATTGTTTATAACGCTTTCGATTATAAGTACATCCCCGCACACTTATAGTAGATAGTTATTTTTATTGAACTAAAAAAATGTTTCCTACAAATAATATACATGGCAAAACAACGTTTGCCGGGTCAGCTAGTCTGTATATAAAATACTTATTTACTTTAACATAATATAAAATACTTATTTACTTTAACAATATTTATTTATTTTAACCTTATACGTATTTCGGCATGTTTACTTCGGCATGTTTACATGCCATTGTCGAAGGTTATATTAGAAAGTAAACAATTAGTGTTGTTATAGCAATAGAACTAGGTGACTTGATCTCGGTAATCGTCTGCAGATGACTTGATTTAAGAATAAGAAATCAAGTCATCTGCAGACGATTACCGAGTACAAGTCACCAAGTTATTGCTATAACAACACTAACTGTTTACTTTTTCATATAACCTTTGACAATGGCATGTAAACACGCCGAAATAGGTATAAGGTTAAAATAAATAAATACTGTTAAAGTAATTACGTATTTTATATACAGATAATTATTAAAATAAAATTATATGAAACGGCGCAATTAGGTGAAGCGCCGCATCACTCGCTTCACCATACAAGAGGCCACTGGTTGGACCAGCCTGTATATCGCCCACCCCTAATACCTAGGTATTCCAAAATTCAATCAGATCAGTGTAGTAGGTTCTTGAAATTTCAACCCTTAAATATTGGACAAATTTCATTTTCAAGAGTTCAGGGCCCATTTACTGATTAATATTTATCTGGTACGTTGTAAGTGTAACCATTTTCATATAATGCAATCAACAGTGTATTGTTTGTTACTTTGTTATAAGTGGGAAATTAATTTTATAGTTTATTATGCAAGTATTAAAATATTTATTTCGTTGCATTAACTTGTGTAACACTAACAGTCAACTAAAACAAAGTGACTCGATAAAAATACCTATAAATATATAATTTAACAACTTAAAATTAATGTTTCGTATTAACTAACGAGGAATATAAATGCACAATGGAAAGACTTTAAAATACTTCCCACATAATTTTTATTGATGTGGTCAAGTTTAAAAAATGTTGACTAAAATACTACCTACAATTTCAACTAAATTGGTGAACTAAGTTCTTTTCCTTTATTATATAAAAACCAGTAAATCCCGAAAAGGAAACTCCCCGGACTTAAAATATTATGTTGGGAAATGTACTTTTTCATTTCTGGAACAGTCATTTCAACTACTTCAATATTTTCATCTTCAACTCCTCCACCTGCTGCAATTTTCATATCGTCGGTAACCTCACAGTAATAGGCTGTTTGTACACTTCCAGATGTTCCAACGCTGGCTCGATACGATCCGATTCTTTCTAAACTTGACACAGGCACGTTATATCCGCACTCTTCAAGAATTTCTTCTTTGGCAATCTCCTCCAGTGGTTTATTTTTATCCACGATTCCTGCACACAACTCCACTGTGATACCAATCTCCGAAGGGTACTTCGTAACATCTATTTTTCCTTTTTTATCGTGTGACGGAATACTTCCGTAGTAAACTGCTGGTCTAAATTGTTTAACAAGAATAAGAACATTTCTGGTAGAATTATAAATTACTATCGACACACTGTCATGCACCTCAAGCATATCCCACGTTCGTTCAACACCGTTTAATGTGAAACACATAGTTAACGGTTTCATGTATATAGAATCCTGAAGTGGTTTTAATACAACCTCAGTAAGCTTATTCATTTTAATTTTGAAAGATTTTGAGGCACTACTACACAAAATTTTTTGTTTGGTTATATTCAAATTAACCTTGACAAGACGAGCTGACGTTTCGCGTCGTAGTTGCCACATTGCCACATGTTTTGCGCAAAAGCGGGAATGGTTTTGTGAAAAAATTGTACTCTATTAGTCGTTTTACATTATTAATTCAGTGTCAGTCAGTCGTTTTGAATTTGTTGAGAAGCTAACGCAAATGCAAAAATCACGTAATATTTGTCATTTAAAATTCTCTTGAATTTACAAGGCGACTTGAATTGGCAACGTTGGCTCTTGTTTAAATGCAGGTGTGGGTTGTAATTTACCGGTATGAAGCTAAAAACATTTATCTAAAAAGAAATGGGGGGGAAATAAAATTAAAAACTGTTATAACTATTCTAGTTTGAATTTGTAGTAGTCTTAGGTCGTAGCAATGTGTTGTACATAAAACAATTATTAACTTCAACAAGTTTTTTTTATTTTAGCCTTATAGGTATTTCGACATGTTTACATGTCATTATCAGAGGCAAGATTAAAAGGAAACAGCTGGTGTTGTTACAGGAACAGTAAAACTTGATGACTTGATCTTGGTTATCTACAGGTTGTTCAATTCTTATTACGCCCCTATTTAATTCTGAAACGAATCAAGAGAGAAAAAATGCCAATAAAAGACTTTTAGTAACATTTTACCTACCTTTCTGTATACTTGAAAAGAAATTGTAACCAATGTTGTAAGCGCTGTGACGCGGTTGTTATTTTTCTTAATAGCAACCAAGCAATTTTTAGCGCATATGATGCAGATTATTTTCTCCGGCAACGATATAGGTAAAACTTATGTATACCCTTACATAACAACACTTTCGAGTAAAACCCAAAAAACTTCTTCATATTAGCAGGCTTTGAATTTAAACAAAGGTCTATCACAATTTCAGTAGTGTGCATAGAAGTGCATTTGTTATCATTTAACAATCAAAAACAATTGAAAGAAGAAAATGCGACTATGCTAGGCTGTTGTTTGAATTCAGGGTCTGCTAATGTCGGAAGGCTTTTCGCCTATTTCTCACCTTTTTACACTAGTTTTATATCATTGAAAATAGAAAATAAACTAATAAACTTGTACTAATAGGCATTGCTGACAGCATTAACATTTCGTTTTTAACTGTTTTTGATTATTAAGAAATAAATAAATTTCAAAGCACTTTGCTACCATTGTGGTAGGCTGTTGTTTGTTTTTCAAGTATGCAAAAAGGTGGGTGAAACGTTACCAAAAACCTTTCATTAACATTTTATTTCCCTATCTTGATTCGTTTCAGAATTAAATAGGGGCGTAATAATTGTTGGACCACCCTGTATGTCTGTAAATGACTTCAAATTTTATTCCAAAACGTCCAATAATGGTTTCAATAAAGGTGCAGTTTTTAAATGTTTGGGAATTTCAAATACTTCCAGTGTATCTAGTTTACGTTTATCATCACAAAAGTGTAAACATTTTATAGTGTAATTAGATGTCATTAAATGATTGTGTTCTAATAAGTATTTAGCGTAATTGGATTTATGTGGGTGTTTATATTTGTAACAACGTACGTGTTCCTTGTACCTAATATCAAAATTTTTAATTGTTTGTTCTATATAAACCGAATTACAGTGCGAGCAATTTAATTTGTAAATACCTGATTTTAATAAATAGTCTGTTTTTTTTCGTTAGCATTAAGCAAAGTGTTTAAAATGTTTTTTGTTGTTTTAAAAGTTATTTTACATTTATTTGTTTTGTTTACAATTTTGGCGTTTTGTTCTAATTAATTGCCAAAATATGTGACTGACGCGTATTTCGTTTTATCTAATGAAATAATTGGATACATTTTCTGAATAGTTAATTTATAATTTTTCTCTTTAAGTAGCTATTCAGAAAATTTATCCAACTTTAATTGTATCAGACAAAGTATTTGGATACTATTTTTGAATAGCTAATTTATATTCTTTCTCTTTAATTACTACTATATTATAAAATTGAACACAAAATAACTTAAAACTTGAAGGTTGAAATAAACCTTCAAGTTTTAAGCGGAAATTGAAGAATTAATTCTTTATGAACAATCTTGAATATAAAATTAATTCATATATAATTTATAAAATTATCTGAATAACGTATGTACGTCCATAAGATGTCCTCGGGGTCTAAAATAGATGTCCTATGTCCACAACATTCATGAAGGATGTCCACAAAACGACCTATAGACATTTTGATGCAGTATAGGAGGTATTGGAATAGAAATCAAATCATCTGCATACATAGATAATCAAGATCGTCGTCAAGTTCTGTTGGTCCTATAGCAACACCGACTACGTACTTTTAATTTGCCTTTGTGTAAACACGTTCAAATACGTATCAGGCTAAAATAAGTTCATGTTGGAGTTAGTAATTATTTTGTGTATCTATTTCCGACTGTAATCTTGAAGTTTCTGATTTCAATATGAAAATTCTAATGTTTTTAGAAATTACCAACTTCCCCAAAGCTGTAATTTCCAACAGTTTACATTCCGAATTCTTATGTCAAAGAAATTGCAATGGCTGTTGTTTTGAGTAATGGGGCTAATATTTTAAGTATGATATTATTTTTAATTGGTATTTGCTTACATATACAAATAACTTACGTGTTTGTCTGTCCGTATAAAATTTACTTTGTAGCGTAACAACACTGTGATTGAAATTACATGTATTACATAACCTACTCTAACCTATGAATTTTGTTTTTAGGGCAACATACAGGAGTAATAGGAATTGCCTATATTCGGACTGCAAATTATAGCTCAGAAGGCAATCCTTACAATCTTGCATCTTTAAAGCGAGGTACTGGTGGCCGGTCCAGTTTTAATGGTGTAGTTGCAACCGTATTTGGAGCCACTGGCTTTGTTGGTCGATATGTGTGTAATAAATTAGGTAAAATTGGTACACAGGTAAGCATACACTGTTTCGATGCTATTGAGTTTTAAAATTCAATTTGTTAGATTGTTATTTTTTACCCTGAAGCCTTGAAGTTCTTTTAAACAGTCGGATGAATTAATATTTAAATTATCAAGCAGTTGTCTTCTAGGTATAAATTTTTTTTTTGTTGTAGTTGATACTTCCATATCGAGGTGACCATTATGAAGCTTTAAGATTAAAACTATGTGGGGACCTTGGTCAAGTACTTTTCCAGCCCTATTACTTACGTAACGAAGAAGATTTGTATAAAGCAGTCAAGTACTCCAATGTTGTTGTTAATCTAGTTGGACGTGATTGGGAGACAAAAAATTTTAAATTTGATGATGTACATGTCGAAGGTGCCAGAGCACTAGCCAGAGCTGCAAAAAAAGCAGGAGTAAAAAAATTTATCCATCTATCAGCTCTCAATGCGGAGGAAAAACCAAAACCATTTTTAACACCTAAGGGATCACAGTTTTTGGCCAGCAAGTGGAGAGGCGAACAAGCAGTTCTTGAAGAATTTCCCGATGCCACTATATTTAGACCATCAGATATTTATGGTCAAGAAGATCGATTTTTGAGGTAGACGCAAACTATTTTTTTATATAATTTTCTAATGCATATTTTTATACAGATATTATGCTCATAATTGGCGACGACAAGGTTTGTGGATGCCACTGTGGAAAAAAGGGGAATGCACCATTAAACAACCTGTTTTTGTAAGTGATGTAGCTGCTGGAATTGTTAATGCTATAAAAGATCCAGATTCAGCTGGTAAAATCTACCAAGCCGTAGGGTATGTTAATATTGAACATTTTATAACTTGCGTATTTACTTGTTTTTTTAATCTTATTTTTGAAATAGTTTGTAAGTAATTAAAATAAATCAGAATATTTTTTAGGCCCAAAAGGTACTACTTATCAGAATTAGTTGACTGGTTCTACAGAGTCATGAGAAAAGATGACAAATGGGGATATGTTCGCTACGACCTTCGTTGGGATCCATTGTTCAAAATAAAAGTCAGCATAACAGAAAAAGTTTGCCCAGGATTTCCTGTGGGAAATCTTCACTGGGAGCGAGTTGAGAGAGAATGTATATCTGACAATGTAATACGAAATATGCAAACACTTGAAGATTTAGGAGTAAATTTAACTGCAATGGAAGATCAAATTCCTTGGGAATTAAAACCATATTCATACGGTATATATCACAATAGAGATTCAGAGGAATTTGGTTACAGACCTGAACCTCCAAAAGTGGTTTTATAAGTAAATGCAGTAGCTACACATGCTTGTAACTGTCTATGCATATTAACATTGTAATAAATAAATATTAGGAAGCTAAATGTAAATTATTCTAAATAAAAATGTTCATAATGAATGGTAGAGTAAATCTACAGGAATAAATAATATACCTATTGCCTATATGTAAGGAGTTATTGTTTTTTGCTTCTAAATTTTTATACATATATGAGTAATGAGGTAATAGCAAAGAAATAATAGAGGTTAGGAAGGAGGGTTTCGGGTTAGTTGCACTTAAAGCACTGTGACGGATGTGACGTCACCGCCGCCATATTCAGACACTTTTGGTGATTCATTTGTGCCGGTGATGTTTACAAATTTTGTTATTAAATATGGTTAGTTGTATTTGCTGTGGTTGCTCGAGTACTAAAATTAACAAGCAGAAAGGAATAGCTTTCCATAGGTAAGTGTTTTGCCAAATGTAAATATAAATTTCAATTTGACGTTTGAGGTTAAGACAGTGGCGGAGAGGTCAATATTTCTCTAACCCCAAATTTAGGTTTCCAAAGAATGCAGAAGTCGTCTAACCCATTTAATTTTGTTTAATGGGCAATAAAATACTTGTACTTTGTTTCCTTCTATAATAAATTGGCAACTAAAACAGCATACTCATGTTTTATAATTTGTTCGTTATGCCCTAAATATAATTTTCTGACGCAGCCACTGGTGACACTTCCGCTACGTCACAGTTTGGCAGCCATGTTCAGACACCTTTAAGGTTTTCTGGCCAATGTGCATAAGCTCCTTCCTAACCTCTATTACTTCTTTGGGTAATAGTTGTTTATGTTACTAGCTGGATAAAAGCCTTGTTACAAAACGAGTTTAAAGTTGCCAGAGGACGTTGTAGACCGAGTCGTGTAATCAAACGAGTGCCGTAATAATGCATCATCCCACGTGACAAAATTTTATCTACGACTGCTCAAAGTTTGTTAAAAATCGAATTTCGCATTAATTTAATTGCAAATGTCGAGCATACAACATAATTTACTTCGTAAATAAAACGATACCTAGGATACAAAATTTTGTCCTATAATGTGGCGCCATCTAATTTTGGTCCCATTATTACGTTATGGCGCGCAATTTGAAATTCTCGGTTATTTTATGCTTTTCATTATTCAGATAATTTAAATTTATATGTATTTTACAGCTATTTAATACTACACAAATATTAACCTGCAGCAAAATTCATTTAAACAAAAAAAATAATACTGAAATAACAATGACAAATGATATTTAATTAGTATCTGTATATAAAATACTTAATTACTTTAACAATATCTATTTATTTTAACCTTTTACATATTTCGGCATGTTTACATGCCATTATCAAAGGTTATATGAAAAAATAAACAGTGTTGTTATAGCAATAGAACTTTGTGACTTATCTTGGTAATCGTCTGCAGATGACTTGATTTCTCATTTCAAAACGTCCAGTAGAGGAGAATTTAAGAGATCAATTTGCTCATTCATTAACGGTACAGTTTTTAAATGTTTGTGAATTTCAAAAGCTTCTAGTGTATCTAATTTACGTTTATCATCACAAAAGTGTAAACATTTTATGGTGTTGTAAGATGTCGTTGAATGATTTTGTTCTAGTAAGTGTTTAGCGTAATTGGATTTATGTGGGTGTTTGTATTTGTATCAACGCACGTGTTCTTTATACCTAATACCAAAATTTCTAATTGTCTGGCCTATATAAACCGAATTACAATGCGAACAATTTAATTTGTAAATGCCTGATTTTAGCAAATCGTCTGTTTTTGATTTTGCATTAAACAAAGTGTTTAAGATGTTCCTAGTTGTTTTAAAGCTTACTTTATATTCATTTGTTTTGTTTATAATTTTAGCAATTTTTTCTGATTTGTCACCAAAATATGGGATCGAAGCATATTTAATTGTATCGAACGAAGTTAGGGTATTCGGATAAACAAATTGCATACAGTAATGGTTATAATACTAAACTTATTGATACATTAATTAAAGAAAAAGATTATAAATTAGCCATTCAAAAAATTTATCCGAATACCTACCCTAACTTCGTTCGATACAATTAAATATGCTTCGATCCCATATTTTGGTGACAAATCAGAAAAAATTGCTAAAATTATAAACAAAACAAATAAATATAAAGTAAGCTTTAAAACAACTAGGAACATCTTAAACACTTTGTTTAATGCAAAATCAAAAACAGACGATTTGCTAAAATCAGACATTTACAAATTAAATTGTTCGCATTGTAATTCGGTTTATATAGGCCAGACAATTAGAAATTTTGATATTAGGTATAAAGAACACGTGCGTTGATACAAATACAAACACCCACATAAATCCAATTACGCTAAACACTTACTAGAACAAAATCATTCAATGACATCTTATAACACCATAAAATGTTTACACTTTTGTGATGATAAACGTAAATTAGATAAGACGTTTTGGAATGAGAAATCAAGTCATCTGCAGATGATTACCAAGATAAGTCACAAAGTTCTATTGCTATAACAACACTAACTGTTTACTTTTTCATATAACCTTTGACAATGGCATGTAAACATGCCGAAATACGTATAAGGTTAAAATAAATAGATATTGTTAAAGTAATTAAGTATTTTATATACAGATACTAATTAAATATGGACTTTAACGAAGTAAAGCTGGAATTAATAAATAAAATAAATGATATTGTTTTATTAAACATAATTTTGAATTACAAACTATTTGTACTATGTTTAACTTGTGTAACACTATAAATGCGGGTTAATATCAGAATAATTTTATAATTTTAACACCAGTGTTACAAGAAAATACGAACAATGATTTTAGTTGTTAAAATAAACTTATTAAAACCACCCCGGCAAAAACGAGTTACAATAGAAAAAATTCAATATTTTGTTTTAGACAGGGCTGAATATAATACACTTTCCAATCTACTTAAAATAAAATTATAAAATACATTCTCAGGCGTACTTGAATTAGAAAATACATTTAACAAATGTATAAAGTATAAAATAGCATTTCAAATACTTTTGAAAATAAAAAATGCAACAGACCTACTTGATTCATTACTAAATTCTAATAATCAAAAACTAAGGCGGTTCATAATAAATAGGCATTTTCTTTAATTTAAAATGTGACAATTTTTGTTAAAATAGACATACCTACCCTAATAACAAATTATTAATAATATAAATAACAAAATTGTATTTCAACTATTTAAAAAATACAAAATACTTCCATAAAGGTATTTGAAATACAAAATACAATTGTATTTCAAATACTGCCCAGCCATCACTTTTATATTATACCTACCTACACAATTTATTTCATGTACTATAAATCAATTTATATGGTACCCAGGGCCGGTTTATTTATTAGGCAAAAGGGACATTTGTCATGGGCCCACCATTTTAGAGGGCTTGCCCATCTATATTAACTACCAGGTAAATTTAACTTAGGTAGGTACAGCATTGTTCGAAACATTTATATTTAACACAGCCTCCTTAATAAAATGCTTATCTCAAATGCGGAGACTAGGTGTCTATAACGAAAACAATTTTTTTGAATTTGTTCTTCCAAGTGTGTTAAAAACAAAATTTGTGTTCGGTTATGACCTAACATGAATTTCACTGGAATCAATTTATTCCAATGAAATAACGGGGATTTTGTGATTTAACAAAAATATTTAAAAAAAATGCTATTTTTGATTTATTAATATTTTAGTTCCAAACTTTGCACATGACATTATAATTGAATTTTGAATACTTTTTTTTGATATTTTCTCAAATAAGGCGATGTTTCGCCAATTCTTTTAATTTTTTTGAATTACCCGCCAAATAAGTTATGTGACCTGCTAAATCAATTTTTAGGTTATCTGAGATGATATGAAAAATGTTATATGTTATATGAAAAATAAGTTAGTGAAAATTTTCCCCATATGTTGCAAACGTTTTGCCTGTCACTGTATATTATTGAAAATTATAAAAATAGATTTTATTTTGTAATTGTTGTCACGTAAGACTTTAATACTTAAATACCCGTGAAAACATGATAAGTAATTATTTCTAAAGTTTAGTAAGTTTTTCATTTTCCTGAACTAAAATTGTTTCTTAATACTATTTTCAGAGCAGAAAATGATAGCTTGGCTGTACAATTAGTCATTAGTAGGGATAAAAATAAAAGCAGGTTTTCAACATTTGAAATGTCGCCCCAAGTTTTTTTTATTGTGTGTATGCTTTAATATGATTACAGTAGAAGTGGAAACAATTTTTTTTTGCATCAAATAATATTGGAGTAGAATACATTCTTCCAAGTAAAGCATCATCCAAGTCATGTTGATATTTCTGAATTAAATTAGCAGCATCTTTTTTAATATCATCCTCTTTCAACTAATCTATATTTGGCACAAACCCAATCTTATTGTCGCTTAATTTTTGTCATAGGTAATTTTCAGGAGCCCTCAAAACTCGGCGCTCTGAGATGAATTTTTTTGCACTTTCAGCTGTTTTTCATTTTTGTTAAATAATTTCTATTCAAAAATATAAATAATCGTAAATAAAACTTATATGTAGACAGATTTTTTCAATGGCCAAAATTAGAAATGCAGTGGCACAGTCACCTGTTTGACTAAATTTATACCGGGCGTTTTTTTTAAATGCACACTAAATAGCAAGCGAATTATAAAACAACAATGATAGAATGATGATTAGAATTGTTGAGTGCCTACTCACTCCTTCATCCTTCACCCCCAGCCACCCCAACTAAACAATAATAAATGGCAATATATCCCTTGTGAAATATCAAATTAAAGAAAAATACTATTAAAGAGTAAAATAAAAATCAGACAATCCTTGTTCCATCCCAGATATCGATTTATTTTATTGCGGGAGGAGAGGACTAAGTTTGACTTCAGGGTGGCTTAGCTCCCCACATCCAACTAAAGTCCCTCTATGATTTTAGAAGATTGTAATTTTCTATTTTATTGTTTTCTAAAAAAAATTATCATTAACCAGTTGGTACAGATTTTATCACAATATAGTTGACAAAAAAATAAAAGTAATTATTGAGTTAACAACAAACAAACAAACAAAACAACAAATTTTTCATTTTACTTTTTACATTATTGCACTTCCTTGTCCATAGGACATCCATTTAAGCTCCTGAGGATTCTATGAACGTCTATACATAGCCTGTTTGTCACAAAGATGTCCGTCTCTAAGACATCCTCAATGGACGTTCATAGAACATGCTAAATGGATGTCTTCCATGTCTGTTCATACGACATCCTGAACGGATATCATTCAGATTTCATTTTTTACAAAAAATATTAATAATAATAATACAATAGGTATTTAGCATATTTTTTATTTATTAATAAATAAATTTTATCAATACAATAAACGAATTAAAGGAAGAATTTCTTTTATTTTTGAATCGGCTTTCTTTAGACCGCCAGAACCAAGTTATAATGCTCTCTTCTCAAACTGCTTCAGTAGTATTCTTCATATCTTCTACCCAACTGAAAACTACATATTGTCATTTTAACCAATACCATTCACAAAGGTAGGTATATTATATTAAGTCCGAACAGTAATTTTTACTTTCCCATACTTCTACTGAAATAAGAGGAAAGTTACGATTTCATGCAAATTTTCGAATTTCAGATTTTAACAGAAATACGCATTCTGGAGTCCAAGGAACCTAAAAAGTTGTTTTTAAAAAATGTCTGCCAGTGGGTAAGCGGGTGGGTGCGTTCGTTTCCCTATATCTCCGGAACCCCTTAATCGATTTTTATAAGAGTTGGTGTGTGGAAGTTTTTTTAGCTGCAGGTAGTTCTTTGTAAGGTCGTTTATCAGAACTGGAACCGGAAATTGACCAGTTTTTTTGGTATAGATTTTTTTCTAAACACTGTTTTGAACATTTTAAATATATAACGTTGTAGTGCATCTAACGACAAATTGAATGTTTTTTTTCAAAATGCTGTATCTTCAAAATGAAGGCCACTACGAATTTTTCAAAATTTTAACTTTAATGCCTGATTACTCAAAAATAAAATATTACAGCTATTACAGATTATCATATTATTTGATAGCTCTTAATAAGTATAATCAAGTGATAAAAATATTTTTGGAAATATGAAAATGGTAAGTATACTAGGGGCTCAAAGTTTTGGACATTTTCAAAAAAAATTTCCACAAAAACTGGCCACACCATATTTTTACAACTTTCTGAGCCGATAGAGCTTGCAATGTACTACAAATTTGTTTTTTACTAATCTCCCAAATTTCACTCTGACGCCCTTTAGGAATTTTTGAAAATTTTGGAATTGACGCGTTTTCCGGAAGTTACGCGATTTTAACTACGCCTATCAATTAGCTCTAATAAAAAACAATATGTTTCATTCTTTGAATATTTTTGATAACTCTATAAAGTTATTAAAAGCATTTTTGATCCAAGCATTACCTATTGCTTTTATGTAGTCAGTGAGCGCGCCAAGTACGTAACCAACGGCTTGAGTCTGGAGCGAGCGGCTTGTACCGGCTTGAGATGACTAGTAGATGTAAATTTCAATCACTTTTTGACGCGAGAATATTTAAAACGTAAAAAGTATGGGAAAGTACCAGCGACCTGTTTCGACCATTTTTTAAAGAAATTTTTAAATCCGAAATTTTATTTGCACATGTACATCTACCTAATCAATTCTGGATATTCGTTCTATATGTCCCAAGGATATGCGGATGTGAAATGTACCGAAAATGGATGTCCAGAAGATATCTTGTGCTATCTGGGTACTTGCCTGTTGATTATATTCACTTTCTGATTCCTTTTTCAAATCATCAAAACAGCAAAAAAAACAATGCTTATAGTAGGTATGTATATTAATGAGGTAACAGCAAAATATTACAAAAATAAAAAAAAATACAAAACTGTATGTATTCACAAAAACATTAGCCAAAGCAAAAAGTTCATTAGAACAGTACCTTTAGTATGTATATTTTAAAATACTAACTACCACTTCAAAATAGCAACTAGTTGCTAAATAGCTATCCTGAGAATTGTATTTAAAATGAACTTTTCTCTTAGCTTTCATTTGTGCAGTACAATATGGCTTCATTATTATAAAAGAAGCCTTACACCTAAAGGTAGGAAGGCCTAGGACTAAGTAAGTAAGTATTATAAAAGAAAAACCAGGCAATATATTTTTACCGTCTCGTTTTAATATAGAATCAGCAAAAGTTTATTCTTAAATTTTGACGAATATACAGGGCGAGTTGGATAAGTATCACCCCTATACTACATCGTAAACTGTTACGAATATCAAATTTTTTACCTAGTTAGAATTTTTTTCTAGTTGAACTAATAAATAAAAAAAATCGATTCAAGATCTTTTAAGTTTGGGAGTTTTTAGTAGTATTTCTTGAATTCCGAAGTGATTCCTAGTTCTCGCAACTTTAGTCTACGGTTTGAAATTGTAGGTAGCAGATAGGGTTAACTCGTATCACTGTAGAAATTATCTTAAACTATAAATTGTCAAATGTATTATGGTTTTTCTCATAAACTAATCACTTCAATTTAAATTTACAAAAATGTCTTAAATGTGTGATGGGAAAAAATTATTTAGAAAATTTGAAAAGCAGAAGAAAAGGAATTATCTCTCTTGAATGTATCTTTGGATCTTTTATTGTTTAATAAAAAAATGTTCCAGCGTAGTGGATCGAGATATATATACATCTTTATAAAGGTATCTAGATACAAATACTATAAGCTTAAATAGTATCTAGATCCAGTATCTAGATACATGTACTTATCTAGATACTACACTGCTGCTTACTTAACTCAGTTTTTCACATTTTACTAAAACTTTTTGTAATGTATGTGTATCAAATTTTTATATCATTAAAACTAGAGAAAACGATCTCTAATGGCCTAAGAAAATATTAATATTGCCATATGAAACAATTACTGATAACGCCACTGCTCAATCACAAGACAGTACAGAAAATATTGCACTGTTGCATAATGTAGCTTATATGCCCAAATAATTTTTATATAAAAAAAACTTGATATTCTCAATAGTTTACGAAATAGAACGGAGGACGACACTTCAATAATGTACCTTGTACATCGTTAACCTTTTTATGTGAGAGCAAGTTAGGTATTTTACTTATGAATAATCTATCTTCAAGCTGACCTCTTCAAATTTTAAATTGTAGCTATAACTTCGATTTACTCAAAATTTACAGCAAGCTGGTTAAATGTATTCCAAGATTAAAGCTGAAAGGAAACAAATCCTAGGCTAGGGCAAATTGACTGGTAGTATCGCATCCTGTGCGATTTTCAGAGACAATAAAGGTGAAAATTTTTTGAGAACGTTTTGTGTTTCCACAAATTATTGTGTCAAAATTACACAAAACACAAACACGTTAAAAATGGCGCAAGACCGAAGGTCGAGTGGCAATTCAGCTGCTTTTGTTAAGCAAAATTTGCAATAATTTGCATTTAAACACAAAACAATCTCTTAAAAAATTTTGATTGGGAGTGGTATTGGGAAAGATTATTCAACAGTATATAGTAACACAATGTACTTTACTGTACTGTCTAGAATACTCTCTTATTGCTTCAATGGAAGAACTCCCGAAATGTGTATTATCACCAATTTTACGTTTACGTCAAAACAGAACAATTATGATTCAAATCAAGGCACGCTTTTAAACACAACGACCATGAGGCTTTTCACTATAGTACGGTTTTGTTTGGCGCGATTAAAAAAATTAAGCAATCGTATTGGTTCATTAACTGCTTAAGAACACGCTGATATCGAGGCTTTTCACTACAACACAGTTTGGTTTGGTGTGATTTGAAAAATAAAACCATCGATTTGGCCCATTTACTATACCGTTGAATAATCAAATAAATTGCACAAATTATGAATTTGATAGTGAAGATAGAGCATTCATTAAGTATGCCCAACTGCAGGTAGACTCAACAGTTCGCTTATGAACATTAACTAAAATGAAAAAAGTATCCTTGGTGTCGTAATTAAAATAGTATTTTTGTATACACAGTTTTATCTGGTCCCATGGGCCTTTGATACATGAAGATTCAACTGCATTTTTATTTCATGAAACAGTCACTTGGCAGCATATAAAGTATTAATCTAAAATTTACATAGCTTATATTATATAAATTGTAAACTATTAAAAATACTTAGCTTTTGTAAAGCACATGACACATATATTAGGCGTAAAACTTTTGTTTTTCCTTATAACATCTACATAAACATCTATGCAAATATAATAACACAATAGTTATATTACAACATTTTATGGCACAATTATACATCAAATATTATTATACTAAGGAAATATAAGTACATTAGGGAAGCCACTGTTTGGTGTTTATTTATTTGAATACCTACAAAAGCTTAGAGACGGAAAGAACTTCATGAAAATTTTACAATGTTTGTAGTAATTTTTGACATACCGGGTTAAACGATACTTGGCTTTTTTCTTTATTTATTAATTTCAACAAATGCAATTTGGAGTGTTTAATATACACATAATTTCTACATATAATAATGGGTTTAAATAAATTTTAAAAAACCAAAATTGTTTTGGACTAAAATTATTTTTTTCCTAAGACTTGCATAAAATGGTTCTGATGAAATAAAATATTTAAAAAAATATAAAATTCGTGACTTAAAAGTTATACGTTTCACCATATGCGAGGTTAAAGTTACTGAGTACAGTTTCTTTGAAACAAGTTCATTTTTTAAAAGCAACAATATCGGCTTGTAATGTTCTTCTGGTTTCAACGATTATTATGACACTTATAAGTGGTTATATTCCTTGAATCACGGGTAAGTATTTTCCGTGTAAATCTAATGTCATTCAATTGAAGATATTAGGCAGATTTCACCAATACATTCATATATGTTTGTAGCAACGAAACAAATAGATCTGTATCTCATTCTTTTGTCATAAATTTAGAAAAAAATAATTTTTTGTTTTTCTTCATAGTTTATTTGTTTTGATTACACATATGTATGAATCTGTTCAACCTAAAATGAAATTTGGTTTGTCATGCAAATACCTACACCTTCTGAAGTAAAATATTAAGTTAGTGGTATCATATAAATCAATACAAATTGCTCTTTTTAAAGAACCTAAGGAGCTGATATCATTCCATTTGAAAAAAAAACTTTTATCAAAAAACTGTTTTCAGTAACTTTAATCTCTCACACAGTGAAGTGCATAACGTATAAATAAATATAAAGTAAGTTTTAAAACAACTAGAAACATCTTAAATACCTTGTTTAATGCAAAATCAAAAGAGATGATTTGCTAAAATCAGGCATTTACAAATTAAATTGTTTGCATTGTAATTTGGTTTATATAGGCCAGACAATTAGAAATTCTGATATTAGGTATAAAGAACACGTACGTTGTTACAAATACAAACACCCACATAAATCCAATTACGCTAAACACTTACTAGAACAAAATCATTCAATGACATCTAATAACACCATAAAATGTTTACACTTTTGTGATGATAAACGTAAATTAGATATACTAGAAGCTTTTGAAATGCACAAACATTTAAAAACTGTACCGTTAACGAATGAGCAAATTGATCTCTTAAATTCTCCTCTATTGAACATTTTAGAATAAGAAAGTAAGTCATCTGCAGATGATTACCGAGATCAAATCACCAAGTTCTATTGCTATAATAAATTCCAAATTTTTATGTACCTGGCGGATTATATGCTTATCTGTAAGTACTAAGGTATGGACATGCCCTCTGCCGATATAGCCGGGCGCTGAGCAGTGCAGTAGGTAATTTATTTTGTCCGTTTAATTTTATTATTCTAAGAATGTTGGGAACGTGAACGTTTAATAATTGCTGAAGTAAACCTGCTTATAATTAATTTACAATCTGAATCAGATTCCGATGATGATTTTGGCCGTTACTTTGAAGACAATGACAATGAATAAAATAATAATTGAATTTTGTGTTATAATGAATAATTATATTCTCTAAATTTGTTTAAGTTACTTGTATTATACACAGAATATTAAACGATTGTATATTATATCTCTTGTGAAAACAAATTACTTTTAACAAATAAATTAATATCAACATACCTACACGACTACACGTACACCACTGATCTTTAGCGATAGCCCTTTAAAGCAGCAAGAATCGCGTATAACTCGTTTCGTTTATTTCTCTTTGGCGCGTTAGTCAGAAAGAGATACAAGTACAACTGGTATTAGTGACCCACGTTCGAAGCGCAAATACGTAATAGTCAACGAGTGGGAGTGAACAGACGCTATCAGTACGTCTTCGTACAGTTCAGTTTCCTAATCCGCCAGGTACATAAAAATTTGGAATTTACTATATAACACCAACTGTTTACTTTCTAATATAACCTTTGACATGTAAACGTGCAGAAATACCTATAAGGTTAAAATAAATAAATATTGATAAAGTAATTAGGTATTTTATATACCTATAATCAATTAAGTAATGGATTTATTGTAAATAAAACAATTCTTAACTTCAACAGGTTTTGTATTTTAGCTTTATCCGTATTTCAACGTGTTTACAAGTAATTATCAAATCTTGCTTTTGATAATAAGGTGTAAACACCTTGAAATACATATAAAGCTACAATACAAAACCTGTCGAAGTTAAGAATTGTTTTATTTACAATAAATTGAAATGAACTTCAACGAAGTAAAGCTCGAACTTATAAATTAAGTAATGGATACCCACAAAAGTAAATTTATGAAATTAAAAAAGGAAGTGAAGAATTTGATAAAACAAAACAAAAAATTACACATGGAAGAAACGTTCAATAATGCAGAGCACTGCATAAGTAAGCAGTGGGAAATTATAAAAAAAGCCATTATGATGGAAAACAGAACGGAAGCTATCAAGAACATGTCCAATGTTAATACCAAAACCGAGGACCAAGAAGAAATATCAAACATGTTGAACAATCATTTCACTACTGTAGCTGAATAAGTTATAGGAATGCATACTGTAACAACAAGAACTTTGAATTATAAAGGTAATGCTACAACCTATTTATACCTACCACAACTGATGAAATTTATAAAATAATAAGTAATTTAAAAAACAACTCGGCTCCGGGAGCAGATTGTATAAAACCAAATGTTATAAAAAGCTTAGTCATAAATTTTCTCCAATTATTTCTACAATAGTTAATATTAACCCAAAAAATGGAAATTTCCCCGATGAACTAAAAGTTGGTAGGATCACACCATTTCATAAAAGTGGACCAAAACTGTGCCCAGCAACTATCATCCCATCACAGTTTTTGCTAAAATTTTTTAAATAGTACTAAGAAATAGAATATAATCATTTCTACAGGATAGCAATTTTAGAAGCCACTATCAACATGGCATCCTCAACAACAGAAGCGCACTATCTACAATATTGACAGCAATGGAGTGTATCTACGAAAACTGCGACAAGAAAAAAACAGTGTTGTTGGATCTGTGCAAAGCATTCAATGTAGTAGATCACTCGATCCTCTTGGACATTCATAAACTTGGTATACAAGGTCTAGCGCACAAGATGTTAGGGATGATCGTTGATTTTAGTACTCTGTAAAGTGGCTATAGTAATGATTTTTATACAAGAAAAAAGGTTACTTTGTGTAAAAGCTGACAAAAACAAGCAAAAGTCTTTTTTTCATGTATTTATTTACCATCAGCCTATTTCTGTTGCTATGGCTAATCACCCACAACAGAGAATAAACCACTATATCTGTAATATTTAACAAAATCTTTGTTCATTAGGTCCTCCCGTAAGTAAATTATTTGGAGAAATTCACAATATTTTTGCTCTGTTGAGATTAAGCAAAAACATCATATTGTCTTATGTTTATAATGATATCTAATACTGTACAATGGCTTCCCTTTGATTAAGAGTTGACTGAAAAGTAGGTACTCTAACCATTAAATAGGCTCTATATGAATACACTTTTAAGATTTTTCAGTGCATTTTCCTGGAACTTAAATGTATTTTTCTTAGTTATGCTGCAGCTTCTTAAAGCCTTCCTCCCCATACGACGCACCACTCGCTGACCATATCTGGAACTGCATTATTCATGGGAAAATGTTTTCTGCACAACTAAGTATATCTTCATCTTTGAAACAAGAAACTAATCTGAAGGTGCAAGCAGTAGGCCAGATTAGTGTGGATGAAACTATTCAAAGCCAGGATCATACAGAGCCCAAAATCCTACATTTATAAAATTCATGATAATTAATACCTATTCACTCAACCCTTGTTAGTATTAAATGCAGTAAAACCTCGATTATTCATGACTCCGTATCTGTAACTCTTACACAACTATTCAATTTCAATTGTTCTTGTGGAGGCATTTCGATCTTAAGCTTTTGAATATCCTTATCTCACCCGCAAAAAAAGGAATGCATGAAGCTTTTTTTTTTGTTTTATCAGCAAAATTTATTTTATGAGGTTACATTGTTATTGCAATGTTAAACAGAATAAATATTTTGTTTCAGCTATGTATCTAATATAGTGATTTGAGTTTTTAACCGACTTCAAAAAAAGGAGGAGGTTCTCAATTCGTCTGTATATATGTTTTTTTTTTATTTATTTTTTTTATGTATGTTCAGGGCATAACTTTTTTGTTTATGAACCGATTTTAATGATTTTGTGTTGGGTTCAGTATAGTTCCAAGGTGGTCCCATTATAATTTCATTGGTATTGGAGCTTGAACTTCGAAGATACACCTCAAAATCTATTTTTTTAACCGACTTTTTAGTGTTTCCGTATTTCATCTTCCGTTTCAACAAGCCGTCATTTCCTCATTCGAGAAGCATCCTTATTAGGTCTACCCATCACTTAAAATTGTAAAATAATTAACTTTAAAAAAAAAAGAAAACCGACTTCAAATAAAAACACAAAAGTGACATAAGTTAACTAAAAAGCAAAAAATAAATGTTTTTTATACAACAGTTTAATACTTATTTGTTGTTCCGTTTAATGTAATTAAGAAATTGCTGTTTATTATATAATTATTAATTGTTTTATAATTTTTAAGTCGGTGCCAAGTAAAACATAAAAATTCGAATCTAATTTGTTATTGCAGCAAGGTATATAATTTTTATGTTTTACTTAGCACCGACTTCAAAATTATAAAACAATTAATAATTATATAATAAACAGCAATTTCTTAATTACATTAAACGGAACAACAAATAAGTATTAAACTGTTGTATAAAAAACATTTATTTTTTGCTTTTTAGTTAACTTATGTCACTTTTGTGTATTTTATTTGAAGTCGGTTCCCTTTTTTTTTAAAAAGTTAATTATATTAAAAACTTTTCCAATTCTTCATACATTTAAATTATTCAGCACTTTTTTAACTGTCCATTAGTATGAATGATAGAGGTTCTGTTGCAGGCAATAAACAACTTGTGCAGGGTGGTTAATGAAAATGGAATTTCGAACTCGAGAAAACACTTTGTTACTTAAATAACACAAGAAATTCCACAAGACAAAAATTTGATATAGAGTAACAATTACAGTTCATATTACTTTTATTGTCTATTATACTTAGTAGATTGCCGAGTTTTTAATTAATAAGTATACAGGGTTGTTGAGACATGACTCCCCAGGCCAATATTTTGCTTATTTTTATAATTAACTTAAAAAAAAAAAGAAAACCGAAACACAAAAGTGACATAAGTTAACTAAAAAGCAAAAAATAAATGTTTTTTATACAACAGTTTAATACTTATTTGTTGTTCCGTTTAATGTAATTAAGAAATTGCTGTTTATTATATAATTATTAATTGTTTTATAATTTTTAAGTCGGTGCCAAGTAAAACATAAAAATTATATACCTTGCTGCAATAACAAATTAGTAAAACAAAAATTCGAATCTAATTTGTTATTGCAGCAAGGTATATAATTTTTATGTTTTACTTGGCACCGACTTTAAAATTATAAAACAATTAATAATTATATAATAAACAATAATTTCTTAATTACATTAAATGGAACAACAAATAAGTATTAAATTGTTGTATAAAAAACATTTATTTTTGCTTTTTAGTTAACTTTATGTCACTTTTGTGTTTTTATTTGAAGTCGGTTTTCTTTTTTTTTAAAGTTAATTATTTTATCTCTTATCTCTCTTCAACAATGTAACTCAATATTATAAAGTGCCGTTTGGGCCACTTAATGGATTACAAATTATATTATTGTTTTAACTCAATAATGTTTTTTTTAATAAATAAATTATTTTTGTCCGCATAAAATATACTTTTTTTTCTTACACATTTTTAAATAATTTCCACAAATATTTTAATTAAATAGAGAAAGTTTTCGTGAAAAACATTTTCAATGTGTAAAATCTAAAAAAGTAATCTAGTAAAATGAAAAAAGAAATGTGTTCAAAGTATGTTTTCTAGAAATATTATTCTAGTGAAAAATAATATTTGTGAACATAAAGCTTCTATTGGTTCACACGAGATGGCGTGGTTGCGTTAGTTTAGTGAGTATAGTTATAAAACAATAAAAATTAACAAAAGACGATCGGATGACAGTTCAGTAGTTTCTTTGTTTCTTATTGTCAAAACCATTGCTTTTTACATACAGTTTTTATTGTGGGTTCTAAATAATAGCACATATCAGCGAAAAAAAACGAATTGAATTGGATGGAAAAACTACATACGCAATATCAAAAAAAAATAAACGTGTGGGCTGCCAGTGCATCAGATCATTTAATTGGGTCACTTTTATTGGGAGAACTTGAACCTTTTGCAACCAAATATTATTACAGAAATTAGAAATGTTTCCAGATTCCAGCATACCCCAAGAGACCTCAAAACCTAGAAGACTTAAAACCTCGGATTCGGCGTGAAATTCCAAACCAATTCATACAAAATTGTTTTAAAGATTTTAATAATAGGCTGCACTACTGTCAAGAAACGAATGGACAGCACTTTGAGCATCTTATTTAGCTAGAATTTATTACTTGTGGTTGGAAATTATAATTTTAATAAAACAGCTTTGGTTTAACGTTCCTTAATATGTGTTTGGATTAACGCTGTAATAAGTGTTCAATTAAAAAAATGGTGACATAAAACTTTGACACTACTAAACTGTCATCCGATCATCTTTTGTTAATTTCTATTGCTTTATAGCTATACACGCTAACTACACCTAACGGTAAAATAACTAGCTAAAATTAATATTTATAATTTTTGGCGCTTTTTCTTCATTGCATTCCCTACAAGTTTAGGGTTCTTGAAGAGAGAAATAAAAAGCTATTCAAAAACCTAATTAGCGAGCCATATTGAAACTTAAGATGGCGGCCATGCACAAAATCCTTGAGGCGAACGACCATACTAGTTACCTGATAACATGCGTAATAATATCTAATTTAACCCCTTAAAATTTCAAATCCATATCTTCAGCCGTTTTGAAAGCACAGAAGCGTTTCCATACTTTTTGATAACCCTGTATAGGTGTAGAAATGGTATATTCAGGCAAAGATACATTATGCTTCCTATCTACACGTCCAAATACATGTGACTATCTACATGTACATTATTACACAATATTTCAGCGATGTCAACTCAGCTTTAGTAGAAAATTTTTACAATAGTAAAAAAAACTGTCAACTGTTGCTAACCTTTGTATATATTTATTTAAACAAAACCCAAAACAATCATATTGTAGTAGAATTCACAACTCGGGCAATTTGAACATATTTTTTAAACCACAAATAAAATCTTTAAAAATGCTCTCAAAATTCTAATTTTGTTTAACCACCCTGACTATGGAAGATTCTACATAAATATAATACCATGTAGGTTTAAGAATACTGAGTTCATATCTTGTTATTCCTATGTTTTCAAATGATTGATAAAATTGGCTTTTCCTGTGAAGAAAGTCTTGTAATAATATCAATAATAATTTAACTTTTATAACAGAAACAAATTCGCACTAAAATTGCAAATTAAAATACACAATAAAACAATGAAAAAAGTTCTTATAAATATGGGTGTTGAAACACTTCCTTATGTATTTATAGCCTCTTTTTTTGATAACTCACAGTAGTGTAAGTGTTTTCTTAAGATGCCCAAATAGTTCCATAAACTTTAAAGTACTACACATCGAAGCAATAAAAAGAGTTCCTATAAACACGTGCTCAGAAACGTTTCGTTACTATACTACAGCCTCATCTCAACTCATAAGGAATGCATTTTGGGACCCATGTTTATCGAAACTTTTTGTCCTGCTTTGATGTGTAGAACTTATTCTCATATTTTGTCAAAAAACTATTTTTGTATCTACAAAAAACACTGCGACCTTCATGGCAACTTAATTTTTCGCAAAAATTTAATTACCTGGCAGGCAAACAGTTAGATTTAGAGACTTTCAACAAGAGTATATTTTTGTGTGTATTTGTGTGTGACCCCCCCCCACGAGACACCTCTGGTACACTCGTTCAAACAAAAATTAGTAGAAACACTAAGCTAAATAATTAATGCTCAGATTTCAAAATTTTAGTGCAATTACTGTGAAAGTTGTTGACAAAAAAGTTATTCGACTATTCCATCTTTAGGAAGCTGTAACTCTGTAAGGAAGTGTTTCCAGATCCACGTTTATAGGTACTGTTTTCATTCCTTTCAAATTCTGAATCCATCCAAAAATTTTCAGTTAAAACAAAATACAGAGTTCAGCAAAAGTATAGAAATCAATGAAGTTTGATATACACCCACATTCCAACCATCAGTTCTGGAGATAAGAAGGAACACACACACACCCACCCAGGGACACGTCAAGCTTCAGGAGGTGGTAGAAAAACACAAAATAAAAAATATAATGGAGAATAATTTTTTTTAGTAGGTAATACCGTGCAATAAAATACATTTTCTACCAACAGTGCTATAAAGTTAATACCGTCTGCGTTTGTCTAAAACAAGCTCTTACAAATTGTTTTGACCACGGCCGCTTGTCGCATGAGGCGTTTTCCAACAAATTCCGCGTGCAGTAGAGGGGCTACTTATGGAGCCATACACGTGCAAGATGTTGTAGGTATTTAAGGTTAAGTTGGTGATTGAATAGCGTAAAGCACAAAAATGCATTACATTTTACTTCCAGTTTCAGTTTTTATGAGTAAAGAAATGACTTCCTACGTGAACTGATAAATATGGCTATATGATTTCATTAATTAAATTTTTAGTAATGTTGCTTACACAAAACCGTTTGATGACGCCATATTCCATGCGAAATATGTGAAGTTTTTTCACAAATTAAATATTTTATGGCGCGGCAGGTCATATCTCAACTTTAGTTGATGTTAACACAGGAGGCCGTGGGTGGTTTGTCAAATGACATGTCAAATTTAATGTGACAGACTAAGTATGCATCCAGTTCCCACTCCTAAAAAGTGTATCTAAAAAGCAGTCAGCTTAAGAGTCCCAGCGAGTCTCGTCTGGTATTTTTTTGGTGCAATAAGTTTGTAATGATAACCTTCTTAAGCAGGTTGGTAACAAAAATTAGCGGAGACACAAACCATGTCGATGTTGGATTAAAATTAACTTTTGATGCAGAAGCTAGGAATATTGGGTCTGTTCGACCTTAAAATTTTCTTTCTTTGTATGCAACATCTGGATTACTCGTACTCGATATCCTATTGGATATTCGTCTAACCAAACCTCTAAGTTTAGCATGGCAAACTATACGCACAATCATGTACTCTCGTTTTTGTTTACTTTTTGACAGTTTCATTCTTTCACATTCTTTATAGAAAAATAGTATATTTTGCAACAAGAGATGAAAATGCCGTTTTTTTCGTGAGCAGACAGTTGTTCACGAGCCGTGTTAGCGGTGAGTGGGGCAAGTTCGCGAACGAAAATAACGTGTTTCATCTCGAGTAGGAAATGCTATTTTTTCTTCGATATTGCAGTTTCAAGTTCAAATTAATTCAAAACGGACTGTCACAATGCAAATTACTGAAATTACTGTTTGTAAAGTCGTTTCCAAAGCAATAAATGCATTCTTTCCATTAAATTTGTCATTCTTCTCTAGATGTGAAAATATTTTCATCTCTAGAGTTAAAAAATATCACTTTCATGTTGAGTAAGCCGTGGAAAAATTGCTATTTTCACATATATGAGTAGAAAAATAAGTTGTTGCCTTACTTTTTGCTGATTATAAAATGATAAAATTATGTTTTTTATGCAAGAGAGCCTATGCAAAGCTCACAAACCGCTGTTTTCACATGTAAGTACAACAAGTCCAATGTTCTAAGGACAAATACCTTTTTAATAAGAAGAGATAAAATTAGTCAAAATTGATGATGTATTTTTATAAATTTTATTTAATTAAAATAGACTACAATCAAAGAATAGAAGTAACACACAGAATTCTATAATATCGAAAATAATGTTTTACTGACAATATTTTAAAAACCCTGTGAAGACACAAATTGTTTACTTTTAAAAATTGAAAATGTACTAATTAGATGTCCAGTGTTGGAATCAAAGTATCAAAATCTTTACCACCGAACCTATATTGATGTTTTGGTCATTTTGCTATAAATGATATTTTAAATAAGCGATGTGGTACGAGGCACATAAAAAGAGATGCTATTCCTGTTGTACCACTAACATTTCAACAACCAGCTATAACAACTTGTACTTATTTATTCTACATATGTAAATTTTGTAATTTTATTTTTTTTTATTTTGTGCGGAATGAAACATTTAAGAAAAGCATTTTTTTAAATTTCAGATTATTCAGTTATTTTCATTGGCTTGTCATAATCAGTATTTAAACAAAAAATTGCTTTAAAATGCTATTGAAAGCAGGAATTTAAATGGTTTTATAAACACGTGCATTTTCCCTATGATGCGTAATCAAATTCACCACCTGATACACCTTGCATATGTATTCTAAAATTTAATTAAATCAGATGTAATTTATTAAAAATTAAATGTTTGTTTTTTGAATGTTTATGTGTTTTATACAATTATTTTTCAATTTCTTTAAAATAATTTGAATAATAGTTCCTGAATTTTCTACTTGTAAATCTTTTAATATCGCCAACACCACAGTATTTTTGTAAGCCATATACTGTGTATACATTGTGCAAAACTTATCTTTAATCTACCTAATCTTTTTTATTTCTAAGTACCTGTCATTGACGATCCGTTACTGTACTCCAGTGAAAATACAGACTTTTCTTCTTTACTACCATGTACTTCTCTTTTTAGATGGTTACAAACAAACCTTGTGTATCGAAATACACGTTACTATCTACCTAGCTGTAATATCCTTGGGATTTGACATTGTAGTAAAAATATAAACCATTTTGTATGTTTTAAGGGGAAACAATGTGCAATGAGGGGAGTACGAGACTCATAAGGTGGCCGAAGTGGGTACACATATTTAAGCAAGCATACTTAGTCTACTGTTTTTTAAGTTGTGTCAAAATCAGAATGTAAAAGCTTGATTGAGACAGACATCTCAAGATGAATTTGTTTACACAGTATTTTGTCACCTTAATTAGTAAACCTAGTAACTCCAAAATCTAAAATTTTACAAGAGATACAAAAAACGTCTTTAATAAGCACCTGAAGTGCGCCCGAATTACTTTTAATTTTAGTTAGATGATACAAAAATAGTTCTGCATCAAATACATTTCAAGTATTATAGTTTTCTTGTAATTTATAGAAATTAATGGAGATACAAGGTTTCATAAAAATTTTTTTTGAGTTACGTGGTTTACTAGTTAAGGTGACGATTTGCCAAATGGTTCCAGTGTCAGGCAGGCCAGGCCGTTGGTGTTTTATTACTCATTATTGTCATTTAAATATACAATACAGCAGACCTAGTTTTGGGTGCACACAAACCTATGCAAGTGATTACTCTGCCTTTCAGATAGCGATAAACTTTAACACATCTTGTTTTTATGATTGAAATGGAAGTAACCAATACAGTGCGACCTCGATAATCCGGATCTTCATTATACCGGATTCTTCAATAATCCGGCCAAGCATTTCAATTGCATTGTGTATTTTATAATCCGGATTTGATAGTACTCGGTAATCCGGACCTGCGTTTATAGACGTCTCCATCATCGATCGTGAGGGATTCCCCTAACTTCTTAAATTCGGCTGGATCTGATATATGGGGTTTCACATAAGCAGTGTGTGCCTTCGTTTTAACTGCTACGTATCGCGTCTGAGGATTAATAATTACTTAGCTGTTGGTTGTTACATAGTTGTATGCACATACGTGTTATTTTATGTGCTACATAAGTATATAAACATTTTTTATACATACACATATTAAAATGCCTTTTAAAAGAAAACATACTACGTTGTCAATAAAACAAAAATTAGATATAATAGAAAGACTAGTCCGTGGTGAAAGTGGAAAAGTGTTGGCAAATGAATACGGGGTAGGAACATCAACAATTTCCGATATAAAAAAGAACAAAGACAAAATCAAAAGGTATGATTTATTTTAAAGATCATTTTGTACTTTTACTATGTATATGTGTCACTTCTTTTAGATTTATTGGCAAATGTGATTCCGGTCCCGGCGCCAGAAAAACCTTCCGAAAAGCCGAATATCCAGAAATGGAAACTCGTTTGTATGCATGGTTTAGTACACAATGATCAAGGCACGTCCCAATTTCCTATGAAATTTTATCTGCCAAAGCAAAACAGATTTATACCGAAACCTATGGAAATGATAATTTTAGAGCTAGCAGGGGCTGGATTTCTAACATCAGAAAAAGGCATGGTCTGCGTGTTTTAAAAGTGTGTGGCGAAAAACTATCCAATGATCAAAGTGCCGTCAATCCTTTCAGAACTGAATTTGCAGAGAAGATAATACAATTAAATCTCGCATCTACTCAAATATACAATGCAGATGAATCTGCTCTGTATTGGAAAATGTTGCCTGAAAAAACGCTGGTTCGTTCTCAGGAGAAGACCGCACCAGGTCGAAAAATAAGCAAAGAACGCTTTACATTTCTAGCATGTTCCAATGCTGATGGTTCACAAAAATTAAAGCTGTTAGTGATAGGAAAGGCAAAAAATCCAAGGGCATTAAAAAATGTGAAGATACCTGTTGAATACAAATCATCTGCCAATGCATGGATGACTACAGCAATTTTTTTAGACTGGTTTCATTCCTCATTTATTCGTCAAGTTAGAAGTCATTTAAGAAGTCTCAATTTGCCTGAACGAGCCCTGTTAATCGTCGATAACGCCTCGAGCCATGGAACTATAGAAGAGCTGACTAGTGAGGATGGACAATTTACAACATTATTTCTTCCACCAAATTGTACAGCACTTTTGCAACCTATGGATCAAAATGCCATCAGACTGACGAAATTATTTTATCGGAAAAGTCTTTTAGCCCATATTTTATCTAATAACGAAGAGGACGTTGTTAAGTTATTAAAAACCATTAACTTGAAGGACGCTGTATGTCTACTATGCAATGCTTGGGAAAAAGTCTACCCCGAAGTCTTGCAGAAGTGCTGGCACAAAATTATGGCTCATGGGGCAAATAACGACCCAGACACTGAATATGATGCTGAAGATCTAATTCCTCTGAGTCAATTGCGGCGCAATCTGCTTTCCTTGGATGAAGAGATGACAGGTAAATAACGTACATTTGTTAAGCTCGAAATTTTTCGTTGAGTATTTTTTTTGTTAATCCATAAATATTTAACAGATGTTTCAGATATGCTCAATGTTCTCACTGAGCAAAATCTCACGAACGAGGAAATACGTAACTGGCTTGCAAATGATGAAGATTTGTTACCACTGGAAGACATAGATGCTACAGACGAAGGTCATGATAGTAGTGACAATGAAGGTCCAGAGTTAAGTAATACAAACCAGACTGTTAAGAATGACGAGGCAGTTAAAAGTTTCAATGTGTGCATAAAGTAGGCAGAAGAAACTAATATTCCACTACATGATGTTCTTGTACTTCAAAGATTAAAAGAAACGGCTTTTATAATGAACCAGCAAAGGATCAAGCAAAACAAAAATTACAAAGTACTTCACAAAATAATATAAAATTTAATAAGTATGCTTCTGTTTTAAATAATTTTTGTTTATGTACCATTTTCTACTTGATTTCTATTAAATGTTTCTTTTTTCAATAAAAAAACTGTCTCGCTTCAGTAATCCGAATTATTTACTTATCGTGATCACCGCGGTTTTAATTAGTCCGGATTATCGAGGTCGCACTGTACATGTATAAAAATTTAGCGTGCTCTGCCCTAATAAATATTTTTGCAAACTCTTTCCTACAGCACGTAAACATTTTGCTTTCTATCCCATATACTCTAGTTAAGGAAGGCTTGGACAGATTTTAGTTATTTTTGTTGAACTGTGAGTTGTAGAATGAATTGTTGCAAATGTTTTAAACATCTACTACAAAGTGTACACTGCAATTACAAAACATCTACCAGCTATATTGCGATTCCTAGCAAGAAGGTATTTCAAATACTCGAGTTTTTATTTGAATATAAAAACATACCACTTATTGTGTGTATTGAACTTGAACACATATTTATCGTAATATGATGTAATGGCTTTATTTTAATCATACAAATAAATTATTTCAGTGTTTTGGCCGCAAAGGGGAAGAAATCATTGTGAGTTTTGAAATAAATACAAAAAAAAAACTATGTAGCTTATTTATTTTTTATGCATTTTTTGTCTCCAATAAAAAATAAGCAAATTAATAAATGTTTGTAATTTTGAACTGATACTCAGGGAGCAAGTACCCTTGATGCATCCCTATACCCCCCTCCCCCTTACCTGTCCGAGTTCCTGAAGGTCAAAAATGTGTATTTCCGTGAATATCTCAAAATTTCATGATATGATTACTACACTGAAATATAGGAAAGTGAAAATATTTGATGTCAAAGTTTTCACAGTTGTACTAAAGGAAAAATAATTTCTTAATGTGGTCGATAATAATTTAGCAAAAATTTTATTCCAGCCATTTCTGAATAGCATCAATATTTACACTCCTACAACCACTATTCCATACTTTTGCCGAACTCTGTTAATAAAAAACCTATCTAAAAAAAACTTACCTAAAAGGATTCAGTCACTATGATCATTATTTCTTCGAACTTGTTGATCAGGTAAATCTTCCTGTAACTGCAGTACATGTTCTATTGGTTGTGGCCTCCCATCTTCACCAATTCTACAGGGTTGAACTACACCTTTGCGTGTTAAATCATCCATTAAATTTACGAGTTTCATTGCTTCATATTCTTTCTAAAATATGAAAAGTACATTTATTTGTTTTTAATAACAATAATAAAATAATAAATAAATTACCTGCTCTTCTGTCATATTTGCAGTCGGACTGGGATGTGGAGGTTCATAGCAGCCAATAACCGGATTTATTCCATGCTTGTATTCTCTGTACTCTTCAGTATCACTGTCTTCACTATCTGAACTGTAACGGCCTTCATCTGGTTGTCCACCTCCTAATAATCCGCGCTGTGCAAACAATCCTGCTGCATTTCCATATCCAGTATATTTGATCATCCGACCCACTATAATTTTATTAAGGTTGTTAAAATAGTAAAAAAAAAACAAAAATAAATTTACCATTTTCTTTGCAAAGTATAAACAGAAGATCTGCAGTTAAGTCGCGAACATCGGTCATTGGTGTGGTAAGTAGGCGACACAAACAGTTTCTCAGTGTTTTACCCTGTTCAGGTCTATTATGAACATCACGAAGTGGAGGTAGTATCTTCAGACGTAAATATTTACGTATAGTTCTTGAACTATTTACTGCTTTTAGAAATACAGTTAATGTTGGTGAAAGTAGTTCTTGTTGATTTCTTACTGTCTATAATGATAAAAATTATAAGCTTTAATCAAAATAGTAAATTGAACAGGACTTACCACATCATCTGTGAAACGGCTTTTCAAAAAGTTTAATACTTCGTAAATTGCTTTCATATTTTGTTCCTCAAACTGTAAATTTTTAGGTACATTTTCATCTTCTAGAACAGGAATAACCAACGACTTGTAACACTTGTTAGGCATATTAGTTAAAAGGTTGATGATGTGATTGTGGAGCTCTAACTTTTTATTGGGATTTTCTGTTTCACTAATAAGCAAATTACGTAAAACTGTAACAAGCTGCAAATAGTGAGCTTCGTCTTCCTCATCCACATCAGCAGTTGCATCTGTACGAACCGTTAAATTAAACAAAACCTTGAGAATTTCACATGTCAAATCTATTTGGAGATCCTACAAAACAAAATTGTTATTGTCTTTCTGTTATATTCGAATTAGCTGTTACTAACTGATAAAGACTCGTGACACGGAGAATTGTTGATATCAGAATTATGTTCATTTTTTTCTTGACTATTTTTGGCAACCATCAATTCAAGTATTTCAATTAAATATGTTAAACCATGCAGTTCCTCTTTAAGCTTTGGCCGCACTTCATCACAAAGAGCAGTAATTAAAAACAATATTTTCATATCGAATATTTTGATGTCAGATTGTAGCCGTGGATCCCTAAAAATTTTATATGTAACTGTAAAGTGAATATTCAAAACTATTATTAAAAAATAAAGTTGATAAAGCTGAATAATTCTGAGGGTAAATTATACGCTAAAATTAATACACCATGTTTCCCCTTAGTACACCCCTACTTTTGGGCAAACCCTGACTTCAGATATTTAATTAACACCCATGCTGCTAGCGCCACGGTTGCACGGCTTAGAACGTTATACAATATGCTGATGATACAGATCGGTCGCAGACTCAACCTGTAACATGAACTTAGTACAGGAATTGAGTATATTTTTTTTGTCACAACCTTAGTAAAGTATTATAATATCGTATTCTTTTTGTTGGAATTTTTTGGGCAAATGATGTTAAATTCTTTTTCAGCGGGTACGCCTTTTTTTCCCTTGTATTTATGTGTAACTTTTAGAAACAATTTTGACCATGAAGCTATGTTTTTGAGTGCCCTGTACATCATGGACATGTTGAAATTTTTTCCCACTTTTTTTTTTAAGTGGAAAGACATTATTGAAAAAATAGACAGCAGGCTTTGTGCCTTCTCATTGACTAAAATTTACATTTACAAAAATAAATAGGTGACAACAAAAATATAAAGTTATATTCGCCGGCAGGCAAAACAAGTCATGTGAATAATGGATATCTATGCTGCAGAACAATTATTTAACAATAATTAAACAGAACCCGAGGTCACCCAAAGTGAGTTCAAAAACGATTGTTGTGTGCGCCTCATATCACCCAAACAAAGGCGCCAATTTCGATGTGCTTTGGAATATATAGAATATATCCAAAATTCATCGACAAAATAAGCTTTTGGAAAAAACCGAAGCTGGAAGTGAAAAGTTAGACATGTTCCAACGCCGAATCTTTCAAGTTTAGATAAGCAATTTGATAGAATCCCTTACCTCAGATCCAATATTTTTTTCATGAACTTTCTAGCTTCAAATTGGCGGCCCCTACAATTTTTTTTTAAATTTTGGGTCTTCGCTTATGTCGATTTTGTTTTGTTTTAGAATTACAACTTTAAATATGGAAACTAAATACCTTTTATTATTGTTTTTTTTTTAACTAAATTTAGTGTTAAGTTCACGTTGCTGATAATTTTTTGATTCTATTAAAATCAGGCTTGGATATGTAGAAAATATATACAAAAAGGAATACCTACTTTCTACCAGAGTACAAAAAAAAACCGTAATTTTTTATTTTTTTAAAATCGATTTATTTGATTTAAATGTAATTTTTTTATTTAAACTGTTTTTTTTTCAGTTAAACAATTTAATTACTCCTGGTTATTTGCACAAACTAATAGGTATTGTCTGCAAAATAAGCGTTTTTGTTTAAATATTTTAATAACAACTGTAATGTAATATCTGAGCAGGTAACATTTCTGTTATGTTCCTATCTATGTTATTTTGCAATAACGTCGGCAATCACAGCAATAACGTCGGCAATAACTAGACAATCATTGCAATCAGTTGTAAATCACGGCAATCAAAGCAATTACAGCAATACGTGTACACAATTTTACCCCTCGAAATGATCCAATCGATTTATTTCTCGTACTACTTGAATAAAATCCTACATCAAGTATACCTAGTAGATACTAATTCAGTAAGACGTAATAGTAATTTTGGATGTGAAGGATACATTTGAAATAATCAGAATTGAATTGTTATCTACTACTTAGTAGATAAAATCCTATCCCGCGTGGAAAACGTAAACCGTCGTAGTATTCCCCTACACCTCCTTAATCCCCTTGTAATTTCAGCGTTGAAACTGGATGTTAAAAAATGCTTGCCACATGTGCAAGTATTTCGCATCTGATAAATTTATTATAACGAATTTTGGCATATACCAAAAAGCATTAGTTATACATTTGGGGCTCCTGAATTAAAAACTGCAATAAGTTACTCTAATTTCACCAAAAATCTATCAGAAGAAAGCCTATTTTGACTGTACTTTTAAAGCAGGTGGGGAGCAATGCATAATAATAAAAAAAAATCTTGTTTAACATTTCAGATACTCTGAAGTTCAAGCGAAATCAAAATTTAAATATTTCTAAAAATGCATGAATGAGATGTAAAATACAAAGTGGCAAATTTCCATGATTTAAAGGACGTTCACAGTCTCCTTAAAATGCTTTCCCCGACTTCTCCCACATTTCCTTGTCCTACCACACCATGTACACCAAACTTCCCCTGCAGTTTACGCTCACCTTGCATACATCTTCCAGGATGCAAACTTACGAAAATAACAAAAACATTCTTAAAACTTATTAAAAATTAAAATGAAAATTGAATGATATCCAGTTACTATACCTGTATAATTTGGATCGATCCATAATTCCTTCAAGACATTTATTTTTACTGCATATTGCAGCCGCAATTGGACTGTTGTAAATAATATTGCATAAGCATTTCAGAGCTTCTACTGCCACCGGATAATCCAAATCGTTGACTGGAATTCGTCCCTCATTTTTTAAATATGCACGTTGCAATAGCAAGTCAAGTCTATCTTCAGTTACAAGCTGATCCAGATCCGTCTTGTCACGACTACAACGTTATGTAGAATTTATTTTGCAAACTACAAATGTAATATTTAAATTGCTCCCAACATTTTTTAGGGAACCTGAACATGGCAAAAAAGGTCAGACCTTACATGTAAAATTTAGGTACTTGGCGCTTTAAATGTAATTCATTACCTTAAAATACGAATTGCAGCTAAGCACGAGGTGTGCAACCGAGATGCTTCACTATCACCAATAAATTTAAACAATACTTTCCAGAGATCATTTCTATGATTATTTTGGTTTAATTCTTTGAAGGTAAAGACTTTTGCATTCTACAATTTCCAAAAATTATAACCTTTACATTGATTGTTTTGCAATACCTACATTTTCTACAAAAAATTGGAGAGCATCATTCACTTCTTTCTGGTTTCCAGAAATTATTTTTTGAATTTCGGAGCACATTTTAAAAACCCAGTTGGTATTTCTTGCCGGTTTTTTGCTTATTCTTGTTGTTTGCAAACTGATATCTGTCAGCTGTGAACTATCAATTGTATGACAAATGTTGGAATCATATGGTTGAAATGTTCACTAGGTCATTATGTCCAATACTTATATTGAACGAATTTTATACAACGCAGACTTTATTATAATATTTAACAATTTATATAAACCCGTTATGAAGAGAAGCTCACTTCCATTTCACTATCCGCCATCGCCACCTACAATAGATAGCGCTGCTTAATTTAAATTGGTTCACATCAAGACGGAAAATAAACCGTTTGCGATAAGAATCCAGAATTTGTCTTTATTTAAAATTTAAAGAATCAAAATTAGTATGACTTACAGAAAAGTGTACCGGATGGATATTTTCGAATATTTAGGAACCGAAAGCGACAAATGGAAGACAAAGAGCTACTTTTAATGGCGGCCCACTTTATAATGTGTGGTTGTAAAAATAGAAGCGGAAAATAGAATTTTCGGCTTATATTGACAATCATAGGCACTTTATTCACTTCCCCATGAAAATAATATTATTTGAAGTAATACAACAGCTACCAAGTGGGAATGTTAACACTTTAAAGTGTATCTGCAAAGACGGAAGCTCTGCTCGCTACAATAGCTCGTTCTTTGCAAAAATAAGTACAATGAAATTTCTTTACTGCAATAGGCGCTAAACTGAGATACAGAAGAAAATATTTTTGAGCTAGAAGTTATTTTAAGTGTATTTATTTTTAAATTTTCACTTAAAATAAGTGTGTTGCATCTAATGGCTATACACATTGTCTTCTTTCTTATTGTGGTTCTAAATTTTACCGCCAGACGTCGGTTACTTTGTTAGTAATCGCAGATACTATACAGGTTGTGTATTAATCAGGGCCGGCTGTAGAGCGGGGCAGGTGGGGCAGTTGCCCCCGGCGGCACTTTCAAAGAGTCGATATTAATTTAATATTGTTGCTAGTTTTTAATAAAAAAATTGTTTGGTTATGAAAATTCAGCTAAACAAAATATGTAAAGACGTTTAACACAGTTCACCCAAGTGAGCCTAGCAATATTCCCTTACAAAACAAAATTTTCGATAAGAAAGGGTCGTCATAAATTAGGTATTGCAAGTGGATTAGGTGTTAAATATTTATTTTGTTTTGAGTTTCTGGATTGCATTTCTTAAGTTTCTTCGAGAAACATCGCAAAGACTGGATCTAATAATTTCTATTTATTTTATTCCTGCGCGCATATTACAGTCTATACTTATTTGTCTACAGTACACAAAAATTTGCCCCTCGAGCCGGTCCTGGTATTAATTGTTGCTACAGCTTCACTTAGTGTTATTCCTTTGACAAGCAAAAAAGGTGAATAAAAAGGTTCTCTAAAGGTTTCTCGCCTCACAGGAAACCTCAAAATTCAAAATTGTATTAAGCTTTATCATATAAGTTGCACGGCCACCTGGATTAATATCGACCAAACACTTTAACATAATAGTTCCTATACGGCCTGTCGCATTACTTTTTCCAACCAACGCCATATGTTGCAGAAGCATTACCAACCGGTGCATTAAAAATGTCATAAGTATCTAGAGTTAAGTTAGTGATTGGTTAGCGTAATGCGTAAATGCAAAAAACAACATTACAATTCCAGTTGTTATGACTAAAGAAATGACTTCCTTCGTAAACTAATTTGTAGGTACCTACTTGACAAATAGTTAAGTTTTTATTAATGTGTTGCTTTAACCGCAAACCGCTAGATGATGCCACATTCAATGCCTATCTACAAACTATGTGCGCTATATAATATGAAGTTTTTGGAAAATCTAAATATTTGGTGACACGGCAGGCCGTATAGATACGTTAGTGGATCCAGGTAGCCATAATTAACATGATTAATAATTAATTATAATTGTTAATACATTTTACATTATTTATTACATATTTTGAATATAACATTTTAAATTTAGATATTTTGGTAAATATTATATGCGAGCGATTTTCTCGATAGTTTATAAAATCCAATTAAAAGTAGCAACAGGCTAGTTATAGGGTACTAGTCACTTTTTAAAATGATCAAACTGACATTTTGATTTTACTGTGTAAAATAACAGGCGTTCTAAAAAGGCTCCTACCCAGTGGTTTTAGCATATACGGTGCATATAATATAATGGGTAGTATACGCAAATCAGTGGTATCCAAAACCCACTTGACCCTTTTTCGCGTGTTACAACGGTATGTTTTTTTTTTATTAAAAAGTTAGTCAAATCCATCGATATCATCAAATAATTATATAAATAAAAATTATAGAAGCCTAGCCCCTTGCAGCTTTAAAAAAAGAATTAAAAAAGTGAGCTGCTAAAGTGACAGAAAAACACAATAGAATGAATATACTATATTACCATTGCAAGGTTCAATAAATTAAATGCAAAATAAATCAATATTTTTTTAGATCAAAATTACGTCAACTTGTAATGGTAGCTAATTATTCCCTTTTTAATTTAGCGTTCGTCGTTTGTATAGTGGCTTTAGTAAAATGAAATAAAATGTCTTTTCGGCGGATTTCTTCCCATCTATATCAGATCGATTTTTATTTACAATACTTAATTAAATATAATGAAAATGTGTTGAATTTAAAATCACGTCATATTCTGACATTATTTTAATTTCGGTAATTATTTACTGAACTGTATTGGAATACTTCTGTTTTACAAATTTATAGTACTAAACATAAATTTTGTCATCTACCGTAACTAGCGTGCTGCCATCTGCGTTTGAATACATTTCATTCACCTGCTGACATCTAGCAGCTAATTTAAGAAACAGTGTGAAAAATTCTTCTTGAATTTATGTCTGTGTAAGTTGACAACAGATTTTGAAATTAAATAGCATATCCGTCAAAAAGTGGAATCGAAATCATATTGATATCAATAAAATTAATAATAAATGTTTTTTAATTTTAAAATTTTAAAAATTTTCGTTACCATGTCAACTTGGTACGTGTAATTAAGTCAGTTAAGTCGCAGTTTCATGTAGAATGCCGTGATGCTCATTAATTGAAGTAAAATGTCAATTTAAACTTAAGAAAAATAGTGATTTTATTGATAAAAGTTGATAATTAATTATTTTAGTCCAGAGTAAAGGTTTTTGGTCTCCCTGGGCAATATAAAGGTGGTCACTCTTACTTCTGCGCTCTAATATTTAACATTGAGCAACCCTTAATATATAAAATATAATAAAAAAAACTAAATAGAAACTGCCAAAACTTACAATTTACATCGTAGCAGAGCAAAACGCACCGCAGGAGATTTATAGATCCACCTTTCTGCTTTTAACATGTGCAATAAAAATTAGATAGAGCGTCATATAAAATGAACTTTAACCTCAACTGGTGGGTGTCAAATTATCAAAAAGGTTAATTATAAATCTACTAGATCATTTCGATAGAGAAAAATTAAATTGAGCTGATTACTATTGCTAAACTGCACGCCAAAAATGTTTACATTCTCTATCATAATGTCAAAACACAGTTTATACAGTTCTGTCAAATTTACAGCTGCCAGTTGAGACTAAAGTATTTTTTTTGAAATCAAGTTATTCTGCCAAATTCTGTTCATTGGTCAGTTTCTTTTCAAAAGTTGTCTACTAGAGGGCAGCAGGGCCAAACGGGTGACTTAAAATTTAAGCTTCACGATTGGTTGACATTCTCTGCTGCCATCTGTTGGAACCATTATAATTATATAAATTTTTACCTAACATTGTTTTCCAATATTTTAAACGTTGGTAAACGTATGGCAAATAGAATATTAACATATAAATTATTGTTATTGCACTCAACATTAATAGTACATAATTTAACAATAAGAAAATCCAACGTTACCCTACTTAAGCTGTTGATGTAAGAAAATCATGTCCGAGTACCACGTTATCACAGCAAACTCTTAACATTTGAAACCAGTTTTTTTTAAACTAATAGCTTTTAACGAGATATTCAATTGGTATTGGCCGGACCACGGCTTCCTGTATTAATATCGATTGAAGTCTCTATACGGCCTATATCATGAGACGTTTGCCAACAAATTCCGCGTGCAGCAGAGGCGCTACTTACGGTGCCAAGCACGTGCTGTCATATTATATTGTTCTGTGGCCATATTTGAGGTTAAGTTAGTGATTGATTAGCGTAAAATACAAAAATTCATTACATTTTACGCCCAGTTTCAGTTTTTATGAGTAAAGAAATTATTTCTACTGATAAGTATGGCTACCTTATTTTAAAATTAAATTTTTATTAATGTTGCTTTTACTGAAAACCCCTAGATGACGCCACATTCCGTGCTGAATATGTGAAGTTTTAGCAAAATCAAATATTTCGTGACGGCAGGCCGTATCTCGACTTTAGTGAATATTAATACAGAAAGCTGTGGGCCGGACGGGTATGTGGCCAGTGGCGTAACTATGGGCTTCATAAGTTATATCTGTACTCTCGCTACTTCTAACAATTCCTATAACAATCACCGAGGCAGAAAGGTCATTTTCAAAATTGAACTTATTAAAAGTTATTTTTCTATTTTGCGTCTTTAAGAAAGCTATTAAAGCACGCAAACGCGTGCGTTTATAGCTCGGTTGCCAACTACCGCAAAATCCCCATTTTGGAACTGGAAGTTTTTATTTAAAAGGGTATAAAAAGCGCAAAATAGAAAAATACACGTTTTATAAGACATTTCAGCGCACTTGTCCTTTAGAAAACTCGCCGCAAGCGGCTCGTTTTCCAAACTTGGACGCGTGCTCCAAAATCAGTCTTATAAAACTTGTGTTTTAATGTACTATTAATAACTACAATTTCACAAAACTACTTAAGTTCATTAGCCTTGTTGGTGCAAGCGAGCAAAAAAGGAGACAAACCACGCGACCACGTAACATAGGCAACCCATTCTACAGAAGTGGCCACCCTGTTTCAGGAAACTAAATCTGACAGTTGTGGCAATTACCATTGGCGTTGCACGTACAAATTAGAGCACAGAAAACACATTTTCATAAAAAAATGAATTTAGCACGCCACACAATTTAAAAACCCTGTAAAATATTTAAAAAAGAAAAAGTAAATGATAGGATTTGTTTTATAATATTATTGTAGAAAATATATTTGATTTATAAATTACAATAGCTGCTTAAAATGAGTGCACGAACGCCAATGAAATACAATGACATTGCAAAAGGAAATCAGCACGGCAGGCAACATTGGAAAATAAAATTCACTACATTTAAATTAGTCAATGGTCACGTGGTTCTCACCTGTTTTGCTCGCTCTGTATAATAGAAGCAAAACAGCCGCATTTATTTATGGAAAGTGATTGCTGATTTAAGCTGGTATTAAAGCCGGAAAAAAGCATTTTTGTTTTAAATAGATTTTTGACTTTAACTTTAATTAATTTAAACTTGCAACATATTATAATACATGCTATATTATTTTAATATTACTATGTTAAATTTTAATTCCCCAAAATATAATTTTTTCAGTTACATAATATAAAATGTTATGTTTCATTTGCAAAAAAATACGTTAATTTAAGGTCCCATATAAGACTCTCGTATTTTGATAGGTTCAATCGTGGCGTGTGAATGCTTCTTCCTAAGTGGAAGCCCGACAATATCGGCGCGGTTGGGCCCACATATTGTAGTTACGCTACTGTATGTGAAACTAGTTGAATCCATAGTTTTATTATAAATCTATTAGGATGTATTACCGGTTTTTTATGTTGACAGTGATTGTGTCGTGGTTTTATAAAATGCATGTACTAAAGCAGTTTTTATAGTTTCGGGGGTATTTCGTATCTCTCCCAAAAAAGTTCTTTAAAAGCTTTTTTTAACAAGTGGATAACATTGGTTTACAGTGCTAAAAACCGGGAAACGTTAAAACTGAGTTCATCAAAGTTTCTGACTTTTTAGGCATTATCCAAGAAAGCAGTAATAAGTTTCTCCTAGCGTGCCTTAGATGACATTGACATCGATAGTTTTGGTCAAAACAAAATTGTCAATGTCTCATCCATGCAGTAGCGTAACCAACGAGGGGTCGAGTGGGTAATAGATCCCGCGACCGATAGCCTAGGGGGCCCACCTGTCCGGATTAACAATCCAACTGAAGTTTTCTCGTAGTTACAAATACTTGAACATATACAAATATTTTAATTACTTCTTAGCTAATAATTTTTTAAAATTTCAAATAGAACAATAAATAAATGCTTAATATCTAATAATATGTGTTTTCATTCTATTTCTATTTGACGTTATCTTCACACCGTTTCATAAAACCCGCCATCGCCTGATGGCGGACCCAATTAAAAACGTGCAATTATTTTCCACACTTTTACGTTCTCATAGGTTATGGCTCAAAACCTGTCTATCTTAGTTCACACGTAACTGCCTCGTGCTGCCCCCCCCCCGCCAAGATGAGGCGGGTAGGGGTCCTACACTGGCGGCCTGTGTGCTTGTGTCATGCAGTTGTCTAACCAAAATTCTAGAAGAAAAGTTGTCTAAATTATGTAATAAATGTTTTTTTACAATGCATTATCAATATGTTTGCGTTCTTATTATTTTATGATATTTTGTAATATTATATTTTATAAAAACCAATAATAATTAAGCGCTACATATTTAGGGCTTTTGATGTTAAGTTATTTCGAAGAGTGATTTAATAGAAGTCAGCTTCATAACATTTTTTACATGCAGTAGGTTTTTCAGCTCTCCGTTAACCAATTCTGCCACGGGAGGAAGGACTTTTCTGTGTCCGAAGGCCGAAACCGGAAGTTTCGCCACTGCATTCATGTCCATGTTTTACTCTAGCTTTTCCTATTATCTGCATACAAAATCTTTATACTGGGGCTAAATTAAAAATTATAAATTGTTAAGGTCTTAAAGCTTTGGGCTAAAGTAAAGAATTAGTACTTAACGGGTTTTAAAGCATGTGAATTTTCAAAGTAATCCTAAACAGGTATAGCATTGGAGTTTCATCTTCGTAGGGTAGGTACTACTTTTCCGCTTTTTTTGTAAAATACAGATTTACCTCACGTGCATTACCAACATGATATGCATACGTTAAGCAATAGACTTGGACCTTCTGTAGTACAGGGATAAGCATAACGTCGAAGTTATTTAATATTCATGCCATATAAAGTGCTCAGCTACATAATTGAGAAACTTTAAACGCAGAATGACATTATTAACTGCTTAAGCACGAGCCTGTCTAAGATTAATTTTTCATAAATAAACTTCCCTGAAATTCCATCCCTTTGAATTCAAGTTCAAAGGTTGAAAATGTAGTTAATATAATATAAGTTATAACATACTATAACTGCTAGGCTGCAGCATGAGATATGCGCTGTAACTACTAAAATGTTATAAGCAACTTTGAGATAGAAATCAAAACCATTTTCTATAATTTCAGTATAGGCACAGATAAGGTTAACACTACAGATATACGGTAAATATGTGAGCTATCGGCAGCTTGTTTTATATGATTAATAATCTGCAAAAAGATGGCGCTACAATGACAATTTATAATTAAGTCACAGATGACTGTAATTGAGCAGATTACTTAGCACATATTCAAACCAAAAGTTAGACAGCCATCTGCCATGTTCAATTGTCAAATCGCAATTTTTCGTAAATAATTAATATTGAAGCCAATTCTACTTAAATTATATTCATGATGTGACAGATGCACTCAAATCCCCGATAAAACAGTTTCCAACACATTTCAACAGTAGATTTCGTCTCCAAATATGAGCGGACATTTTGTATAAAGGGTCGTATATCTGCAGTGTTAACTTTATCTGTGGTATAGGTAAATATTGATTTCATGAATATTTTCGATTTCGATTTTTTGACGAATATACATGTTTTGGATCTACAGCATAAGCTAAAAACACATACATATTGTTTTATTAGTCTTGAGGCCTGAATAATAACTCATTATTCATAAACTAATTTATTATCTGGAGCGTACATGAACGTACATAATTGACAGCTGACCACACACTGTTTCTTACTATAGCCTACTATAACATCATCCTTTCTTTAAAACAAAAACAAATGAAATATCATAGTTATAAACAAGTGACTTCTATCACAATTACCTTTCAACAAACTTATCTTCTAGCAAATAATAACATTTGATATTAACTACAACAATAATCTTTGAATTTCGCTGAAAGCCGAACGCTTCTTTTTGGACGCAAAACCCCTTCTGTTGCTCGAGGTGGTTCAGTTCTTTCACTTGAACTTTGAGTTGACATCTTAATGTCTTGCTGAGAGTTCTTATTACCTAGAGATGTTTGTTCAGGATCATTCAAACTTGATTTCTCCATTGTTGTATCTTCTAATAGTACAGTTTCTGATGGTATTTCTGTCGATACTTTTGGTGATGATTTTATATGAACCATATCTCATCGGTAGTCTGCATCTTCAACATTCATCAAATACGACCTTTCTGAAACCTTCTTTTCCACAACGCCTTTCGACCACACTTTACTAACGTCTGGTTTCATTTGCACGAGCACATTTTGGCCTATCTGCAAATCCGGTAATAACTTAGCTTTTTTATCGTAATGATATTTAGCATTCCTATGCTGATCTGTTATTTTTTCTGTGAGGTTTTCTATCACCTTTGGCTTGTAGTTGATATCAGCAGAGGGAACACCGTTTCTCGTTGTTCGGCACATCATTCTTTGTGCTGGGCTATGTTCGGTGTGTTCCTCCAATGTAACAGAGTCCAGTAAAATTCTTCCTCGGAATCTTCACTTTTCTTAAAGAGTTTCTTAGATATTTTCACAGCTGATTCTGCCTTGCCATTACCTTCATGATGGTGCGGCGACGATGCAGAATGTTGAAACTGATACTTTATGGCAAATTCCTGCATTTGTTTATTTATAAAATGCGTTCCACAGTATGAGTAAATCGTTTCAGGAACTCCAAACCTACTAAAATGTTGTTTCATAATTTTTATAACTGATCCTCCAGTTAGATCCTTTAATATATCTACTTCAAAATAGTCAGAGTAATGATCTACCATCACCAGTACTTGTAATTGTTTTCCTTTGTATTTAACAAAGAACACATCTATTGATACCAATTGCCATGGATATTGAGGTATCTGGTGTGACATCATAGGCAACTTTTGTTGTGATTCTGAATATTTATGACAAATTGAACAGTTTCTTATCTTTTCAGATATTTCAGCACCCATTCCCGGCCAGAAAAAAAATTCCCCTAGCTAATTTTAGTGTATTCTCAATGCCGCTGTGACTTACATGCACTTTCTCGATCATTACTTTTCTTAAACTGTATGGAATAAGAATTCTGTTATCTCTAAAAACCAAACCGTCTTGTATTGCCAATTCATTTTGAAATTTGAAATAAATTTTTACTTCATCGGGTACTTCCCTAATATGTTTTGGCCATCCATTGTTTATGACAGTAATTAATTTTTGTAGTGACAAATCCTTAAAAGTTTCTTTTTTAATAGCTTCTTCGACTCTTTCATCAGTGACTTTTAAACCTGATATTAATTTCATATTTTTAATGTCTTCAAAAATTTTGGTTTCTTTCGATGAAATAAAATATACATTGAATTTGTTCATTTCATTTTGAAAATCCTTTTCTGCCATATTCAAAGCAGCTCTAGACAGGAAATCAGCAACAATATTCTCTTTTCCGTTAACATATTGTACATTGATATTATAACGTTGCAAAATCATGAGCATTAATTGTAGTCGCTTAGGAGCTTTCAATAATGGTTTCTTAAAAATATTAACAAGCGGTTTGTGATCTGTTTTCACTGTAACTTTAGCATTACTCACAATTATCTGATCAAATCTAACACAACCAAAAACTACTGATAACAGTTCTTTCTCTATCATAGCATAATTTTTCTCAGCTTTGGTTAGAACCCTTGATGCATATGCAACAACTTGTTGATTTTGGTATAAAACTACCACTAATCCTAAAGAACTCGAAGCACATTCCATGACGAGAGGTTGATTCCAATCATAATACTTTAACGTTTTAATATCGGAGACCGATTCTTTTAGTTTATTAAACTCTAGCTCTTCAGCCTTAGTCCATTTCCAATCAGTTTTATCTAAACTTAATTGACGTAAATGCACACATTTCGAAATAAGATTCTTTATAAAACGGCTTAAATAATTAACTGCTCCTAAAAAACGTTGTACATCGGATTTGTTTACAGGTGTCGGCATTTGTTGGATTGCGACAATTTTTGAAAAATCCGCTTTAAGACCCTCGTTTGATAAAATGTGTCCATAAAATTTTACAGATGTTTCACATAATTGTAACTTAGATCTATTTAACTTGCAGTTATTTTTTTTGAATCTTTCTAACAGATTTCGTAAATTTTCATTGTGATCCACCAATGCTTCCTCCATAGTATCTCCTGAACCATAGATTAAAACATCGTCAGCCATAACTTCCACACCCTTTAAATCTTGAGTTAATTCTTGCATTCTCATCGCGAACAATTCCGGGCTGGGCGAGATACCAAATGGTAGACGTAGCCATCTGTACCGTGCGAATTGAGTCCAGAAGCAAGTTAATTTGCTGCTTTCTTCTGTTAGTTTTAACTGCCAGAAACCTTTAGTAGTATCTACGGTAGAGAAAACTTTGGCTCTGCCTAGCTCTGGTAGAATCTCATCAATGGTTGTAAACTGATAGTTTGGCCTTTTTAGAGCTTGATTTAACGGAATAGGGTCTAAGCATATACGAAAAGATTTAGGTTTTTTTACAATCAGTATATTGCTTACCCAATCCGTGTGTTGTTCTTCCTTGACAATGATTCCTTTACGCTCTAACTTATCTAATTCTTGTTTCAGTTCACTTTTTAAGCTTATCGGAATTCTCCTAGCTGGTTGAATAACAGGTTTAACACTAGTATCAACTTCCAGCTCTACTTCCCCTGGTAATTCACCATAACCTTGAAATACGTCATCATATTTTGCCAGAATTTTTTCAGCTTCTGTGTTATAAATTTTACTTTTCACAGCTGGATCCGTAACATTGTTCACTGCAGTAATTTCATTGCAATATTTAACCAACTTTAGCGTTGAACAAGCGTTTGCAGATAAAAGTGGCCCGTGGTCAACATTTACAACTTGGAAAAGTAAACGATAATTATGACCTTTGTGTCTACACGGTAGGTAAATTTCACCTAATACATGGATCACGCTTCCTCCAAAACTTTTCAACTTGTATTTGGAATTGTTTAGTATAGGTTTATTATTCCCCATTAGATCAGCTAAGTACTTATAAACTATTACACAAACACTAGCTCCCGTGTCCAGATGACAACTAACTGTTTTCCACTGTTCTCCAACTTTTAATTGTAGGTCTGCCTTTACGCTACCTCCACACTTAGAGTTATCTGTAATTTTTGCAATTGTGACATCAAATTCTTCAGAATCCGATTCACTTAGTTCCACTACTTCATGCACTTTTTTAGCTTTATTATTCTTGAACTTTTTCTTTTGACTTTTATAGCAACAGCTTTCCAGATGCCCTTTCTTTTTACAAATCTCACAAAGATGATTAAATGCTGTACATACACCCTTTTCATATACATGTTTCATACTACAAAACTTGCAGTTTTTTTAACTTATCACCCTTTTTTGCAATATGTTATTTAAAACTTTATTCACAACTTTTTCATCCTTGTGTATTTGTTTGAAGCGATCTTCTGTGACCTCGTTGACTTTACACGTATTAATCACATCATCTAGAGACAACTTGTCTGGATCTTCTTTTAAAAACTTTTTCTGGAGTTCTTGGTCTAGTACTCCAAAGGTAATACGATCACGAAGCATAATTTCTTTGATCTGTTTAGGATTAATCTTATCAAACTGACAATTATCCCTAATCTTGGTTAACCTTACCAAGTATGCATCAAAACTTTCGTTATTTAATTGGTTGCAGGTATGAAATTGCCATCGTTCATACATCGGATGCTTTTTTGTAACTAGCTTATCACCTATTTTGGTCAAAACTTGTGCAACATTTACTTTATCTATATCTGCTAAACCAAAATTGTTGTATTTAATTTTTGCTGTATCCCCAATAATTGACAACAAAATATTAACTTTTTGTGGTTCTTTATCAGCTCCCCACTTATCCATACCTGTGGCTATTACGTATGTGTTCCAGTTTGACATAAACAGCTCGTAGTTCTCGCGAATATCTCCTGATTCAACTTGTAATGGTTTTGGCCATGGTACATGACTTAATTGACTTGCACAATCTGTTGAATTTATCTCTCGGGAGGATAAATTTGTTAACTGCGTCTGCATCTGTTCTAACTGATTTTTTAACAGTGTCATGTTTTCCGTTTGTAAAAGAAGAAAATCTTTCAAGTCCGCCATAATGAATACCGTTTCTGCACTATCAACTATACCGTTTTTAGAACTGTCAAAGAACTGTGATTATCACTCTGTGCAAAAATTTCACTATTTTCAGCACTTTCAGTTTACAACGAGTAACCTAAACATGCTACCACACCTGACACCATGTTTTATTAGTCTTGAAGCCTGAATAATAACTCATTATTCATAAACTAATTTATTATCCGGAGCGTACATGAACGTGCATAATTGACAGCTGACCACACACTGTTTCTTACTATAGCCTACTATAACACATATAATCATAAGAAGCTACTGTCATCTCAGTTGATAAGTAGAATGCTAAAACTTAGATTGTATAACACTCTAGTACGACCGGTTGCCACATTTGCATGCGAGACGTCGACCGGCACTGAAACACACGAAAATCGATTAAGAACATTCGAAAGAAGAATACTTCGTAAGATATTCGGACTAGTACAAGAAGCAGATAGATAATAAAGAATAAGAATGAACCATGAACTGAATATATTAATCCAGGGAGAAGATATAGGGAGGTTTGTGAAATCCCAACGATTCATATAGGTGGGTCATATACTAAGAATAAGGGAAGAAGAACCAACGAGAAGGATACCAGAATGGAAACCCTGCGGAACAAAATGTAGAGCTAAGAAGAGATAGAAAAATGATGTATAGTAGATCTTAAGAAGCTGAGAGGCAGAAACTTGTGGACGACAGCTACCGATAGAAGATGGCAGACAGACCATTGTAGAGCAGGACAAAACCCACCCTGGGTTGTAGTGCCAAATGAAGAAGAAGAAAAATAACTACTAGGCTGCAGCATAAAACATGCTCTGTAGCTACTAAAATGTTATAAGCAACTTTAAGCTTTAACAGTATAGAAGGCAAAATAATTTTCTATAATTTCAGTATAGGTAAATATTGATTTCATGAACATTTTCGATTTCGATCTTTTGATGAATATACACGTTTTGGATCTACAGGAATGTCTGTCTGTGGGCGGGTAAGTGCGACTCATAACTCCCGAAGATGAACTAATTTCGATAAGCTTTGGAATGTCGGAGTATCAAAAAATCATAGACAAAATGAGAGATTAAAACAGCGAAAGTTAGGCTTTTATTAAGCCACTCTTCGAAACCATTAGTTTGACAACACAAAAAATGTTTAATATTATATATCGTACATCAAAAAAACGTTTAATACTATATTTCGTACAATAAAAAAATATTTATTTTTTTCCAATGTGACATGATAGCATGATGTTTTTCAAATTTAGGAGGAATGTACGTTTGCTTGTGCGTACAACGTCGGTAAAATGCTCGGGCGCCTGATTTTTATAATGGAGTTTACTCTCCAAACGGGATTCACTGGGCCAGGGCTTTCTCTAGTAAAGCAAAGCAAAAGCAAAGCAAAAAGTTATTTGCAGGAACCATTTACAAAAATAATTAATATACTACACACGCAAGGAATTACAAGCCAAACAAAGCAAATTGTAAACAAAAGCAAAATATGGAAGCAAAGCGGAACAAGCAAAATAGGAAACGGTACGGTAGCAATACGGTGGTAAAACGATATCAGAGAAAATGCGGTAGCAAACGGTAGTAAATGGCAGCGGATAAGATACGATAGCCTACGATAGCAATTAAGGTACAGTAGTCTACGGTAGCAAACAGTAGCAGATAACTAACCAAGCAACAATAAGACGTTCTGGTGCAAACGTAACTTAATTTAAAATTAAAAGGGTAAGACAGGTATAATGAACCAACGGGATTGTGACGAATTATAGATTGAGAAAAGTACTGCCTCGTGGCTAACGTCCGCGACAGTCAGAAACCATGAGGAACAAATTCTGTTTCGTGTCAAACGGCCGCGACAGACTAGCGTAAAATAGAGAGAAGTAGGATCTGCCTCGTGTCAAACATCCGCGACAGATTTGAAAACAATGTAAAAGCGAGAGGGAGGGTCTGCCTCGTGTCACACTGCCGCCACAGACTAGAAATGAAGAGAGAGACAGAGGGAACGAAATATCACATAATCAATATAATAATAAAGTGAATACAAAACACACCAGAATAGCTCAAGTACTACTCACTAAGTATACTTCCTAGAATCTGCTACCGCGGATAGTTGTCTTGGTATAGACATCGAGTTGAGATTAGGAGAAAATGAACTGTTGAACTGTCTTGGTTGAACTGTTGAACAGAACTGTGCCTGCCACGGTATAAATTTGCTTATCTATATAATTGATAAGGGGATTAAAAATCTACTCTAAATAAATGAGCGTTTTAAGCTAAGTTTAGAGCTGGGACCTGGCGTCGTTTCTCAATGTACAACTTGAAGTCACGCATAAAACTAAATTGCCTGTCCCGATGAAATTAATTTCATTGCTAAAATAACATACAATTCAGTAAAATAAAACACATTTTAACTAGAACAAATAATGCAACATTACATTGCGTGTTAAATTAAATTTACTAGCGAAAATCTGAGGCTCTTGTTTAGCGGCGGACGACCTGACGTCACGCGTAAAATGTTAGTACACAAGATACAAATATATACACACTCTACAGCCACCCCATCACGTCAGACGTCAGGACGTAAAGGATTTTAGATTGAAATGTGTAAGTCGCTCTGCTTAAACAGTAAACACCCTCGTGAAAAGTTTAAAATGCAGGACCGGCATGAAAGTTTTGTTATTCGTCACCGAAATACAATAAGTATTTATATTGTAAATAAAGAATTTTAATTAAAAAAATTATGAAAATTGATTTAAATGAATAAAAAATCAATAAAAATAAAAATTCAATTCAAATTAAATATTGAATTAAATAAAAGTAATCGATTTCTGATTTTGTAAATAAATCGATTTTTGTATACCCTGGTTAATTCTACCACTATTAATACATTTTTGGTGTGTAATGTAATATGAATATACAGTACCTATACTATTAAAAGCTTCATAAAGTTTAGGCGATGTGCATGCGTAATAATGGAAGTTAATTTAGTCGTATTCATGGTTGCACTAACTCGAGGTTTTTTTGAGATTTTGTTCAATGATCTATTCAAAGTGGTTTATTATTTATATTCTTTGAGGCTTTCGCGGTTTCTAGAACTGTTAACATTGCAATTTACTTTCGGCTTAGACCGCGTCGTCATTTGGGGATTACAGCGAGCATAATCAGGTAAGGACCGACCTGTAGCTTGTCTACCTTTACAAGAATGTGCTCTAAAATTTTGAACGATAGTTGTTCGTAGGCCCTGTCTGCATAAACAGGGCCGTGTGCTTATATAATTTAAATCTTGGGCGAACATAAATTTGATCTTAATGTATTTTGTTTGCCAGGACAATAATACTTAATCGACGAATGCCTGTTAGCTGTATGTGAGCACATACAAACTAACGTTTCAAGCAGTTGAAATTGAGAAACGGCCTAACAACATAAACAAAGGGAATGGTTTTACACTCGGTAAAGCTTGAACTCTATTAGTTCATCCTCTAAGGACTCGTAAGCATAATCGATCTTACGATCACGCTCCACCGGATCCATCTCCGCTCATCTATGACAGCCCTTCTGCCCAACTAGCTCAAAGGAGTTTAAATACCTCCGCATTCCAGATTTCAATTCAGTGCTCTTATCACTCTGAAGATGCAAGCTGCAATGTCTTACGAAACGTTAATTTGTATGGATTTACAAACAGCTAACAGGCATAAGCCGGTTAAGTATTCTTGTCCTGACAAACAAGATACATTAGGATCAAATCCATGTCCGCCCCAAAGTTCTAACAATCTAAGGACACGGCCTTGTTTAGGCAGGCAGGCCCACGATTAACTACCGCTCAAACTTTTAGAGTAAATGCTTGTAAAAGCAGACAAGCTACAGGTCGGTCCGTGCCTGATTATACTGGATGTAATCCCCAAATGACGCGCTCAAAGCAGAAAATAAATTGTAAAATTGATGGTTTATTTATTGATCAGAACTTATTTGGTTTGATTTATACAAACAGGGAATTCGCGTAAATTAAAAAAATTCCCATAAGAAACATTTTACTACAACAAACCATCGCAGTTCATTTATGATGGCAGATTTAAATGCCGTTTTTGCAAGCTTCTCAACGAGCTTACACAAAGTATACGTCGCTATTTAAAAAAATTAAGTCAAGGTAGGTGGGGGTGCGGAGGTTGACATTGGAAAACAAAACATATCACATAAAGATGCAGTTATATTTAAATCAATTTAAGTGTCTGCCATTTTCAAAAACCAACGCGCTACAGAAAAACGAATTTTATTCCTTACTTTTGAATAACCCTGTATAATTGTTGTTTTTTATGTTAATAAAGTAAAATTGCAGTCTTTGCATTGATAACAAACATGAAAGTTTAGAACATAAACTGCATACTTAGATTTTTTAATATATTCGATTATCTCGTGTTGGTTATTTAGATTATAATTATAACACAATTTACTAATCTGTTGAAATTAAGCACTACCTGTTGATTTTGGAATACAACCTGGTTAAAGTAAGCAATTACATTAATCGAATACAGATGCGGTTCAGTTCGGTGTTAACTAATAGCGTGAATCAAAATAAACAACTTTTACTATTCCTAAAATTCTAAACAATTACTGTAATGACAACTGCCTTTATCTGAAGTATGTAGTAGCGTAAAGTAACCATAATTTAAAAAGATACATAGAAGACGCTAAAGAGCATTTAAGAAGTTGACTTGTGCTCGCTGTTGCTATCGTGCTTTAAATTTAATCCTCTTAAGAGCTCTTCATAAAACTAAGTACACCCTTGACAAAAGATATAAAATAAAAGTAAAATCAGCAGTGAGATATAAATTATGTAAAACGTGAAAAATGTTATATCATCGTTGTTCACACGGTCAAAATATAGCATATAACTGATATATGTAATAAGTTGCTTGAAGGAGTGTGTAGAAGTTCTCTTCTGAGGTACTTAGTATTCCGTAACTGCTTGCCCCATTTATCAGTCAGAACCAAGCGTGCTCGTTGATAAAGCAGAATACCATAAACTCAGATACAGAGCATGTGCCAAAATATGATCACACTGAATATATATCACCTGCAACGTAAAATTTCCTGAACTTAAACCAGATTTAATTGTAAATTTTCCTTATTAATAATTATACCTTTAAAACGCATCATTTACAGTTGTGTTTTATAAAATGTAGTCGCCAACTTGGTTAAAATAATAAAAAACGTCGTCTTTCAAAAAGTGTAATTAAAGTTAAGTATTTATTACTAATAAAACAACTGAACAATGATAGCACCAACATGTTAATGAGAAACGAAAATTATTGCTTTTATCGAATTTTACAAAACAGATATTGTTCGTTTCATGTTGGACACAATATAATTAGTTAACCTTTCGGCCCCGAGAAAAATTTCAAACGCCTTGCTGCCCAGACGAGGAAATTTTGGCGTTGTGGAATTGTACGTATCGCGCAGTACATGTCAAAAACAAGGGGGCGGATTTGTACGTTTCCCGGTGTTTACTTACATTTCACCTATAGCATTTCACCATTTGAAACCTACATATTCAATATTTTATTAAATAAAACGTACAGTTTATGAGACAAAAAGTACAATTCGCTATGAGAAACATTATAAGTAAGCAGAACAAAACAAATGTTACTAATTTTTCACTGTATGGTAGCATTCAATCAATGTTGACAAAATCGTTTTCGTAGCCACAACAAACATGACTGAACACATATGCAACGACGGATGGGAACGTTTCCCGTTGCGAATGCTCTTGCGTTACAACCCGTCTTCGGCGTATTTGGCTGTCAACGATTTGCGGAATTTTCCGGCTCCCGTAGCGAAACGGTTAAGTATTAAAAGTAACATACAATTTAGTTCACAAATCCTTTTTATTTTCTCATACTTCTACTGAAGTATGGAAAGTTATGAAAATTATCGAATTTTAGATTTTAACGGAAATACACGTTTTGGGATCCAAGAATACCAGAAAAATGTTTTTTAAAAAATGTCTGCTTGTGGGTGGGTGCGTGGGTGGATGTGTTCGTTTCTGTGTATCTCTGGAACCCTTGACCGATTTTTATAAAATTTGGTGTGTGAAAATTTTTTAGTTGCAGGTAGTTCTGTGTAAAGTTTCTTATCAAACCCGAAACTGGCAATGGAAATACACCATTGTTTTTGGTATAGATTTTTTTGTAGACGCGTTTTTTAAATTTTGATAACACGGCGTTGTAGTGCATCTAAAGATAAACGAAATAGTTTTTTCCAAATACTGTAGCTTCAAAACTAAGGTTGCTACGAGTTTTTGAAAATTTTGATTTTAATGCCCGATTATTCAGAAGCAAAGTATCCAATAAATACAACATGTTATATTGTTTAGTAGCCCTTAATAAGCACAATCATGATATCAAAAATATTTTTTGAAATGTGAAAATTGTAGATTCTCAAAATGTGGGACATTTTCAAAAAACATTTTTCAAAAACTGCCTATACCATTTTTTTTAACTTTATGCGCCGATAGAGCTTGCAGTGAACTACAAATTTGTTTTTGCTAATCTCCCAAGTATTACTCTCACGCCCTCAAGGATGTACCGCGTGTAGATAACTAGAAATTTCAATTACTTATTGGTGTGAGAATATTTAAAAATTAAAAGTATGGGAAAGTAACAGCGACTTGTTTCGCCCATTTTTTTAAATTTAAATCTAAAAAATTAAGGACTGGACGTTTATTTTAAACAAAAATTTTTGTGCTAATATTTTTCACAGTGAAAACAATATTTTGAGGATTTTAAAAATATTCTAGCGAAACCCGTGGTCTACGCCCCACGTTTGTTTGACAACTTATCTTTAAAAAAGTAATAAATAATTTAAATTTAAAAGTAATAAATAAGTTGCTTTGAAATACAATAGCACCTCGCAGTATTGTATATTCTGAAATACGCAGTCAGCGATTGAACTGAACATGCGTAACTACTAAGTAATCATGCGAATGTTTGTTCTTTTGGAGTAACGTAATTATCGGTCCTTGATTCCTATTAATGGTGATTGTGTATGGTAGAGTTTTTAGGTTAGGTTAGTCTTAATCAAAATGCTTTTTTTGGTAAATGGCAATCCAGTAGCACAGAGTGCTAAAATAATTGTAGTTAATTTAACAACATTTTCAGATACCTGCCCGTTAGAGTTTCTGCATTTTGGGCAACAAATAATCTTTAAAGTGAATGTACCCAGTATTCCTTTAAATTGTTTCGTTCAGTAATGGTTTAAAGTGTAATTTTCACATTTCAAACTCTTCTAACAGTAGAAATAAATGTCGGTCCTTAATCGATTGTGCGATTGTGTATGTTGGTTCGGTTAGGTTAGGCTAGTCTTGCCCAAAATACTTTTTTTACTGTAAATTATAATGCAGTACTAGAGTGTGATAGACTCGGGCGGAATGCTTCATATCATTAAGATCGACTTTACTTAAGGTAAGTTGGCTTGAATATTAATTGTCGACAATAAAACAATACTTGTAAATATCTGCCCTCTTGAAATGTGAGTTGCAATACAATTAGTTATCCTCATTTGAGTAAAATTTGAATATCTTCACGTTTGGCTTCATTTGCATGGTATGACCCACTGTTATTAAAGTTACTACAGTAGCCCCATAGTTGCTCTAGCCAATCGATGCACGAAACGTTATAAAATACCCGCGCTGTCTCGCTTTTATCACTACTCGCTATAACTTCCGCAAATGGTGTATTGCTTTTAGCCGGAATATTTGAAATTATAGTGTTTAAACACTATAAGCACATCAAGTTTGAGGATTTATCTAACTGGCGATTATTGCATGCTGAAATTACGCAACGCTGCTATTTTGTTCTTAAAAATTAGTAGTGTAGTTGTTAAAATTCTTCCAGTGTTCATGTAGTAATTTTTTTCGATTCAAACTTCAAAATTAAAAAAAAAGAAAAGAATAATGAAAATCGAATTTGTTTGTTAAATGTATTTATTTTTTTACCATGTAAATAAGTATTTTTACAATCATTTTCCAAGTATTTTCTGAAAATATGATATATAATGTTCCTCATTTGTGATCTTCATTTTCTAGTTTATTTGTCTACATCAATTTAACTGAAGCTATTATTTTTGGTTTCCTACATTGTCAACTGTTAAAACTTTCTGGCTTTAAAAATGGGGGGAATAGTATACAAATAACAAAATAACATACCGAAGACTGATTAAATACCGCCAAACGTCACATTTGCTGCTTGTAAATATAGACGGGAGTAAACGCACTGGCCTCTCTCCTCAAAGTCGTTTTGAATACTGTGCTCAGAGCTGTCCTGGTTCCTGTTCCTGCTGCAAGCACTAGCTAGCACTGCTAGCACTATGTAAAACCGAAAGCGTGTGTGGCCGCGCACGTAGGCAGCTAAACTAGCGTCTAGTGGCTTGGGTGTACAGCCGATCCTGACTTGCGCAACGTCTAATATTGGCACGTATTGTGTAGTGTTAACTTGTCAATGCGCTTGTTTGTAGGAGTGTGATATTTACATCGACCGTAAAGCAAGTTAATGAAAGTGTAAGTGTAAAGTGAAATTGCATATTTGAAGCCGATTTTTTCATTGCTGATAAATTGCATTCAATACAAAACAACAAATTTTTTTTTTAATTTACAACATGCATGGTACAGCGTAGAAAATACAAAGCGAAAGTAACTTCCGATTTTCATTTTTTACAAGAAGGACTGTTAAACATATTTTTTACTGTAGCTCTTTAAAAAAATAATATAAATAATAATTTTTATTTTATATTGTACGTCTTTTTTATTTAACTTTTTAAACAAACCACTAGACGCTAGTGGCAGCTAAAAGCAAAGATCAGATCATTATAATATATGTAGAGTTATTCAAAAATAAGTAACATTTTAAATATGCGGCAATTTTCTTAAAAAGTAAAGTATATACAAAATAAAAACACATTTATATTCGTAAAACAATGGGATTTATTAAAACAATATTCAACTCAGCGCGAATGCTTTATAAGTAACAGAGCCGGTCTTCAAAATATGCGATTAAATGCGGTTCAAGTGCACGGTTCATTTCCATTTCTCAAGTTGTTGTTAGTTCTGAATTTTCGTATACCCGCTGAAAAACCTTTTGCGCGTTCATAATAACACTGAAAAAACTTAATATAAATTCTGCAGAGTTAAAACCATTTCTTTACAGTACAGATAGTAATAGTATATGCACGCCAAATTCACAAAGTAAAAACCGATTTTTCATTTTTTATCAACAAACTTGTTATCATGAGAATAGATCGTGAACTCCTTTGCACTAGAAGAAAGACAGCATATTTGGGCCACCTACTGAGAAATGAGAAATACCAACTACCTCAGTTAATAATGCAAGGACAAATAGAAAGCAGGAGGGCAATAGGAAGAAGAAATACGTCCTGGCTAAAAAACATAAGAAACTGGACAGGAATGAATGTGCAACAAAGCAACAAATATTCAGAACCGCAGAAGATAGAGAAACGTTTGCCAACGTAATCACCAACTTCTGATCTAGAGAAGGCACCGAAAGAAGAAGAAGTTATCATGGTAACGGAAATTAAAAAACTGAACGACGGATAAATTCCATTGTTTTGCGAATAGCAATATGTTTTTATTATGTGTATGATTTACTTTTTAAGAAAAATACGGCAGTTTTAAAATGCTGTTTACTTTCGAATAACCCTACAGGATAAATATTGACTATACTACTCAAATTATACATCTCATGATTAAAAGATTTTGATAAATAATACAACGAGTGACTGCGATTTTCGATAAAATTGTGGTGTAAGTTCAAGAGTGCTAGTTAAGATAGTAATTCCACGAGCGCGTGGCACAAGTTAACTTACACCAAAATTTTATCAAAGAAAAATTATATAACAAGTTGTATTCGTCATGACTAGACCACTTACAATAATTTTCACGCATTTTTGGTAACACTGAATTAGTCGGCAATGCTCGGGTGTTTTCGGGAATTGGCGCTCGTAACATGGTATTGTTTGCTTGTTTTCAAATGTTTTGAGTTGGTGTTCTTTTGCAAATTTAATTTTTTATTTTGACGGTTTTAAATACTGTTGTGGTGTAAAGTGTTGCAAAAATGGATCGTTTTGAAGAAAAATTGTTAAGTAGTATTTCATAAAATTTTTGAAGCTATGTACATGATTGTGATCTAAGATGTTAGTTCATATAACCTGTCAAAAAGATACAGTTTTAATGTAAATATATATTTATGTTTTTTAGTGCATATTAACATGTTATTATTTTAACTAGACTTATTAGTCTATTATCACAAGTATTTAAGCTATTCACAAAAATCCTGACAAATTGGTTAACTAACAAAATGGATAACTACCAGCCTATAGAACAAGCTGGCTTCCGTAAAGATTACAGTACATGCGAACACTTGCTTACAATGAGAGTACTTCCAGAAAAAACAACGGAGTATAATCTTGACCTTTCCATGGCTTTTATAGACTTCGAAAAAGCCTTAGACTCCGTAGAACACCGGGCTATTGAAAATTCAATTCTCTTGACAACGCTAGAATAGACCACAGATATACACATCTTATAAAATATATTGCTATGATATTCGGAGTTGTATGTATTGACCGGAGTATTGTAATTCTTGGAAGGCAATTTTTGGGATGCTTGTTACAGTTCAATTTATGATTGGAGGTTTGTGAAGACTGTAAGATTTTGGTATTCAAACTTTCAAACTCAGGGTTGCGTATTTTGCTATAATTTCTTGTTTTTAAAATTCAAATAATGTGGTTGTCATTGTATCGTTTGTATTTTCATGTTTGTGAAGTTTTGTTAAATCTGAAAGAAAGAAGAACACAATCAAATTGATACGATTATTGTTTATGTTAATTTTAATTATAATTTAGTTCAGAATTGTTTAAAAGGTTTAATTTATAAGAAGTTTTTAGACTTACTTGTTTGTGCATTGTGAAATGTCATTTGTGGGGGTTATGGATTTGAATGTCAATTTGACAAATGTATGAAAGAGTACTCATTGTCATGAGATTTATTTGTTTTTTCAAAAAATGGGAATCAAGAGAGAAGACAAAAGAATGGAAAATTTGTTTAATTAGTTACGACTCGTCTTTGTAAACAAAGACAGCAGATTTTATATTCTCTGAATGAATAAAGAAAAAAAACGAGTTTAAAGTAATATAAAAGTGGTTTTGAATTTAAAAGAACCTATTATAAAACGGATACAAGTGTTTGTCAACGAATTGTGGAAAATCCAAAAGAATAAATAAATACAAAGCGATCCAGAACGAGTTTCCAGTTATGATAATAGAAAAGCCAAGTATACATTAACATAAAATCAGTCCATTACATATTGGTGCTACAGCGGAGGAGGATTCTAACCAAAGGCGAGTGCTGTGGTTTTTGAGGAGCCTGCAAACCAGAGAAGAGGGAGTTGAACATTCAACGATTATCGAGTGAAGGATATCTCAATAAGGAGACACAAAGATAAGTGATCGGTTCTAAGAACAATAGTATGTAGTAGAAATTGTTTGATTTTTCGAAAATTTGATCAAAAAATTGATTTATTGAATAAAACCTTTTGTAACGTTGATATTATTTCGTGTATTTTTCTTTTTGATTCATATTCAGTAATAACTGTACTTCCAAGCTTAATAACGACCCTGAGAAAGTTAATAAATAGTCTCATAGGAATTATAATTTGGAATTGCGTGAATTGCAGGCATTAAGCGAATTGTTTTCTTGTAATACGAGACCACGCATATCATTACAATTAAAATTGACGCCCAATAACGTGGGGCTTGTTGATGTACACCGTGGCATTTTGGTAAATGTTTGGTTACAGTTTTCAACATTAAGCTTATTTGATAAAGAACCCAAAATATAAAGAACTTCCTTAATTAAAAGAAAAAAGCTTAGTGGAATAGAGACAGTTGGGAGTAGCTAGTTATTTAGTTTGTTGTAGATTTACAAGAGTTATAATCTAAAAGAAAATGACAGAAGAAAATCGCAGAATGTTAAGAAGTTCGATAAGGAAGATTGATGCAGAAGAATCAAATTCAGAAGGTGAAAATGAAGATCATTTAAGAGAAGAAGAAGTAATAGCGGTTATAGAACAACAAAGGCAAGAAGAGATACAGGGAGAAATACAAAATGAACCAGAACAAGCAAAAGAAGTACCACAAGAAGTAGATTTGAAAACAATGATACAACTGATGATGATAAAAATAGATGAGAAAATGGACAGTATGGAAAAGAAAATCGACAATAATGCTAAGAGCATGGACAGTATGGAAAAGACTGCAAGAGAAACTAAAGAGAGTATGGATAAAAAAATGGATGATAATACTAAGAAAATCGAATAAAGTGTGGAAGGCTTAAAAACAAGCGTAGGAAGTTTGGCAGAGAAAATGCAGGTTTTGGAAAAGAAATTAGACGACAGTGTTAAACAACAGCAGATTCAAAGTTTGGAAGACCGAATTGTTAAAAACATACAAGAAGTTACTGAAGAAACTGGCAGTAAATTAAAAAAATTAAATAATGAGGTGTTAAGTGTAAAACAGGCTCAACATAACACAACAGAGAAATTAGTAGGAATACAAGAAGCTTTCGTTGCATTGGAAATTGAACATGGGCAAATCAAAGAAAAACAGGTAAAGATACAAAATGATCAGGTAAAATTAGATGGAAAACAATTGGAAATTGAAAATAGAGTAAATCAAAATGAAAATAAACTAACAATTATTGGGGCAAAGACACAAGAAGAAAGTAAAAAGCATGATGAAGAACTTAAAATAATAGAACAAAAGCTGGAGAACCTAAGTGTTAATGGTTTATCAGGGTATACCATGATGCCAATGATGGAGGCATATCAGTCAGAAGGAGCGCTAAAGTTTGAAGGAAGAAAAAATGAATATCCAATGATTTTCATAACTAAAATGGACCAGAATGTAAAAGGATATAATAGCGAGGATAGGAAGATTAAAATGGTAAGGAATGCACTAAAATTTAATGCGGAAGTTTGGTACAGTTTGGTAGAGGATAAATTTACGACCTACCAAGGATTCAGGAAGATGTTTTTGGACCAGTACTGAAGTAACAGTCTCGAATTAGAAATAAGAAATAAATTAACCATGGGCAGATTTGATGTAAATAGAGGAAGTTCAAGGGAGCTTTATATAATGCAGCAATTTAGCAAGGCAAAGTATCTTACACCAATTATCACAGAAGAGGAAATAATACAACATTTATCAAGACATTTGGAAAGTGAGATTACTAGGGCAGTGGCAGTCCAAAATATTAAATCAATAAAAGATTTTTTGGAAATAATTAGAAATTATGACGGAGCAACCATGAATGAGAATGCAGGTAGGAGTTTTAATCAAAATAGAAAAGATTGGAATTGGAGAGGTAATAGAAATTTACCAAATAATAGTTATGAACAGAATAGGCCACATTTTGAACAAAACAAGAGGAAATATGAAGACCAACAAAATAATACCCAAAATAAAAAGTTTTACTATAATGGTAATAACAATAATTATAACAGAGAAAGATATAATGACAACAATAAGAATAATGAAAATTTTAATAATCGGAATGGGGATTGGCGAAATAGGTATGAACGAATTATTAAAGATAAAAATGATGAATATGTCAAAGGAAGATTCATACGGTTACTTTTGGTAGAACAAGAGGTTATGGACGTGATGAACAGTCAGAAGAAGAGAGAGAGGAAGAAAATATTGAGATGGTTCAAGTTCATAAAGAACCACGTTCGGTAGAAGAAAAAAAAACTTCGTTTATTTAAATACTGTTTATGATTGTTTGTTTTTAACAACCACAAAAGAATTCTTATTATCTGATGATGAAGAACAATATGAGGAGGTACAATTGCCTTTCATTCGTCTAAATTTTAGTAACAAATTTTATTTGGCATTAGTTCATTCAGTGGCGCAAGCGTCTTTAGTCAAAGAAAACATGTTGTTTGATTTTTCGAAAATTTGATCAAAAAATTGATTTATTGAATAAAACCTTTTGTAACGTTGATATTATTTCGTGTATTTTTTTTTTTGATTCATATTCAGTAATAACTGTACTTCCAAGCTTAATAACGACCCTTAGAAAGTCAATAAAGGGTCTCATAGAAATTATAATTTGGAATTGCGTGAATTGCAGGCATTTAGGGAATTGTTTTCTTGTAATACGAGACCACGCATATCATTGCAATATATACCAACACGCAACATCTACAGTACAACTCCATGACTCAACTCAACCTACCAAAATACACAGGGGCATACGACAAGGTGACACTCTGTCACCAAAGTTATTTACACTCGCTCTGGAAGATGTGTTTAAGAACTTACAATGAGAAAATAAAGGTGTTCTAGTGAACGGCAAAAGACTAAACCATTTAAGGTATGCCGATGACATTGTCATAATCACCGACAACGCCGAAGAACTTCAAACAATGATAACAGAAATAGAAAGAGAATCATCCAAAATCGGGCTAAAAATGAACAAAAAACCAAAACGATGTGTAAAGAACACTCACATATTACAGTACGACAAGAAGAATTAGACAATGTTGATAACTATGTCTATCTACGACACATGTTGACTCTCGGGCGCGAAAATTGTTACGGGCTTCGGGCGGTATTTTGACACCGTAACAAAAAGGTGTGCCTGGCAGCTAACTCGTAGCCGGAAAAAGGGGGGGGGGGTTATAAAGGGGTCGGAAGACTTCCAGTACTAATACAGGGGTTGTCAAAATTGAGATTGAGGTATTTAAAGGGCGCCACCTGCTCTGATGGTTGAGGTAAGGGGAAGGAAGCGAGCGGTTCTAGTCCCGGGGCTGAGAAGCAGGAAATCCTCCCTGGGCGGCTCGTTAATCTTGACGTGACTTACCTTGGCCTTTTCCCACTAGATCAAGCAACACAGTATATGCTTACAAAGTAGGATCAAAGCTTAATTACGAAGATAAAGAATAAATCACGCTACGGTAGTTTACAAATCAAGTATATTGAATAAGGTTATGTATATGTATAAATATGAATAAGTATCATGAACTAAAATATTGAAACAGCGTATATCAAAAGCAAACAGTATGAACCGTACAACACGGAGGAAAGCAAATTGTAAAATTAATAACAATTAACTATAAACACAAATAGTTACTTAGCAACGTTGCGTAATGTCGAACGTTCCTCGTCGATAAGCTTTTCCTTAACAGAAACAAGGTATTGGCTTATCGACCCGGACTCCGAGAACAAAGGAAATCTGTATATATAAATCACTTTACAAAGCATGCAACAGGTTATAACATGAAATTATATTCCTGGGTCCAAATCGGATGGTTTCTTCACACAGCATGAAACACAGGTGATAATCAGTAATGTCTAAAGTTACTTACAATAATGCCGTTAACCTGGTGGAAAATTGGCCTTTATTTATTGTCGTAAAAGCCGTGGGAGATGGCGTACTTACAGGCGTGAACTTGTTGCGAAATCGGAATGGTAGGCGATACGAGGCGGGAACGTGACGAACAGTACTGGTAAAATTTGGCGGCGGCCAACGGTAGATGGGCGATAGAGATGTGGAATAGCTCGGGAAGCAAGCTTGGAACTTGTAGTGACTAACTGGATCCGTTTTAAACGTTAGAATTCGAGTAAGAATCGGCAATCGAAATTCAAATGTGGCTCTTCTTTCTTTTAGCGAAACACTTCAATCTTGCGTACAGATATCGACAAAGTTGGCGCAATAACGGTAATTTGACGTGTTACGACTAAACAAACGAGCATGTCACTTACGAAGAACTTCATAATGTTCCCGGCTTAACTAATTATTTCACAGAGCGATACTCGACCGTATAGTTCGAAGTGATGAACGAGAGCGTGTGTGTACACGTCTGTCCGTTATGACGATCGGAGGACAAGTGTGCGTCCGTACCATAATTCCAACGGTCTGACACCGGTCACGTGGTTCTCGAGTGTTCTAGAAAGTGCAGGGCCGGAATAAAAGTAAAATCACATAACAAAATCAAACTATAGAGAGCAACAGACGAAGAAGATTGGCATGGGCCTCTTTTGGTAGGTTAAGTCGAACTCTGAAAAATCAAAACATTCCCATCAGAGTACGCAGTAAACTGTTCGAACAGTGTGTTATCCCGGTACTAACATATGGCTCTCAAACATGGACGTTAACAAGGCGGACTATGGAAAAACTTCAAGTAACTCAAAGGGCCATGGAAAGGCAGATGTTAGGTATATCGCTGAAAGACCGCAAAAGAAATACATGGATTCGCTCCATAACTAAACTCAAAGATGTTGCCGAAGTGATAGCGGAATTGAAATGGAACTATGCCGGCCATGTTGCCAGACATACAGAGGAAAGATGGTCCAACATCATACTAAAGTGGCGCCCCTATTTGGGGGAAAGATCCAGAGGACGCCCACCGATGCGCTGGGCGGACGATCTCAAACGAACAGCGGGACTCAACTGGATGGATGAAGCTAGGAACAGAGACAGGTGGCGAAACATAAGGGAGGCCTATGTCCAGAAATGGACCGAAGATGGCTGAAATGAAACGAAAAATGATTATTTTATTAATTGTAGGTCTACACGAAAATTTGGGTCGATCATGATTTCAACTATGATTTGAACACTCGCGATTCATGTTGGTTGACATCGTTATTAGAGGCTACCGTCGACGTTTCTCGTATTTTGATTTCTGCTTGTGGACAACAGAGACAATTATTGTTTTTAATTTATAAATTATGTTATTATTAAACATGATACTTACTTCTGACCGAAGCAATAAAAAACTGTATTCAAATAATAGTAAATATAACCAAAAGTCAGTGCACATCAGTTTTAAATGCGTTAATTTAAGACATAAGAGAGATTATCCGAAGCTACTGTGGGTTTAATCACTTATTTAAACAGCACCATGCAGTTTAATTAATATAAAACAAACGCAATTGGTTCATTTTATGAAAGGAGAAATTTGTGATTAGTTCAATAAAATGTGAGTGGTATAGTCACAAGAAAAACCTACACACCAATAAATTTTCCGGAATATTTTGTGCTGTACCAAGTAAAATAATTAAGTTATAAATTTATAAAAATTCTGCACTTATCCAATAAAAAATTCTTCATGGAGAGTTAGAAAATGCTACATCAATACATTGGGGAAACATAATTGGATCAGACATGCTCCATACTCGTGTAATTAGGTAATTGTACATCTTCTGATCAATTATATTTTTACAAAATTATATGGAAATGGAAGCAAAAAATGCCTGGCCCCTATGTAATTTAAATGAAGTGGAAAATGAGATTGAATGGAAGCATGTGAAATTTCTATGAAGGATGTGAATGTTTGGTCTATTCTGGTTTCAAAAGACGTCATATTTATTCATCATAAAATATTTATTTCTTTCGTATGTAAAATGTTATAAAAAAGGTCAAGAGGGGTTTGCATGACACCGTTTTGCCGACCCTACTTAGTATAGCATACACCGCACATGCTATACTGGGTACGATCACAAAACAGTGTCGTTCAAAGCAATGCGCTCCTTTTTTGTTAATGCGCGTTATCTGAAATTATGCTTTTACGTAACTTTGCAAAAGTCGAACTGTCTTGTGGTTATATGTAATATTTATTCTTATATCAGAAAACGTATAAACCAGTAAAGACATTCTACAATGTACAATGTACTGCATTATGAGCTCAAAATGTAAGTTTATCCTAAAATTTATTTGAAGAAAAATAAATGCTTAAAAACTAAATTATCTTACATTTTTGTTGCTTCTTGCGTTAGATTGTATAGCTTTGACTTTTTGAAATATTGAATTTAATTTTTTTAAATCGATTTCCGATATATCATAAAAAAATCCGCATTACATTTAAACTACTTGAACCCGTGGGGTACGCCCCACACTTTTTTTTGTATAAAATTAATAATACTTTTTTAATAATAAAAACAAATAAATTGGAAATAGGCCCAAGTATTCAACAGATAAAAATATTTAGTATTTTTTTAATTAGTGACTGCATTAAACACATTTAGAATTAGTATTATAATCTAAGACTAAATATATACAGGGTGGTCCAACACTTATTACGCCTCTATTTAATTCTGAAACGGATTAGGATAGAGACAAAAAATGTTAATAAAAGCTTGATTGGTAACGTTTGACCTATACCCCTCAGAATACCTAAAAAGAAGTTTGAACCAGTACTGTAAATTTCTGTGACGCGATCGTTATTTTTTTTAATAGAAGCGTAGTAATTATTGACGCTCATTCCATGGAGAATTTTTTTCCATTTTCAACGATATAAAACTTGCATACCCTTAGATTACCAAATTTTCGAGAAAAACGCGAAACACGTTGTATTAGCAGGCCTTGAATTGAAACAACAGCCTAACACAATTGCAGCAGTGTGCTTTGAAATTCATTTGTTAACAATCAAAAACAATTGAAAGAACAAAATGCTGGTGTTTCCAATAAAGTCTATTAGCACAAGTTTATTATACACGGTCCTTCAAAAGTATGAAATAATGGTTCTGGTGGCGTAAATATTAGTTTTAGAAAAAAAAATACTTATAGTGAAAAATTTTAATTACATTTTTATCTCACTTTCTGCTGACTGTAAAAAATATTTTAAATAAATCTGTAAGCGCTGTGACACAATCGGTTTTTTTAATAGTACTATACCTATTTTTTGCATTCATACGATAGTGAACTTTTTTCTCTTTTTAATGGTAAAACTGTCGAGAAAATCGCTAAAAACTTGTCGCATAATGTAAAAAAAAACTTAACCTGCTGCCTACACTCAAAATAAAGTTTCCTGATATTTGCGCATACCTCATGTATCTAAATGTCAAAGTAAATAAAAATAGTGTTTTGTTTTTTCCAGCAGTTCATGAGACTACTAGAATTTTTTCAAAGTAAATTAAATGATGTGGTCTTTTCATGGCACGCTTATGAAATTTCTATTTTTTGTAATAAAATGCTCAAAACTTAAACAAAATGCAAACTGACACATCGTTGAAATCAGAATAAAAAACTCTATTCAAATATAAAAAAATTTAGAATGCGACCATAAGGGGAAAAAAAATGACAGTCGAAAATGAGCTATGGTAGCAGCTATACCAAATCTAATTAAAAAATTAGTTTCAGCATATGAAAGTATCTTAATAATGCGTTAACTAAAAATATGTAATATAAATGACAAATGAGTTATAGCCGAAAACAGAAAATCCAAAATTTGTTTTTTTCAGTTTATATTGAAAAATAAGCAAAATAGCTCTAATTTCATTGTCGATTATTAAAGGGGCATAAAACTCCACAACTTTTCTCTAAATTAACCATCGTCGTATCTTTTCAAATAAGCGAGATCGTAGTTAACATAGTTAACACGAAACGATATATTTATATATACTTGTACACATTTTTCACATGTTGTATGACATGTAACACTTTTTTGCAAGTGCGCACGTGTCCTGGAGTGTTTAGTCACCGAGTTCCGCTAACTTGTAAAATATGCGTCCGCCGCGGAGATCGGAATGCTAATGAAGGCTTTGCTATGCACTCAGCCAACCATAATGTGTAAATCCAATTTTTTTATTTGCATCGCAAACGGATACTAGTCTAATAAACTCCAGCACATACGAATATGCGTCTTAAATAATGGACGCGTGCAGAGCTGGCTGCTAGTACCGGGGTTCCTGCCGTCACTAAAAGTTGAGACATGTGGAAGTGATCCGGATTTAGTATATAGAATTATTTTCAGATGCCATACAATATTAATTTTGCAAAAATTAAAATTTAATTTTTATTTTCAAATTACACAAGAGGCAGAGGAACCTTTTTCGGCTTCTAACTACACAGCATTTACTTAGTCCGAGTATAAAAGGTGTAGTCATGATCACTCAACACTGGTCATGGTGTGTGGCTAAAGGTTAATAATCTGTTCTTATAGATAAATAAAAATTTTAATGTACAGGAAATTTCAGTCGAAGTGTTTGTAGATGGTTTGTGGTTGGGTAGTATTGGTCAAGTCCAGTCGTACAAACCAGTTAGGCAACACATCTAACAATTATTATAAAATGTTTGTAAAAATATTTTTACAGTGGGATAGAGTACTATCGCGATTTTGCATGACGTCAATTTTATAAAAATGTTTATAAAAATAAATACGATTATTCAGAGTTATACTACAAGAGCTAATAAGTTGCTTCCGTTTTTTAAATTTAGCAAATCTAAGAAAACTATAATCAATAATTCAATTATTGTTTTTGATTAATTTGTTTATTTTACTGATTCTTACACAGAAGAATGAGAAAATCGAAGAATTTAAAAAAATAAAGGAAAATTACTTTAAAAAACAATGAGTGAATAGGTAGTTACGACTAGGAGTTGGTCAGGTGGGAAGAAATGGTACGTTTATTAAATTCTTGTTCTTAACAGACGAGCATTTGGAACCTTTTATTTCTGAAGCTCTACACGGTAATGCATTTTGAGATTTGAGATACATTTTAAATAAATACAAAAATTAATTGTTATTTGTTTTGCAACGTAGGCTTTGTTTTTTACATTATAGTTTGAAGGGTGATGTCGATTTCACTTTAGGATCACGAAGCTTTAAAAAACAGAAGTAATAGTACACCGAGGAAACTGGCGATGGTCGAGAAAAGGTAAAATCTTTTCTTATCGCGGACAAAAAATCGTGTTCTACGGTTACTAAATAACCCATCTAACTAAACGCGAGAGGTTGGCATTATCAAGGAGAAAACAGATTTCAAGATTATTTCTGGTGTAGTGAACTCACAATCTTGAAAACGAAATATGTTAACAAAAATAAAGGAGTGATGAGATAACGAGAAATGAGAGGTACCCATTTATTCTATGTCGTGTAAAAGTTACTAAGTTAAAATTATTTATTTTATTACTTGTACAAGTGAGTAGGTACTTTACTGATATCTGATCAGCGAGTAAATTAACGTTTGAAACCTATTAATATAAAGTTAAACTTTGAACTTCAAAACTATCGATTGACAAAGGGCGCTATTGCCTATTAGCGCTATTTATTAATTCAGCATCTTGTTTAGAATACCTGAGCGTGTAAGTTCGTATTTAACTTTTAATTACCTAGCTACTTCCAGCAACTTTTATGCGAAAACTCTATGGCAAGCAATCAAAGCGAAGCTAGACGTAATTAGTTTTATCCGCCTTCACTTAAAGGTGGTTGTTCATGTAATCTGCTACTCTGCTAATGCGTTCTCCTCTTTTGGGCATTTCGTTTGGAATAGCAGAAGTAAGATAGTTCACTTACTCTGACGCATGTTAATTTATTTGTGCCGCAAGGCAGACTGTGGTTGCGACCCTACATAGTCTCGAAAGCTCGGAACACGAAACGGCAAATGAGGGAGAATAAGGGGATTAAAGCCTGGTTTGCCTAAAATATGTTGTTGCTAGTGTGCAAATCCAAATTGTAAAAATAAAATGTACTCCTTCGCAAAATTAGGGGCAACTTATTCCACCTCTATGTCCATACATTATTCATGTTATTGTGAGATATTACTTGGAAATACAAATACACTACAAATGCAAGTGTAGGTCTTTAAATTCCAAGTAAATAAAGTATTTAATACTTTAGTATGACAAAAGTTTTAGAAAACTGGTACTTAAACATATGTAAAGCTTAATAATATTTTATTTTACGAGTTCGACATGTTTATAGAGACACAACTAACTTACGTTATCATATATTAAGATAATTAACTTGGGAAAGTGGACCGGAAGTGCAAGAGAATCGCAAAGACATAGGAAAGCTGGGTCGATTAGGAGTCGGGGAGTTCAGAGAGATCGTTTAGAATTAATTTCCAACACAACTGATTCAAGCAGAGCAACTACAGTAACGGGTAATAACAGATACTTGATCGAAAAAAAGTGTTATTTTTCTCTCAACTATCTTAAATTTATACTCAATATTTAATTTTTTTTATTTACAACAAAGTAAACAAAACAAAGAAAGAAAAATTCTTTTAATAAACAGTATTAACATGCATTTAGCTTTTGAAGCTGCCAGAGCCTACTGCATATATGTATGATCTAAACACATACTAGCTCAACCCGTGAGCTACGCTCCACGCTTTCTTGGAAACTTTTTGCAAAAACTAAGGAGTAAACTGTGGCGAGATGTAAGACATGTACTGAATGCATACACAATGGCGTAACTACGCCTATTGTAGTTGTATTGGGGCCCACTGCAGTTGCATTAGGGCCTTGTTAGGCAAATAGCTATTTGTGAAGGTTACAGGCCCCTAAGAGTGAATATTACTATTATCCGTTTTTGAAATAGTTCTGTAATCGGAATCATACATGTTTTAGCCTGAAATGCGTATTGTAAGTATTTTTAAATACTTTCTGTCTATATCAAGGTTCTTTTTTCATTTCGAGGTCGCTAAAGTAGGTTTTTATTTTATCAAAAGGACATTTTTGCTAAAAGCTTGGAATATGAAATATACTTTATTTAGGATTACTGCTATTGGATCACGAAATTTGTAATTGTAACGCATTACTTTTTTATTTTCCTATACTTCAGTATAGGGAAGTATTGATGTCATGAAAATGTTAGAAATCGATATTTTACAGAAATACATGTTTTGGAGCTCCAGGAACCTAAAAAATGGTTAAAAAACAGGTGTGTGCGGGGGGGGGGGCGCCCGCGCGCTTGCGTTCTAACGTGCGTGCGTGCGTGTTTGCGTGAAAGCCTGGGTGCGTGTGTTCGTGTGTTAATGCGTGCGTGGGTGCGTGCGTGCGTGCGTGCGTGGGTGCGTGCGTGCATGCGTGCGTGTGTGGTACATCATAACTATCGAAAGGATGGTCAGATTTTGATGAACTTTATATTTTGGCGGTATGTCAAAAATTCAACAACAAAATAATTTGTTAAAAATCCGAAACTGGAAGCGGAACTTAAACATGTTTTTTGGTGGTTTCTTTTCCCAAACCAAATTTTATGAATTTGAAAACGGAATCCAATAGAAGACTTAAAGTCAAATCCAACGTTTTTTCCCTTAACTTTCTAGCTTCAAAATGGCATACAGTACGATTTTCTAAAGAAATTAATTTTTTCTACTTCCGTGTTTAAAATGCCATTTATCGCATATGTTTCCATGACGCTAAGTGACCTTTTAAACACACCTCGACAAGCCGTGACTTTGTGCGCTTTAGTCACGGGCTGAAGTTAGTTCTAGGTTTTTAATTGTGCGCTTTAGTCACGGGCTGAAGTTAGCTCTAGGTTTTTAATCGCAAAAATCAATTGAAAATCAACTGAAAATCAAGTTAGTCGTCACCTTTCATCAATCTGTCAAAATAATTAATATTGCTTAAGGTAATAAAATAATTTCCAAATTTTAGTATTTTTGTGATGGTCGTAGAAAAAGTATAGTATGCAATTCGTTTTAGAAACTTTTCTAGATACTCGTTTTAATAAACACTCGCTCCGCTCCGCTCCGCTCCGCTCCGTTCGTGCCTAATAAAACTCGTGACTAAAATGCCGTTTCTAAAACCTGTTGCACAATATACTATTTTCTACTTCCCTCTTTAAAATGCCATTTATCGCATATGTTTCCATGACGCTAAGTGACCTTTTAAACATACCTCGACAAGCCGTGACTTTGTGCGCTTTAGTCACGGGCTGAAGTTAGCTCTAGGTTTTTAATCGCTCCGCTCGTGCCTAATAAAATTCGTGACTAAAATGCCGTTTCTAATACTTGTTGCATAATATACTATTAGCGTCTTATTACTCAAAAACAGGTTTGACAAATGTGGTTCAATTATTTTATTGAAACTAAAACGCAAATGATTTTTAGGACAAATATTTAGAGAAAGACCAGGAAAGACTAGTGCTTGCTAAGTAGTGTTTTAATCTGCGATCTCACTTTAAAAATTCTCCCAGGTAATACAACAAGTGTCGAGAATGATCTGTCGTTTCCATGGAAATTGTTGGGTCAAAATTTCACGAAACACAATTTAGCTCAAAATTCCAAGGAGAGTTGGATTTCAAAATTTTCAATAATTTGTATGGAAAGGACAAATCATCCTCTACAAAAAATCTTGTCACGAGTATTATTTGCAAAGATTATTCAACACTATAACTTTAATTATCTTTTTTTACAAAATAATAATAATTAATATTGAAGAACTGTCAGTAGCAGACAAGCGCTTGCTGAATTATTTAATTTGATAGTGAAAATTCTACACGTTGAATTGTTGATTACAGTTTTTTTTCTATTTGCTAAATTTAGAAAGTGGAAGCAACTTATTGGCTCTTGTAGTACAATGATGAATAATCGTATTTATTTTTATAAACATTTTTATAAAATGACGTCATGTACAATCGCCGTAGACTTTATCCTGCTGTAAAAATATTTTTTTACAAACATTTTATAATAATTGTTAGATTTAGACTTATTGTAATGAACTTGTAAGAAATCTCGAACAATGGGCGCATTAACTAACATTATTACAATTCGAAATTTTTGCGATTTTTGCTACTCGAGATTTTTGCTGTTCGAGGTTTTTACATTCGGTTTTTTGTCTTTCGAGATATTTGCCATTTGAGATTTATGTTTTTCGAGATTTCGTTTTTCAAGATTCTTGATTAGAAATTTTCATCTAGAATCACGTGACAGTACAGGAAATTTTGGAATGTCGCATAAGGTAGCTCACTAGACAATAAACAATATTTATTGAAAAAAATATTTAATATATTAAACAGTTTTGGAAATAGTAGTTCGGGCAACACCTTTAAAACCACCTGTTCGACGCCTTAAACAATCGCATTCGAAATGATAGAAGTGCGATATCCGTAAAAAACCACACATGCAATACGTTTAGCCGATTGTTTAAAGTGGAATAAAACATGACAACTATATAATCTGCCGAGCAGCCCCCACGAGACCTTCCTCGCATAAGACCGCTGCTTAATATTGTTCAACAAATTTCTCGTATTCTTTGAAATTGAATCGTGTAAGATATTACACAATTTATTAAAGCAGATGAACTAAATATTGTTACTAGCACGAAATTCCTGTACATTTTATCAATGTAAATCTATATCAAAAATTGTTCAATGGTTTCATGCGGCAACCTTAATGATGCCGACAACTGCGGGTTTTTTTATACATACATACAAACATGCAAACAATTACTTCCAAGGACCAAGAAAAATATTACAATAATTGTGTAAAAAGCTTGCACGTTATCATAATTTGCTGGTCCTAATTTTTTACTAAACGAAATGTCAGTTTTGGCGTGTTATACCATAGCTACTATTATATTTTGTAGAGCCTCGGATCCATAAATTCTGTTCTCAACCGTCTTTCACTACACATTCAATCATAATTAAACAAAAACTAGTTGGCACTAAAAAGTAACAACAATTGTAAACTATTTGCCTTTTTACATTGCTAACGCTATCTGTTGACAGATCGATAAAACGGTTTGACAGCAAAACTTCAAAAGTCATTCTCTTTCAAATCGATAACACGGTCTGACAAACCAAACCTCTGCCGTAATCTGTTGCCGGATCGATAAAACGGCCCTACACAGACTCCCTTGTACTAAACCCTCTTCCTTCCAGAGCTGTCATATAAATTATGTCACTCATTCACCGTATCCCGCAGCACCCTAGCACTTACCAGAGCACCGCAGCTGCATTTAAACGCCAAAAAACCTGCCCCTTGTACTGCCCGACGAGTCCTAGACTTACAAAGCCGCTACGTAGTGTACGTACGTTGATCCCTTACAGAACGCGTGTTTTGTTTGTGCGAATCAACTGTGATTTATTTACTGTACGTTTAAAATTAACCATCTTCATTATTTCGTTGATTCAATGTATTGTTTGAATGTTGTGATTATATAACTGTATACTAAAACCTGCATTCATTATTCAAAAGGTATCAAAGAGGATGGTTTTTATTTTTTTAAGGAGATATTTAGTTTTATTAATGTTATCAGGTATTTTTAAATTACAAACATTGTTTATGCATTGAAAGCCGAACATCGATGTTTTAAAAATAAACGATGTTTTTTTTGGCAATTAATGAATTAAACGGTTTAGGTAAACGAGCAACAGAAAAATATCGATTTTGGAGTTTAAATTCATAAATTTGCAAAAATAAAAGTAATAATGGCGGGGGTGACCGGGAGTTAGTATGCATTCCGCGCGTGCGCAGATAAGTTATTCGACATGCGTAGAATACGAATCTAACCTTATTTTTGGAATGCGTCTATATTGAAGCAAAGCACCGCTTTCCACTCTCCTTGTTTGTCGAAACAGATATCTAGTTTTATGATATCTGGTATTTTCCGCTGGAAGCTGAAAATCGTTTTTTGTGTGAATTTGTGAATGATAACTGTTTTTTTAGCCATTGCTGAATTATATTGTTCAGGTAACCGACCTAAAGAAAGGTTGTTTCTCAATAGGAGGTTGTTCCTATTACCATTTAACATGTTCAAATCAATTTTGAAGTCGAAATTCGTATATTTTTTAATAAGGAACACAAAATCGTTGGGGAGCATTTTACAGACACTAATGTATTTTGACACTAGGGTGCCGAAATCACTAAGTGTTTGAACACAGCTACTTAACAGAACCTCATTGATATTGACACCACCACCAAAGTGTATCAAGAGAGGTGGCCTCGTGGTTAACGCGTCCGCCTTTCATTCGGGAGACCCTGCGTTCGATTTCCGACTCGGCCGACTGTCCTGACTTAGGTTTTTTCCGCGGTTTTCATGAGGAAAAAAGGAGAATACTGAGACAGTACTTTCCGCGCAACAACCGCCCTTATACAAACTACTTATTCTAACCCATCCTTGCCATCGTTTCACGGCTGAAGAGGACTTACGACTTCGGTGCGGAGCCCGAAAGACCCCTATAGCGGCCCACCCCTTCACGGGGAATAACCCAACGCCAATGTTCCATTTTCCAACAAAGTTTTAACTAGATGAGAGTTTGCATGTAGTTATTGTATTTACAGAACCTTTTAGATAACGACAACAACAATAAAACCGCTATACAATAAAGTATAGCGTGAAATAACAAAACGAGGTAACCAGTTCGCTCATTGGTCAATTATTGGAAATTCCAGACTATAAGACATTATTGTGCAAATTCTTATGTGATGAATGCGATAATTGATTTTAAAGGGCTTGTTTTATTATGCAAAGAAATATAACATGGTAGATAAAAGTGATAACAGCTGGGGGATAACAAAATTTAAGATTGTTAATTTTTAAAGATTGTATATCTACTACTTATACCAAGATAAATATAACGAAATAATAATAATAATAATAATAAATTGCATATTTAATTATTATTCCCTGCTTTATAACCGTTGTAGTACTCTTTACATTAATATTGTTCAAAATTTGATAGCAGCCAGTATCTAATTTTGCAGTTGACTTTGAAAGTAATACAAGACGGCATTTTGTAATTTAGCACTGCGGTATGTTTGAACTCTACAATAAGTGCGTCTTAAAGTCGTGATTAATATCTGTGCGGTCTCCAAGACGAAATCATTCATTAAATCCGGACAACAATAGAGTATTGAAGCTTTGTTTGAACAGTTCACTCCAAAATCCAAGCTACTCCGCAATTCGTGGATAATGAATGACCAGAATAATACTCTTAGTAGTACTTAGGGAATAATCTGACAAAATTTTAAATGTTTGTTGAAATTATTGTTCAAAGGCACAACAGTTTGTTTTATATTTACAAAAAATGTACAGAGTAATGAAATTACATTCATTAACACAGGTGTGTACAAAATTGTACTTTCCTGTTTTGCTTATTTTTATTGGATAAGTTGAGTTGCATGATCAGCTGGATTTCATCCAACAGTAGTTCCCGAGAGCTTATAGTAATTTACTAGGATAAATTTCGTGCTGTATGAAAACTTTTAGTTAAAACAAAACAAGCTTGAGTGCCACAATACGAAATTTATTTCAGTAAATAGGTAAGTTCGACTGTTGTTTAGCAGAATTATATTACGATTTAGAAATTATAATTATATTTACACACAGTAACATACGTTAAGTAAGTATTAAATATTAAGGGAGGTGTTGGCACTCTATCTTTTCAATATAGCATCTCCGAAATATTGTACCAACTTTCAACAATTACTTTACTATTTTTTTTTGTTCTTAGGAATGTTTTTACTAGAGCATGTTTTTATGGGAGCTTTTTTGGAAACGATTTTTGACGACGGGTGTTTCTTCAATCAATGCTTTCCCAAGCGTAATTTTTCTCGGACTTTTTCCAGGGATGTTTTCAGCGTAAAAATAATAATGGCGGGGGTGACCGGGAGTTAGTATGCATTCCGCGCGTAATTTTTCTCGGACTTTTTCCAGGGATGTTTTCAGCGTAAACCGTAAATAGCCAGATTACGTAAAAAAATTTTTTTAGTGTAACCGAATTTTAGAGCACGTAATGTTTGATATATTTTATGCCGCCGTCTAGGGCCGTTGAGAGACACTTCAGGGCCCTGCGCATTAAAATTTTGGGCCTCCCTTGTATTGCTAGTAAAAGTGGATTTAGGTGCGGAAATATCAATCACAAAATTGTCTTTAAATGCGTATTTATTAAAAACAAGTAATTATTTACATACTTAATATAATTAAAATAATTTATTCTAATTAGTGAGAAAATGCCTTTCGAGCTTTCGAACGTTCTTGGCACATTGTAGAACGAAGAACATTTTTTACTGGCGCTAAAACACTGAAAAAATCCGAAAATCCAAAATCTGCTGACCTTTTTTTTTGTTTTTTTTTATTTTATTAATTTTTCTTTTCTTTGTGAGCTCCTGACCTATCCCATTGTTTTTAATAGTAACATTACAACACTGCACTATATTACAACCGAACAGCTACTAATATCAACACCAATGGAATGAATTTTCAGTTGCCATCGCAGTTCTTTTATATAATTTTTATGACTTCTAATAATGACTAGAAAAATACACTGATGTCTTTGTTAGTATAAATCAAAACAATACGGCAGGTTCCAAAAGTGATTTTACAAAAAGCGATACTGTTTGATGAGTCATCGGTCTTTCAGATTTCTGCGATTGTTATGGCTAGAGTGCTGACCCTTATCGCTAGAATTGCTTATATTTCTTCTTACCGTGTTTCCTTGTATTGTTTTGTTATTGATGTAAACGTAAATAAATTGTGACAGAAATCGCCTCTTTATTATTCCCACAATTCCAAAACGAGTGGCTATTTCGTAAAATTTAAAAAAAATCAACACCTTTTTGCTATTTATTAACCTAGATTGAAATATTGAAATAAAATTTACCACGCAGGTAATTGTTAAATAAAATGTACAGTACAAAATTATAACGGACAATGTTGAAGATCAGTTAATTGATACTTTTCACTTTTCTAACATTTTCACATAAGATTTATAATATAAAAGGCGACAACCACCGGGCCCTTCCGATACCTCCGGGCTCCGGGGTAACTACCTCGGCTGACCCCCCTCGTCAGCCCAGCCGCCGTTGCGTCGCGTCGGTCGACGTGGCATCTCGGACTGCAACAGCCTGGAACCTTGAAAGCATTTAGCTTACAAAATATTATATAATGCAACAAATCTTCGATAATAAGGTCGATGTTCTTAGTGAAATATGATTACTATATTAAAGATACCACGCGCGTCTCCGTATATTAAACACCAATTCTTCACAAGCTCTTGAAATCAAATGCTGCTTCGTTTTTCGCGCTTCTTTGCGTAATGGTATTCACAGATTATGTTACAGTATAGCAATCGGATACTGCACACTATGGAATCCTGTTTCTGTGGTATAACGTAACGGTCTATTGCGCAAGCGAATTTGTGCTTTCTATAAGCAGTGCTCAAAACACAACAGAACAATGGATAACATCAACGTAGGCAATGAGCCCATAAATGCAGTAGAACAATTTGCATATCTGAGAAGTCTGATCACTGAAGATGGCAGAAGTACAAAAGAGATTAACAAAAGAATAAACCACGCAAAAAGAGCTTTCTATGATAAAAAACAACTATTGACGTCTAACGGCATATCTGCAAACACAAAGAAACAATTTATTAAAACTTACATATCGAGCATAGCTCTATATGGCTGCGAAACATGGACTATTGGGAAAACAGACAGAAGGAAAATAGAGGCTTCCGAAATGTGGTGTTACAGAAGAGCACTAAAGATCTCTTGGATAAAGGAAAACGAACGATGAGGTCTTAGAACAAATACAAGAAAGAAGGAAAATATGGAGACACATAACGAAGAGAAGGACCCAAACAATAGGCCATATCCTGAGAAGAGATGGATTACTAAAAACAATTATAGAGGGAAAAGTAAACGGTGAAAACCCAAAAGGACGCCCTCGTCTTCAATTTATAAAACAAATAGTACAAGACTCGGGAAGTAGCAGCTACGGGGAAATGAAAAGAAAGGCCTTAGACAGGGGAAAATGGAAAGCTGCGACAAACCAGTCCCCGGACTGATGACCATAGAGGAGATAAGCAGCGTCTAAACATGCAGGATTTAACGGCGCGGTCTCCGATCACTAAAAGCTGAGACAGAGAGAAGGGCTTTGGATTTAATATATTGCTATGATATTTGGAGGTCTATGTTTTTACTGGCGTATTGTAGTTCCTGGAAGGCAATTTTTGGGATGCTTGCTACAATGCAATTTGAGATTGGAGGTTTGTGAAGGCTGTAAGGTTTTGATATTCTAATTTTTGAACTCAGGGTTGCGTATTATTGCTGTAATTTCTTGTTATAAATTCTAATAATTTATATTTTTCATATTTGTGAGGTTTGTTTTTACCGAAAGAAAAGAAAAACACAATCAGATTGATACGATTTTTATTTATGTTAGTTTTAATTATAATTTAGTTCAGAATTGTTCGAAAGGTTTAATTTATAAGAAGTTTTAGAGTTACTTGTTTTGTGCATCGATTAATGTCATTATGGATGTCAGTGTCAATGTCACAAACGTATAAAAGAATACTCATTGTCATGAGGTTTATTTGTTTGTTCAAAAAAATGGGAATCAAGAAGAAGACAAAAGAATGGAAAATTTGTTTAGTTAGTACGACTCGTCTTTGTAAACAAACACAGAGAATTTTTTATCCTCTGGATGAATAAAGAGGAAAAACGAGTTTAAAAGTAATGTAAAAGTGATTGTGAATATAAAAGAAGAAAATACAACTAATTATCAACGAATTGTGAAAATTCCAGAAGAATAACAAGTATAAAGCGATCCAGAAAATTTTTCCAGTTGTGATGGTGGTAAAACCAAGTTTAAAATAATATAAAACAGACCAGAGGAAGATTCAAACTAAAGGCGAGTGTTTGTGGTTACTTGAGGAACCTGCAAACTAGTGAAGTAGAAGTTGGGCATTCATCGTTTGCTCGAGTGAAGGATATCCAAATAAGGAGACGTTAAGATAAGTGTTCTCCTTTTAAAGGACGATAGTATTTAGTAAAATTTATTTGATTTTTCGCAAATTTCATTAGAAAATTGATTTATTAAATAAAACCTTTTTTTTTGTAACGTTGATATTGTTTTGTGTTTATCCTATCTCAAATTTATTTAATAATAACTTGTCTTACAAGCTAAATAACGACCCTGAGAAAGTTAATAAAGAGTCTCATAGAAAATATAATTTAGAATTGCGTGAATTGCGGGCATTGAGGGAATTGTTTTCTAGTAAGTACATGCACACGCATATCATTGCAATATAGAGTAAATATTTGACACTTCAACTGTTGAGACTTTTATAACAGTTGCAGTATTGCATTATTTATCTTTGGTTGCGTTATTCTACCTTCAGTTGTGTAACATATGTTGATGTTTGTTTATTAGCATTTTACGGCATTTTTTGACTACTGTTGCCAAAGCCGCGCTAATATAGTATTTTTGTATTATTAGATACTACTAGTGTTTCCCCGCCGAAATTCGACGGCAGACTCAGGGTTGACCGACCCGGCGAAACGCTAAGTCACTTGATGCATTAATTCCAATAATGAGACGCGGCGTTAGTGTAGATGTCGCCTCAAGTGAAGCGCATCTAGCAGACTTTCATATATATTATAAATCAAAATAATTATTATTGAAAAATCGACGTAGAATAAAAATATAAAAATGTTTCATGTTGCATCTGAGGATAGAGACCTTTCAGTGAAAAAAAATGGTCCAAATTGGTGAAGCGGTTGCCGCTTGAGGAACCGGAGAAAAATACCCTTTGAGCTTTTATATATGTATGGATGAAATTATTTTGCACATATTTCAATATTTTGTATTAGCATAAATGGTTTCACAGATTTCACCATTCTTGTTTAAGAAAAGTCAGCTTGATGATGAAATTATTTTTATCAATTTTATTGAATATTTTGAAGTTTACTAAAGTGGGTTAGAAATATTATTTCACACAAACAAAACACATGTCCTGCTATACTGGGATTAACGCACGTGCACTATGCAGCGAGATTTCGAGGTCGTATGTCTAGAGCTCGTCGGGCAGGACAAAGGACAGGCAGGTCCTTTGGTGTCTATCTAGTCTGCGATGCTCTGGCAAGAGTTAGGGGTGCTGTGGGGTTCGGAAGTGAGTGAGATGATTTGTTTCGCAGTTCTGTAAGGAGCTGGGTGCAGGACGAGTGAGTCCGTATCTGTGTAGAACCGGTTAAGCCATCTATCAACAGATGACTGTAGGAGTTAGTTTTTGGACCGTATTTGGAGGTTAGGCTTCTTTCGATCCTAAAACAAACTGAACGTGCTCGTGTAGGTGTCTGTGTAGGACCGTTTAAGCGACTTATGGCGGGAAGGTTTTTTCGGACCATTTTACCGTTCTGGTAACAGATAGCGGGATGAGTTGAATTTTTGGACTGTATTGCAAGGTTAGACTACTTTTCGATCCTGAAAACAGACTAAGCTCTCCGTTGAAAATACCCCTTTTTTTACCCTTGTTGCATAGCAAAATATTAAGTCGCTTAGCAGAATTACAAACATTTGCAAGCGTGGTGACCGCAGCAGGAAACGGAAATCGCCTGTTGTTTCGTTTGAAACTAACGTTTTCAGACGGGGCGATCTTAATGTTTTCCTTATCGTTGCTTAGCGAAAAAACATTTATAGATGTAGCGGCTGTAGCAGAAAACGGATGTACAAGATAGATAGTCCTACATATTTGCTGTCACTTTAAGTGTCGACCAATTCAGATAGAATGTATGGATCGTGTCAACACAAAAGTGACCCGCAACCAAAGAAATGGCAAAAGATGGAATGACGCACCTTTCCGAATTTAGTTTATTGGCTTTTGAAACACTGTCAGCTACAATAAATGTGTCACCTACGTGATTTTGATTGAAAATACTTAATTGTGGTACAACCGAAATGTGTAATAATAATATAAATAATATTTTTATTTTTAACAACGCTGCCTGTTTAATACTTCAAAAAAAATTAGGAGGTAATTCCTTGGTGAAAATTAAGGAGTATGGACCAAAATGTTGTTATTCAAAAATGCATTCCTGTAACTTGCCTTTCAAAGTACTATAAAACGGTTTCAGTTACAGCGATAAAATTTGGTAATAATTTTATGACAAATTACATAAATATTTTGGTGCAATAAAAAGAAAATTGCGAAATGAGAAGAATGGTTTTAGAGGCGTGACCACGCTAAAAATTTGGTTGTTTTTTATTAAAATTTAAATAATATTCACACCATACAAAAGTATGTATTAAAATAACCATTTTTCTTCGTAAAAGTAGCTATTTTAGAGAAAAATTCAAAAAATGCTGTAGGTAAGTGTTAATGCTTCATAAGGTAAATGACAAAAATAGGGATCTAGTTGTGGTGGATGCTGTAAAAAAACAAATTTGGGCGTGGTAAGGAAGTGCAACACCCCTAAAACCATCCTTCTTGTACTAAACAGACACCCTGTATTTATTGTGGTTTTGTGATCACAATGACGAGCAAAAATTAAACTAAAAATCCTGTATGCATCAATTTCCATTGTAACCCACAATTGATCATGTGATCTTTAAATAACATTTTAACGATATTTTAGATAGCGTCGCGGTCGTGTACAGCTGCTAATGGGGGCATGCGTTTCCGATATCGTAAATATGATAATGAAGCTTTTTAAGGTTATTTCAAGTATGTTTTGGGCAAAATCGCTTGAATAAAGTTGATTTTTGATCGGTATTAAATACGAATGATATATAGCATATACTGCCGACGTTTCGTCCTTGGTTGCACGAGACATCTTCAGGGCGGTGGTAACTTTGGGATCTGGAACACCAATGGCAAGACAGGTAGAGGCACCGGGTTTACAAGAAACGGGTGTGTGATAATGTGTGACTGATGTGAATTGGCTGTCGGTGGAGGAAAAATATTTTCCTGGTATTGAATTGACTTCCAGTAGAATACATAACTTGTGTGTTCCTACAACTATTAAAAATTAAATGTTTTGTTTTGTAATACAGTGCAACAGTGCAACACAATTCTAATAAAAGAATTATATCATCGTGGGGGAAAAATGTCCAGGCTTAAACAAGTTTCAAATTTGCAAAAAAATCCTCTATAATCAAACTTTCTTGTGCTGAAGAATGAGAAAGTAAAAACACATTTTAGATGCAAATTGACAGGATACAGGGGTAGTTTCAAGTGTTTCATGTGGCACACCATTAAAACTTGTAAATTCGTCAAATTTCAGATTTCATTTTAAGACGAAAACCTTGTAAGACACTTTTAATGCATACCAAACAGGCTGGAATATACCGCTGCAAGAATACACGAATGATTGTCATGTTACCATGTGAAACTCCTCTTATCCTTTTACTCTGCACCTTGATGTCGCTGATGTGCACGAAGCACGCAATCCAATGTCACGTATTCATCCTTCTTCCTTTTACGAGCGTTTGAATGAAAAAGACGGCAGGTACCGCAGATACGTTTTTCGACGTTTACTTGTAGGAGAGTTGAGCTTAGAAATGTATCTCGAACTTCGCGAGATGCAGAACTGAGAAAATTCAATTTTTATACAATGTCGGGAGGCAAGATTTACACAAAGTTTTTCCTTTCTTTATTTTGTATGTTTGTGGAAAAACCCTGATCCGTGAGAAGTTGCATTTGCTCACTTAGTTGTGGGTTTTGTATGTTTTCACAAAAAAGCTGCTTCATAGTTTCCCTGACTTTTTTTAAATATGTATTACGCATACTTTTTTGAAAATAATCTAACCACCTATTGTATTCGTATTTTTAATTTTTTTAATTATATAATTTCTCCTTAAACAATCTATGTTGGTTTTTAAATTCGTAAAAGAAAATTAATTTTTACAAGAGTGCCAAAAAAATTAAAAGTTTCTGGAAAAGCGATAGTATAGCAGCACGTCACGCTACAAAAACTTTGTTGGTTTAATCTGATTATGGTTACAAAGCAGCGGCTGTTGCTGAAGCGCTTTGTCCGATATCGACAGCTCGAGCTTTGTTGAACATCGAAGAAAGCTTTTCTTTGAAACCTGTAAATTAATTTGATATTGAATAAAGCATTTTCTGTATTAAAAGGAGTTTTTTATGGATTACAGTATTTCGCGGAGAATACGTAGGCTTCGTAAATTTAAATTACAAATTTACCCATAGTTTTCTGTTTATTATTCATAACCATTCCTTAACGGAATTTGAATGTTTTAATTTTTTTATGAGGAAAGAACTCAGCTTTAATTGATACTATTAGAAACCAAAAATTTGTTTCAGTTCAATATTATTTTTATCTTTCAGATATTCAAAAGGCATTTGGGATATCTAGAAATCACCAAAAAGTTGGCTTTAGTTATCTTGCAGTGATATTCGATTATACGTCACATTCTGTAGACGGATTCTAATGGTATACTTAGAAATTAAAGTTTAAAATTAACGGAACATCATATCTTTATAAAAATTGATTATGTAACCTTAGAATTTTAATATTAATCAAAAAATATGTTTGAAATTCAATGTCGGAATATGAATGCAAGAAAGGGAGAAGAATAAACAAGCCAGAGTAGTGTCGTCTTCATACGAATATTATTTTCCAATATATTACAGTGACATCTTCATTATTTATTAAACGAAAAACAACAAGATTGCGTGTAATGAAATAGTTATTTAAGTATCAAGGAATGTAAGGACGTAATAACATCCGAGGTAGGCGAATACGAGCTGAGGCGGAGCCGAAGCTTGTCGCCTGCCGAGGATGTTATTAGTCGATACATTCCGTGTTACTTATTAAAATTTTCACGCTACCGGCAATGTAAGTAGGCCTACAGGTAGAAATTTAATCATATTTTTAAAAGTTCGTTTTGACAGCTGTCATCGGAATTATTTTTTAAAAGCCCCATTATTCTAAGTTGTCTGTGCTTGTTACCATATCAACGAACAGTTAAAATCAACATTATTTTCCTAGGAACGTAAGTGACACTATTAAGTTCCGTCGTCAAGGGTAACTAGTACACGAATGTTATCAGCCACTTACGATCCCTGTAGCTATGGATGTAAGGCCTACTTACACTGCCGGTAGCGTGAAAAAGTAATTTATTGAAAAGAATTCTCTGAATGCATCTTCAAAAGGTCGTTGTTTAGAAAATTGTTCTATGAGTATAAATGATCATCTCCGAAGAAAAAGTTATAAAATACAAAAACAAACTTTCATACTTTTGGAGTGCTTGCTCTAAGCCGTCTTTGGTTTTTTTGTGAGAACCTACAGTTATTTTCCAGAAATAGTTTTTGAGAGGAGTTTTCGTGAATTTATTTAAGGAAATCTTCGAAAGACTATTTTTCATATTATTCTTCCAGTTTCAGCCTTGCCGCATGTTTTAATATTAACACTCATTTTACTGTGCGTTATGCTAAAATGTGTTTAAAGAAACTACATATTTATTTTGTATGAATATGCCATTACTTATAATTGGCTATCATATAGTTTAATTTTTAAATTTAATTTGGAAGTATTGTAAGATTGTTTGTCAGTGGCGCTCCGCTCTATAAGGCAGGCTAGGCAGTACCTACCCATAATTTTTAAAATATAACATTAAATTCTAAGTTTCAGTTTAAAAAAAAGTTACTTTTCCATATAGTGTTTGCTTTTTAACACCACCATGTAACGATAGATAAAGAATCGTGTAACATTAAAAATTGGGCACCAAATAAATAGAGCGCTGCCTTAAACACTGTTTTGCATACGCAAAGGTGAGCCTTAACGCTCGCAGCTTCAAAACAACCAACCGATCTGTTATTCTTAATACCCCTGCATTCTTTCTTTGTCCTTGGCTCTACAGTCTATTTAAGACCTTGGCCTGCTCAACAAAGGCTTTCCACTTTCTTCTCTCTAACGCCTTTATTCTCCATCTCCTGACATGTTAGTTTACTGATGTCTTCTTCCACTTTGTCACCCCATCTCTTCCTCGGCCTACCTCTGCTTCTCTACTCTCGATTGGTATGCTGTCGTTCCCATGCGTATCACAAGACTCAGCCATTCTAATCTTTAGCTTTTTATAGTCTTGGTTATGCTGGGTTCGCTATATAGGTCTTTTGTATCTTGATTTCCCCGCACTTCTCATATACCCCCTTCATTGTTGGTTCATATATCTCCCGCAACACCTTTCTTTTAAACCTCTCTAGTTTACGTTTATCTTGTAACGGTTCAGCCTGGGTAGCTTAGAAGCCAAGGTTTGTCGGAGATAAAGAGAAGACTAAGAATAAAAATTATTTACAATGTTTATTACTTTTATATTACAATGCACAATATCTGGATATGTATTCCATGTACTTTAGTTATGATATACAATTTACATCAAATAAATTATAAATTAACGAAATGCCTCCCCGGGAACAAGACGAATCTGGTTGATCTGCCCCTATGGGACGACCCTTTTGCCTAGTGTCTTTCGGTTGGTAGCCTGTTGTAGCATGGAATTTCCCTATTGCGCTGTGATCGCGGATTTACCGGTTGTGGGTCAAACGTTCAAAATGATATTTGACAGGTTTCGCGTTTCTGTAAATTAAAGTCAATGTTTGTGCACACAATATTCATATATGAACTCGCCCAATAAGTTCAAAGATGTCTGTAAAAAATAAGCTGCAACTAAACCGCTTTATGAGGTGTGTAGCATTGTCTCGTTCGACAGGTATACTGGAATAAAACGGACTAGAACGGTTGATTGTGTTTAAGAAATGAATCCTTTAGGTAAGTACGTTAAATTATACTTATTATTTACTTTTACTGGTTTTAATTACTTTAATAGTAGATCTGTGTTTATTCCAACTCCTCCAGATGCAACATGTTTTTTTTGTTTTTAAATTTGCGTTTCAACTTCTTCTCTTGTTGGGGGCTGAATAATTAAATGATGGTCGCCGTATTATTCTACATTCGCATCATCATCGCTCCTGTCTTCCACTTGTGTATTTGCGTTATCGTTGAGTTGTTGTGTAAAATATTCAGCCTACCGTTCTAAAGTCTCCTTTTCTCCATCTATTAGTTTTCTATCTTTCTTTTTGATGTCCCTTGTTCTTGCTATAAAACCTATTCTGCTTGCTTTTATGTTTTGATAGAACGTTTTTCTACTGTCATTTCTATGTTCGTTTTCTATTCTTTCCAGTTTTGTTTTCTTATAATTTCTGTTCTTCCTGCAGCAGAGATTGCGGACTTGTCTTCGTGTTTCTTCGTATTGCCGTACTGTGTAGCGCGCCTTACGTTGTATCATTTTAATGGGGCTTCGTTCTTAGTTTGTGTGCATATTTGCATACTTTGCCATACCAACCATTTTGTTTATTTTTCTTGTGATGCCTAATTTGTTTTCTGCTGCGGTGTTTCACACTTCCTTCATAGGTTTTTTATTGTTCTTCTATTGGTACTCTTTGTTGGATGGGTTCTATTGTTTCTGTTAATAAGTTGTTAAATTCAACTTCGTATCTGCTTCTTATTTCTTCTATTTTTAAGGCCTCTAGGATGTAAGTTTTTGGCGTTCTCTCGTTTTGTTTATTTATATTGCTTATTCTCTGTTTGTATTTTGCAGGAACTAATTAATGATCAGAATCGATATCTGCCCCACGGTAGCTTCTGATGTCTATAATATCTGTTTGATGACTTTTATCTATTATGGCGTGATCAATTTGATTCTTTGTTTTACCGTCTGGAGAAACCCAGGTCTCTTTATGTTGAAAGCGCGTGCTTTTTATAATCTTATTACTTCTCATGGCGAAATCTATCGACCTTTTACTATTGTCAGTGCTTCGGTTATGTTTACTGTATTTCCTAATTGTTGGTCTGGACTGTTGTTCTTTCCCGGTTTTTGCATTGAAGTCTCCAAGTACTACCTTCACGTCATTTGGTATCGCATTTTTCGCTCTCTCTAGTTCTTCGTAAAACTCCTCTTTGGTTTCTTCATTCTTGTCTTCGTTCGGTGCGCGACAGTTAATAAATGTAACGTTCAAAAACTTCTTTCTCATTTTTATTGTACACATTCGTTTGTTTATTGCCTTAAAGCCGATTACTAGGTGCTTTAACTTTTTACAAACCAAGAAACCTGTATTTAGGGTATTTATTCTGTTACCACGATTAAACAGTGGGAAGTGTTTTAAGTTGATTATAGCACTCCCCTTCCATGTCACTTCTTGGATAGCTGCTATGTCCACTCATTGAAACTCAGTGATTCAAATATACAGTGTGACACAAGCCAAGAGCCTACCCGGAGTGAAAGACCTCGATACCTTCGGGTATATGAGGATAGATTATGTTTATGATAATGATGATAAAGGATCATTTACCTGGGCGATTGTAAAGCAGGTAGACAAAAGCAAACATTTGGAAAAAAGGACACAAATCCTTTACTGCCACATATAATAACCAGGGAACTCATACAATCATTAATATTGAACAACTTACGCGGATGACAATAAAGTGTGGATTTTATTAAAACAAAACATTTTGAACTTTTAAATTTTGTATGTAATGTTTATTTTTAAAAAGCAGGAATTTATCATTTTAGTACAAATACACACTGTAGCAGATTATAAGCAAAGTATGTATGTAGAGGTACAATCTCAAAGTTAATATAAAAAAACTAAATAGAACCAATTAAAAAGAAATAGAAAAATTGATAGAACAACTAAATTTCTGTATTTTCCTTTTTTACTAATAGTTTTTAATTCTCACGTTACTTGTTTTATTAATACAATAAGTTAGAGGTATGAACAATAAATTTTTTATGTGGTTTCCAGGATTCTATAGATTTTTGAAAAAAGGTTGTTGCGCTGTAATTTTCTTTTCTGCAATTTTGTACAATTCGCTAAGTAGCTTTTGTTTCTGTTTAAATAAGGGGTAAAATTCTACAAAACACTTTAATGTTGTACTAACATCATTTACTACATTATTTGGTGTACACAGGTTAGCGCAAGAGCGGATCTCGTCGTTTTGTGTTTTATTAGTTCTTCATTAGTTTCCCGTATTCGTGAAAAGAGTTGTGAAATTTTTAATTGTACTTCACAGGTTTCACTTTTGAATTTGCGTAAACATTTACGCAAGACAAAACCTACTGTATATCGCACCGAACAATCTTCTAAAGTCGTTCTTGCTCGTAAACGCGTTTTAGTTTTGGTTTTTGTCAAGAATTATTTACATTGAATATAAATTCTTTCTCAACATCTTCGCAAATTGAATGTATTTTTTTTTAATTAGCCCAGAATAAATGCTTAAATGACAACTTAAGACTCTTTGCAGTAGGATTATCATTTGAATCTTCTGTTTGACAGAAAATAGCAAACGCATTCGCTAATGCATCTTGTGTTAAGCCCTAGTTAATAAATATTTTACATCATAATTCGTTTTTAAATCGTACGAAACAACAACATTAAACACGCTGTTATTGATTGGAACAAACCGCTAAAGCATGGGGGTACTTTACCCAAGGCGGTTCATAATGTTGTCACAATTGAAAACCGTTTTCTAAAATTCCTTTAATGTGAACATTTTCTTGGAAAAGAGGTGCGCCATTTCTATTTTTTGTATACAACCTCAAACTATTTAGTGAATCAGAAAGATCATTTATAAATTTTATAAACTCGGCCGTTGGTCCATTCAACTTCGGTAATTGTTTTGTGGATATCCCGGTTCGAATACTAAAGACCATAAAATTGCTGAAAATGGGAAAAGCTAAATTGCACTTTATTATTTGAAAGTTTTTTGGAGAGAGCATGTCTGATACCTTTGGTAACGACCTAGCTGCTTCACTTTGCTTCTCTAAATTGTAAGTTTGTAGAATAATCTACCGCGAAACTCTTTTATTATTAAAAATAAGATTATTGGCTATTAACTACGGGAACGTAGCTACAGGTGGGCCTGGCCCACTTGAAATTTCTTTGGTTCACCTGCGTGCCCACTCTAGAAAAATGTACGCTAATGCTTTAAAAACATTTTTAATAAACCTGTAAACTGCTCCGTAAAAATATGACCGAAATTCATGACACACAACTTCCTGGACTGCTTATGTTGGTGAATTGGAACTTTGTTGTGTAAATAAATGTGTGGTTAAACATTGTAATTCGATATCGGCTTCCGCCGGGCGCCGCGGTTCAGTAAAAACGTCAAATAGTACTCAATATATTTCGAAAATGTATAAACATGCTCGCTGGAAGGAACAAAGCATTATTTCAAGTACTAGAAAAATATAAACATGCTAATCACCAAAATAGAAATTCTTTACATTTAGGCTAGGGGCTCTTAGTATAGTACCACGCGGTTCAGAGCACGGTAGACAACTTTCTGTTAATTATTATTTTACACCAAATATAAATATGAGTGGTAAAAGAACCTTACAGGATTGTTTCTCTTCGTACAAGAAGCCGAAAAAGCATGATGGAGCCCCAGATCCATCACAACCATCAACTTGAACAAGTACAGAAAAACAGATTCCCGACGATCGATGCGCTTGCAGATTCAAGTATGCCATCCGAGTCCATTTCTGTCACCGGTTCTACCTTGCATGTTAATTCTTACAATGATGATTTCTTACCAGAATCAGATTATGATCGTAACGATGACAAAAACTCGCTCGAATTTAATGAGTGGCTGTCAACGAAATCAAAATACAACTGCAGAAATGGAAATTTACATAATTATATCAAAAAAACACTCGGACCCAAACAACCAGATTTAAAGTTTTTCCCAAGATCAAACTTAAATGACAAACAAAGACAGTTCAGTAGTGCGTGGTATAAATTGTATTCAATGTAAGAAAACAACCCCAAAACGTTCAATAATTATATTAACTTGTAAAGTTACAGGGATTAATTCACATAATAATACGCCTGTTGCAAACAACGTAGCTTTAACATAACTAACTTCTCCTGCCGGGATATTTTAGAGACCGGCCGGTGATCTCATTCCTTCGTGGTAATATGATTCTTATGACTATGAAGCAATATCGAGGCTGACCCCGAGGCTGACCCAACATCAACTTCAATCAAAAAATGCCAAATACACTAGCCCACAAATTCAAAACGAGATTTTGTTTATTAGTTCCAAAATGATTTTAGACCAAATAAGTGCAGAAATTAATCGGGCCACATGTTTTGCTGTAATGTGTGATGAAACAAAAGACATTTCTAAGACTGGACAGGTTTTAGTAATGTTGCGGTATTATTTAGAAGGAACAATTTATGGGCGATTTATCGGATATAGAGCTGCAAAGGATCTGAATCCCCAAGCATTACTTGCTTACATAAAAGAACTTTTTGACCGGTGTGGAGTACATATGCAAAAGTGTATTCCACAAACTTATGATGGCGCAAATGTGATGAGCAGTCGTTTAAAAGGCGTTCAAAAACTTTTTTGTGATGAAGTTCCAAAGTCAATATATGTGCATTGCTGCAATCATTGGCTTAAGTTAATTACATTGGATGCTTGTAAAAATCTGCCTCACGGTAAATTGTTTTATGACTTTTTGAAAACACGTTTTGTTTTTGTATGCGGTTCAGCAATCCACATTAAATTTATTGAAACGCGGCAACTGCTTAACCCCGAAGAGAAACCCGTTGAATTAAAAATATTCTGTTACACAAAATGGGGTCCGTGAAGTTGGCAAGTCAATGAAAGCACCAACGACAACAATTGCGCCAATCGTTAGTGCTTCGTTAGTGCTCTTTAGTGCCCTACCAAGGAAACCAGCAAACCATCACATTTTCGAGTAAGTAAAAACACAAAATCGCCTGCCAGCTTCACGCTTACCAGGTACACTTTGAGCACTAACTAACAAACAAATGTTGCCAATCATTAGTGCTTCGTTAGTACTCTTTAGTGCTCTAATTAAAATATCAGTAAACAAACACATACGTGAGTAATTAAAAAAAACTAGTTGCCTGCCAACTTCACGCTCAGCAGGCACACATTAAGCACTAACGAAAAATTGTTGCCAATCGTTAGTGCTTTGTTAGTGTTCTTTAGTGCTTTGAATAATAAACCAGCAAAAGCAACACGTGTCCGAGAAATTAAGAAAAAACTGTCTTGACCGGCAACTTTACGCTAAGCAGGTATGCTGAAACTTATGGTTTCTATAAACAGTATGTCATCGTCGTCTGTGCGTAGCATAATTAAATTCTAACGCTTTGTATATTATTTATTACCGTTTGGTTTTCATCAAGAACTAGAGGCAAACACCTTCAAAGTAATTAATCTGTGTCTGAATCTGTGATTTTTACATGCTAATTCAATTATTACCGCATATTCGACGTCCACTTGATTTATTAATAATGCCACTTGGAGTATTTTAAAATTTTCTTTTTTTTAAGAGAATCCTCAAAAAGTGGCACGTTCTCATATTCGAAATTGGTTTTATAGAAACCGGCGAGAAACGTTAACTGCATAATTTTTAATGCGTTCTTATACTGCATATTATACTATACAATTACGCGGCTTAAAAACGCCGGCATCGTGTCTACAGGAACTATACCTGGATTCAATTATGTAATAGTAAAGATGAATATGTAAATATCTTACAGGAAAACATTTTTTATTACCCATAAAAAACATAATAAGTTATTAGTATACTGTACGTTATAAAGTTTAATTAGTATAGTATTTCTTTCTTATTGTCAGCTACACAATAATGCTTTTATAACTAATTGGTGGTTGATGTACTGCTGCTGTAAACAAAAAAAACATTTCAAAGTCTTGTTTAACATCAAACTACATTTTAGCGATATTTGTTAAATTTTTGCTTTGTTATATTTTGCTAATGATGTCATTGATTTTTAAATTATTATCATACTTTTTTTTGTAGTTCTTGAATTTTTTATGATTCCCAAAATACAAAGATCGCCGCAAATACTTAGTGCTACCCCATCATAAAAATTATTGCAGCATAGCTTTACTGTTTTGAGTTTATGTTGCAGCCATCAATGTTTTGCAAGTTAAAATAGCCGCTGGGGCGCTACCTCTTTTTATTCTTTTTTCTTGCTTGAATTTTTGTTAAAACACTGATAGTAATTTATTGGCGCGCGAATATTTATAATGTAATATTTATAGAAAAGTACCAGCGACTTGTTTCGCCTATTTTTTTCCTACATACTTACACGAGATTAGAACCATAGTTTAGAATAGGTATCACAGAAAAATAAATGTTGCTGCTTACAGAGACAATGCTCGTTTTGGCATCGACTTGACTATCGATTCTTGATTCTTAATAACTTTGCAAACAAACAATCAGTGAATAATAGAAATTTCTATTCACTATAAAATCTACTGCATTTTGTGAATCAGCAGATTATAGTCAAAAACTTTAAAGCGTGTAAACCAAACACAATAGAGTAAGCAAGAAAGTACATTCATGTACTTTTATCAAAGTGTTATTAAATATCAATTGTTCACGATTTCTTATCGCGCAAACTAGAACAATCCTTTTAACCGCCGTTTCCGCCACTATAAAGTCAAAAACAGTTTTCATTAGCGTTTCATTAACGATAGCTGTTGCGTCGACAAAAAAATCATGCAGTTTTGGTTATTAGCGACGTATTTGAATATTTTTTCTACAATTAACTGCAATTACTTTTTTGACAATAACAGAGTGAATGGAATGACTAAGCAACGTGAGTAGCTGAAGTTAGAAAAATACGTAATTAACTTAAATTTTCAGAGTGGCTCACGAAATGCAAAAATATTTTACATGAGACTCAATTGCAGCAGGTTATATTTAACATAAAAGAGTTGTGTACTCAACTTCGTTGCCTCAAAGAAAATAACGAGGTTTATATAGGATTTGACTTGTAAGTAAAATTACCTAAAATCGTAAAATGTAATGCTGTTTAGAGAATTATCTGTCAATATCACGCACACTTACATATCCATAATGAGAACATATATTTTGAGAAATGCAAACAATTAAAATTTTTTTATTTAATTGATATGATGTTTGTTATTTTTTAGTTGTATGAAATCATCTGTTAGATGCATGTATCCTGAACCAGATACCACCCTGCCTTTTCCGGAATGTTGTCCTCATCCAGAATGCTATGGCACGAATGGTTTGATGAGTTTTAAAAAGTTTATGGAAAGGAAGGAGGGTAAATATGCAGCAAGAGTACGAAAGGGTAATCAAGATTTACTACTTGCATAAAATTCGAATTTTACTGAAAAATATAAGTAGACATAAGTACATATTATATGGTTACATAATATTATACATTTAAATAGCATGATATATATATTTTGTTACATTTTGTGGTACAGGGCTTTCTTCTCTTTCAACCATATAAAAAATGTTTGAAAAAATGAATCTCATACAGTATCCTATGCTACTTTATAATGTAATTTTTAAACAAGCTTTTTTGTTACTTTATTGCCAAATTTCTCAATAACTAATAGAATTTAAAATATAAATGTGCGTTTAAAGAAAAATATTCACCAAACAGTACAATAAATTTTATTATAGGGTTTAGAATATAAGTTACAATATTTAAACGTTTAAACATCTGCTGAAAATGCAAGTAGACACTGACATAAAAGAGACAGTATCATAAATAATACCAATTGTAAATTCATTTAAGGGTTCTTACCTAAAAGTAGCAGCAATAAATTGTATGATCGGGTAGCACTAAGTATTTGCGGCGATCTTTGTATTTTGGGAATCATGAAAAATTCAAGAACTACAAAAACAAAGTATATTAATAATTTTTTTCATTAAAAAAAATCGACATAACAAAACATAACAAAGCAAAAATTTAACAAATATCGCTAAAATGTAGTTTAATGTTAAGCAAGACTTTGAAATGTTTTTTTTTGTTTACAGCAGCCGTACATCAACCACCAATTAGTTATAAAAGCATTATTGTTTAGCTGACAATAAGAAAGAAGTACTATACTATTAAAACTTTAGAACGTACAGTATACTAATAAGAAATGTTTTCCTGTAAGATATTTCATATTTATCTTTACAATTACATAATTGAATTCAGGTATAGTTCCTGTAGACACTAAGGTCGCATTTTTAAGCCGCGTAATTGTGCAGCATAAGGCTGGTTTCACACGAGACGACAGCGATGCGATATGTCGCGCGCGATATATCGTTACGATATCGGATGCAGCAAAAGTCTATGTAATATGCGGGAGCACTAGAGCGATACGATAAATAGTACCGCGCCGATAAGGCGATATCGCAATTACACGCGATTTGTTCTCTAGAACCGCCTCGGATTGTTATCGCGACGACTCTTGTTGCCAATGCATATTATATGTGTGTTTGCACACGGAAGCGATAAACAGTACAGCATCGTCTGGAATGAACTACGGAAGTTTAGTCTTTCGCAGCGTTGCATGGATGAAGGTTGACTGCTAAAAAAATATGACGACAAGAAGAAAAGTGAATTGTGAGCCGTTAGATTTAATAGAAATGGTCGAACAAAGACCATGTCTTTGGGACAAAACGTCTAAGAACTGCTGCCTTTCTCTGGCGCCTGCGTTGTATCAAGAGTAATAACACAACACGTCTTCTTTCCATCATCGATTGTTTTACGCTGGCAACACTGGGCAAACTCTTCAACTTTTAAAGAATCTAAATTACCGTTATCGCGACAAGATCGTATACATGTGAAATACCAGGGCTGGTGCGATATGATATATCGCGCGCGATATATCGTAGCGCTGTCGTCTCGTGTGAAACCAGCCTAATATGCAGTATAAGAACGCATTAAAAATTATGCAGTTAACGTTTCTCGCCGGTTTCTATAAAACCAATTTTGAATATGAGAACGTTCCACTTTTTGAGGTTTCTCTTAAAAAAAGGTGATTGTAAAAGACTCCAAGCAGCATTATTAATAAATCAAGTGGACGTCGAATATGCGGTAATAATTGAATTAGCATGTAAAAATCACAGATTCAGACACAGATTAATTACTTTGAAGGTGTTTGCCTCTAGTTCTTGATGAAAACCAAACGGTAATAAATAATATTAAAGCGTTAGAATTTAATTATGCTACGCACAGACGACGATGACATACTGTTTATAGAAACCATAAGTTTCAGCATACCTGCTTAGCGTAAAGTTGCCGGTCAAGACAGTTTTTTCTTAATTTCTCGGACACGTGTTGCTTTTGCTGGTTTATTATTCAAAGCACTAAAGAACACTAACAAAGCACTAACGATTGGCCACCATTTTTTCGTTAGTGCTTAATGTGTGTCTGCTGAGCGTGAAGTTGGCAGGCAACTAATTTTTTTAAATTACTCACGTACGTGTTTGTTTGCTGATATTTTAATTACAGCACTAAAGAGTACTAACGAAGCACTAACAATTGGCAATATTTTTTGTTAGTGCTCAAAGTGTGCTTGCTAAGCGTGAAGCTGGCAGGCGATTTTGTTTTTTTAATTACTCCAAAATGTGATGGTTTGCTGGTTTTCTTGGTAGGGCACTAAAGAGCACTAACGATTGGCGCAATTGCTGTCGTTAGTGCTTTCATTGACCTGCCAACTTCGCGGACCCCACAAAATGGACAGCACAAGTTCAGGCTTGTTCTGCAGTTAAAAATTGAATGACAAATTCTTGTAGTTATCGAAAACAGTGACCGCGCTCCAGAAGCAACTGGATTTTTGCATCAAATTGATTTTAGATTTATTTTTAATTTATGTAGGTATTTTAAAATTTTTAAATTATTTAAATATGTCAGCGACTATTTTCAGAAAGTATCTTTCAATTTAAATGAAGCAATTATCCTTTTAAAAGCCACAGAAGAGACATTTAAAACAGTGAGAAGTGATGAAACGGAATTTTCATTAATCTACTCAGAGGCTGTTAAAACTTGCGAAAATAATAATACTGATATTTCCAAAAACGTAAATCTGCAAACTAAACGCATTAAAAAATACCTAAATGGTTTGAACAGTTTCTTGTCGTTTCAGAAAATGTAAATCTTGAGGAAGAAGAGAAAGTTAAAAAAACTCATTTTAAAACTCGTATAGTTTAGTTTAAATGCAATAAACGAACGTTTTAATAAATGTGCACATGTTGTAAACGCAACTAGTGCCCTACATCCTGAAAGTTAAGTGTTTTTAAACTACGATAGTGTGCAACCGCTCGCTGAACACTACCAAATTGAAGTAGAGGCTCTGAAAGCAGAGCTTACCTGAAACAATAAAAGCATTATGAAATTGAAAAGAGTGAAACAATTTTAAGTCTTATGCAGCTTCTGGATTTGCTAGAAATTTCTAAAATTGTATTTCAGCAAGTATACAAACTAACATAACGGTGTTATCGGTTACAATACCCGTGTCGAGTGCAGGTTGCGAACGACATTTTCGTGTTTGAGGTGACTTAAAACCTATATTCTAAAATGCTAATGATAGACTCAACTCAGAGCTGGGCAGTAGTTAACTACAAAATAGCTTAGTTACTAACTTAACTACTTTTTTATGAAAAGTAGTTGTATTTTAGTTACTTTTTAAATTAAGGTAGCTTGTATTCTTGCATTTAACATGAAATATTCAACAGTTTTGATTTTCAAGTAGTTAAATACCAGTTGAAGTTACTTGAAGTAATTAAACTACTCTTTAAGTAGTTTAGCTACTTTTAAGTAGTTAAGCTACCTAGATGTAGTTACAACTATTGGTAATTCCATTTCTTTTCCGGTAGCTTAGCTACTCTGAAAGTAGTTATATTATTGCGATATTATTGCGAAATCTAAACTGTCTGCACATTTATTGATAAATTTCAGTAAATTTTTGCCACGAATGTGTTTCGGTCTAAATATGTATTTATTATTGTTGTTCTTTAATTTTTTCTTGTATTTTTTATATTGCTTAGTAAAGTAGGAATAAAACGTTTTACGATTTAATGACACGTTTTTATATGGTAGCGCAGAGGAAATATATAGTAGCTTGAGATGTAGCGCCTGCGTGCAAAATGTTTTTTCCGCCTCTATGTTGAACGTATCATATTACCTAATACATTAAATAAAACACAAATAAAATAATTAAGTTTAATTAAGACAAAATAATAAAATTAAAAATAAACAATAGTTATTATATGAAACAATTTGTTGCCTTGCAAGGTATTATAAAAAATTAAAAATACACTGAAACAGTTATCAAAAAGAACATTTATCGTATTTGCCGATTATCTAATGGAAGGAAAAATATTTACAGTTTCGTACTGAACACAAATCAAAATATTTACACATTCCTAGCATACAGTTAATAAGAGATTCTAAATTTCAATGAAAAAAAAGCTACTTTTACATACAGTTTTTAGTTTTACGTTTTAACACCACCGCGTAACATTAAAGATTGGGTGCCGAACAAAAAGTGGGAGTATATGTATTAATCAGTATGTAGTCAAATTTCACTTACAGATAAAGCAACGATAGCAAAATAATTCTGAAATAAAGCAACCGTAAATAAACAAAAAAACACTTTAAACATTGTTTTGCATACGCGAGGCCGAGCTTATCGGGCCGAATAATTCTAGCTACGACACCCAATCTATTATTTTTAATACGTTTGCATGCACCCTAATAAAATAATGCATTGATCAGATGCAAAGAAATAGTAGGGACTTTAGAACGCAGTAAGCACCAAAAAGGCACGGCTTCTGTAGTTTTTATTTTACTTGCGTCGGTTAACGGTGATAAGAAGTAGCGTGCGGCTATTGTGTGATCATTTATTTTATACGTAGTTTGCATATTTGCAGCAAATATGAAAATTTTGTTGACCAGCTTTTAAAAATTTAATGGATTTTACGAAGAACACAAAGAAATAAAAAATCATGAGCGATGTACTCCAAAGTTACTAGGGCTGACTAGATCGTTTCATACTGAATGGTATAAAAGAATGGACTGGCTAACTGGAAGCGATATTGAAAATAAACAAATTTGCTGGAATTGTTTAATATTTTCATCTACATCGAACCCCTCAAAAGTATGGTCAAAAACAGAATACTCCGATTTATAAAATCTTTCACCTGCAATTAAAAAATATGCGTTGACCAAAGAACATTTATCTGCAACTGCTAAATTAAAGTTATTTGGCAAATCACGCATTAATTTGGCTTTGGACTAAGGTATGCGGTATCAAATTAAAGTGCATAACGACAAAATTAAACTTAGGAGGGATTTTTTTGCGTAGATTAGTTCATTTAACAACGGGTCTTGTATACAGAAAATAATTCTTTTCCTGTATACAACGTCAATTCCTCGAACATTATATTATGTTTGAAGTATTTATTTATACATGTTTTGTTGTTAATATTTAATAAAGATAAGTAGTTTAATTTTTAGAATAAAGATTTTTACTTTTTAATCTTAATGCTAAATAATATTTGCCACTGCCTCGCCAAAGTTTGAACCTACTGAACGCCACTGGCGTTAATAATATAGATAGATTGTAATTTATAAAAATAATTTGCCTTTCTTCCAAATTGGCGCACCTAACTGTTGCCGCCGGCGTGCGGGTCATTCACTGCATGCTCCCCAGGAACGGGCCTCAATACAACTACAAAAAATGAGCGAAACACTTCGCCTGGACTTTCCTATACTTATAAAATAACAATGTTTTATATTTTCCAACGCTTTCGATATGCACCTGTCTAGACACGACTAGTTAAAGTAAATAGTTCTTATAAGTTGTAACATCTTGAAGCGGTTGAAGAAAGACCGACCGCTGCGCTGCAAGCATAAGGTTGGGTAAAATATTCGGACTGAATCAACGAAAGCGCGGAAATTGATATTTGAAAATATATTAATAACTCGAGAAGTATTATTTTTAGCAAGAAATTACTCTTATTAATTTGTATTTAGAATTTCAAAAGCTTTCTGATTTTAAAGCCAAAATGCCACGTTTCCATTTAAAAAAAAGTTATTTTTTACCGTGGCCGCCATATTAAAATTGGAAACTCAAGTTTTTTTGCTTAAATACAATCGAGAAGAATTTGCCCTACAACTTTGCTCTTGAGTTTGCGAGTCTATCTATTAAAATAAAAAAGTTAGCCTACACTGAACATTAAACGACTAGTACAAGAATACAACTGCTGTAGAAAGTATGTGAAATTCTTCTAAGGACAAAAAGATTATTAAGGGGCAAAAAATTCGATTTTTTGATTTTTTGTAAAAAGATTCTCATAGAGCAAACAAAACAAAAAACCAAATTTTTAATTTTTTATCGAAAAAATTTGGGGGGAGGGGGAACAGTAGCCCCCCTAAATATGAAATTATCGAAAAAATATTATGGTATTCGGATTCTGCTATCAATGATGAGCTATATTGCTTAACAGAAATATGTTATTGCCCCCCGTTAAATAAATAAAAGGGTACCAATTTTCAATTTTCAAAAATTCACAGAGGGCGTCACAGTGAAATTATAGCAATGAGCAAAAAACAAAATTGTAGCAGATGCCTATCTCTATCAGCTTAAAAAGTTTAAACAAAAATGTGTGGGCAGTTTTTGAGATTTTTTTTTTTGAAAATTTCAAAAATTTTGGAGTGGTGCCATTGAGATCGTTTTTCGATTTTCAAAATTAATGATATTGCATGGTATAGTACCCTTAAGGGGCTACCAAACAAGTTGTAGTTGATCCCAATCAAACAACTGGTTTTTGAGTAAATGGGCGTTAAAATCGAAATTTTCAAAAATTCGTAGCGGCCGCCATGTTGAAGCTAGAGAGTTCGGTAAAAAAACGTTTGATTTGTTCTAAGGCTTTCTATAATTTCCACTATTCCAATTTCCAAAATTCCGTTTCTGAAAAAAATGCTACCAAAAAAACATGTCTAACTTCCGCTTCCGGATTCTTTTTAAAAGCTTATTTCGTAGATGAATTTTTGATATACCTCCTCATTCCAAAGCACATCAAAATCGGTCCAGTCGTTCCGGAGATATGAGCGTTACCCACCCACCCACACACCCACACACACACCCACCCACAGACAGGCATTTTTTAAAAACCACTTTTTTAGGATCCTGGAAGCCCAAAACATGTATTTCCGTCAAAATCTCGATTTTGAAAATTTTCATGAAATCAATACTTCCCTATACTGAAAGTATAGGAAAGTAAAAAGTTGATAGTTTAGCTACTTTTTATGTTAAGTAACTTAGTTACTTGTAACTTAACTGCGTTTCGAAAGAATAGTTAGTAGTTAGGAACTAGCTACTTTTTAAAGTAGATTGCCCAGCTGTGACTCAACTATTTAGCTATTATATAAATATATAAAATTCTAGAGCAAAGGCTTTACATATAGACGACATTATTAACAAATGTGATGTATAGTTTTGATGTTTCATAGATTAAGCAGTGTGGTTGCAGTAATCAATTAATTAACCAAAATTAATTAAAACTGCTGAATTTAACATCAGAAATAGTTCAATTATAACAGAAAGAGAACGAATTCAAATTTTAATTATGGTTGGTTTTGGTGAGCGTCGTAGAACTCCGCAAGAAGTTTGTACTTTATTTAACAATTTGCACTCTTTCTGTTAATTGAACCGTTTCATTCAGCAGTTTTAATTAATTTGGTTAATTAATTGATCACTACAACCACACTGCTCAATCTATCGAACATCAAAACAATACAACACGAACCAAGCATATTTGACAACATTACAAAACTGTTTAAGCTTCTCACATTCTTTTGTTTTCATGAGCTGCTAGATAACAATAACAGTTAAATATCTCTAGAATTATTGAGAATAAAGGCATGAAACCTTGTATCACTGAACTCGCAAAAAAGAGTTCTATCGATATATCAAAAAATATACAGGGTGTTCCATTTAAAATAAAAAAGCTGATATCATTTCCGGCTAAACCGGAAGGCCTTTTAAACCCCCGATACTTTTGTTGTATCTGCCATATATCGGAACCTTCACGTAGAAAATTTAGTCAAAATCTCGGTTGCCATATTAAAGATATTAGCATTGTTCCGTACTTTTGCCCAACCCTGTATGTTATCATTTTCAAATTTTAATGACATTAATCGTTAATCGTAAAAAATTATAATAATAGTTTTTAACTCTCGCCAAGGAAATCCGATCTATCTGTGATTACATTTTTTAATCAACAACTGATGTAATGAAATTTTATAAATTAAATGTGTACTTCACCAAAATCGTAAACTGTTGTTTCTTAGTAAGCTGAAACTAAAATGACAGGAAATGATTATAGTTCAAAAGCAGAAGGGCGATTTATTAAATACCTATAGGATTTCGCCATCCCAACTGTAAATAGAAACTAACTACCCTTATAATCCTGGGACTTTCCACGAGTAGGTAAAGAGATTAGAATTTAGAAGTTATCTTATTCTTAATTACTTTGTCCATCTGCGTGACAGCTGGAGCAAAGCCTTAACGTTCTCAGAATTTTAATTCAGTTTTAACACCTATTTATATACAAAATAACTACCATTATTTGCTGGTAATAGTTTCACAACTTATTGCAACAGACTAGATTACAAGTAACTAATAACTTAAATACGGTTTAAATGAATTGCCCACGTTATCTCATTATTAAAGTTGGAAACACAAAAATAGACAAAACACTTCCTGTGGACTTTCCAAGAGAGATTGATTTTAATATTGCATAGAAAGCCTTTGAATGTAACTAATTATAACTTATGTGACTCTTAAAGTTTAAATAATATTTTGAAAAAATCATATTATTAAGAGCAATCCTTGTAATTTCTTTATTTTCGAAATTACTGTCATAGTATAATAAATGTGGCAACAAGGCAACAATAACAATTAGAAATTATTACTTATTATTATTGTATTCGTTTATTTCAAAACAGCACATTAAAAATAACAAAATCAAAAAATGTGCGAGGTACTTCGCCTGAACTTTCCCATATTGCTGCTAATCTTTATGGAATTGGATCGTATTTTCACAAAAAAACAGTAACAAATTGCTTACCTTAATTAGCTATCTGCATGGCAGGTGTATAGTAGATGGTTATTCCACTAATATAAACTTAAATTAATCAGGAAAAGAATGGAACAAAGGGAATTGAGTGTTTTCACTATACGGAAGTATGCAGATTACAAACTGTGGAATGCGGTAATCAAACTTGAAGATTAATACTTATCAAATACATTGGGTTAAATTTAGATTACGATAACTAAATAATTTTCTTGATTAATTCTTAGAAATCAATGAATACATGAAAACTAAATTCAGAAATTTTTCCCAAACCTGGCTGCTCACAAACGCTGCGCGGCCGAGCATATACGAATTTACAACTAAAACCAAATAACCAAAACACAGGAATGCACGTTCTAGCAGTGATCTTACGGTAAATCCACTTATTTAGACTTGAATGTTTCACTCATGCCTCTTTTTTTGAATAAATTTAAATGACTATTTATTTCACCTGTCATCTGTCAAAAATTGACCAATAAAAATCCAGAATTGGCGTTTCTCAGCCAATAAAAAAAACAGGGATGCATATATCTTCCTGGAGGGTATTCAAGTGACTATTTTAAACAACTGAAGTTTTTATTAGAAAACATTAATGATTTGGTTCATTGAATAGTCCCTCGAATACCATTCTTAGTCAAAGTTACATAGATTATCTTTGCGGTGGTATATCACTCATGTCTCTGGCGCTTGGTGTCCAATCGTGTCCAAGCGCAATGGACATTCGTGATATACCACCGCAAAAATAGTTGACATAACTTTAACTACTCGTGGTTTTGTAAGTGACTATTCAATTTACCTGTCATCTGTCAAAAATTGACCGATGAAAATTTAGAATTTGGTGTTTCTGAGCCAATAAAAAAATTGGAGTGGATATATCTTTCTGGAGGGTATTCAAGTGACTATTGGGAGTTCAGTTTGAACAGCGGTCGAGAGTAGACGTATAACAACGCAGCTCTAGCTTTTAAAAGTAAAAACGAGATTTTTCGCCGTATAAAACGGCAATTTTTACTGCACTTCGATCCTAGAGTGAACATCAAAAGCAGGGTTCGTGAATTGATACCTGTGGCTCAACGTAACAGGTAAAACAGGTAAAAACATAACGCGTTATGGAGGTCCTTTGTTTGGCCAGAGCAAAGCAGGTGCATTTGAGTGTTTAGTGCGCCAGTTCTCAAAAACAATTAAACAGCGAGGCAAGAGTTACCGGAAAGGAAAAGCGGAACACCTGGATTACCTGCTCATCTAACAACAGGTGAAAGGAAACTGGTTAACCAACAAGCACACTCAAAGATAAGTACATACTTAATAAGATAGGCTAAGCAAGTAAAAATATAGAGTAGAAAACATATAGATAGTTCCCCAGGATAGTGGTTGATCAGGGGTGCATAGATATTAAACAACAAAAATAACTGTAAAAAGTAGAAGCTTTTATTTTATCTTATTTCTTTGGTATGCAATAGGGCCAATTCTTGTCTAAACCTGGCTGCCGCGATCACAAACAAATTCCGGGAATAGCATTGCCAAACGCAAAGGTCTCAGAGCAGGTAGTATATTTCTAAGAAAGGGCCCTTTTTATGTAGCCCGAGAAAGGATCGCTTACAATTTAAACAAGCTATTTTAACTAAAGACTAAAATTCTTTTGTATAAGCCGGACCTATTGAATTTCAAACTGAAGGTTAACACAGGAACAAAAACAGTAAAATAATTCTCCAACTTTAAATAAAAACTTTAAATACTTTGTTAAACGGCAGCAGGCAATTTAACGTAGTTTTTTCAATGTAAATTTTTATTTGATTATTTAGTTAATTAATTATTGATACTAGCATAGTATAATGTGTATGTAGGTATGTATATAGGTATCTGTATATATGTTATATGCATATATAATCTAACGTAGTTATAAATGCCTAATATTTAGAAATTATATACATTAAGTTTAAGAGCAGAGTATAAGAGGTGTACGATTAGGTTTACGTAAATATAAAAAACGTTTTGGAACGCAATTTAGGTTGGTTCCGATATCTAACATTAACGTTTGATGTCAATCAGAACGGAAATCATCAGAAGCAGCACAGAACATACCATGGAACAGGAAACAGTATATACGGACAGACACAAATTGACAGTGCGGAAAATCCCAGTAGATGGAAATTGTTTATTCACCTCAATAGCAGACCAAACACGAATGTCACGGCAACGCGAGAACAGCTCAAAAAAGAAGCTTTCATCTTAAGGAAAAAATCGTGTCATACATCAGAGAAAACCCACAAATTTCCAATTGCAACTGGAGGAAAATGTAAGAAACTTGGCTCCGCGGTACGACCATCTAGCACATACCTACGGCCCAGCACTACAAACAGAAACCTACTTAGGAGACCTAGGGAAAGAAGGATTTTGGGGAAGAGACGAATCAATAGCAGCAGCAGCAGAAATACTAAAGGCGTCAATAGAAATACACTACGAAGCAGGTCCAACCTCCACACACACACAGACACACTCCGGTAGACAACAATCAACCACCCAGGGCAATGAGAATAGCGTACAGGACATCAGGAGACGGTTCCAGAAATCATTACGACAGCATCACAGCCAAAGAAGAAAAGAAATCCACGAGAAGTAGGAATGGAACGCTAAATATGATCATGCTAGATCAAAGAACAGAGGAACAAAGTGTAGCAATACCACCCGGACGATACGTAATATTAAGTAGTTGATTAGTTATTAGGAAATTAAGATATTTTCAATTTGTAATCTTAGAACAATAGATATGTGTGAAATAAGAACAATGTGAAACTTTGATACCAAAGTTTATTAAGTTAAAATGCATAATCGCATAACGGTCTTGGTTGCGTACTCAAAAACCCCATTGATGCGTAGCCTACTAACTACCCGGTGTTGCAGCAGCGGTGTCTTGCGGTATGCATTGCAGACATGCTAACGCGGTTCAACACCCCACCCGATCCCACCTATCACATAAATTCCTACCCACCTACTGGCATGGGGTGGGCCTGGCGTAATCCAGGATCGACCCTCGAGTCAGCTCCATGTCAGATGATGATGATGATAATGATGGTATTCAAGTGACTATTTTAAACAAATGAAGTTTTTATTATCAAACATGAAATTTTAGGTTCATTGAATAGTCCTTCAAACACCATTTTTAGCCAAAGCTACGTAGATTATCTTTGCGGTGATATCACTTATGTCTCTTGTGCTTGGGATTAGGACTCGTGTTGACGCACTCGTCCTAATGGTGTCCAAGCGCAATGGACATTCGTGATATACCACCGCAAAAATAGTTGACACAACTTTAACTACTCGTGGTTTTACAAGTGACTATTCAATTCACCTGTCATCTGTCAAAAATCGAACGATGAAAATCCAGAATTTGGTGTTTCTAGCCAATAAAAAAAATGGGAGTAGATATATTTTTTTGGGGGGTATTTAAGTGACTATTTTAAACAAATGAAGTTTTTGTTAGAAAACATTAATGATGTGGTTCATTGATTAGTCCCTCGAGTACCATTCTAAATTAAAGTTACGTAGATTATCCTTGCGGTAATATCATTCATGTCTCTGGCGCTTGTGATTAGGACTCGTTCTGACGCACTCGTACTAATCGTGTCCAAGCACAATTGACATCGTGATATACCACCGCAAAAATAGTTGACATTACTTTAACTACTCGTGGTTTTACAAGTGACTATTCAATTCACCTGTCATCTGTCAAAAATTGAACGATGAAAATCCAGAATTTGGTGTTTCTTAGCCCATACAAAAAATTACAGTGGATATATCTGCCTAGAGGCTATTCAAGTGACTATTTTAAACAAATGAAGTTTTTAATAGAAAACATTAATGATTTGGTTTGTTGAATAGTCCCTCGAATACCATTGTTAGTAAAAGTTACGTAGATTATCTTTGCGGTGGTTTCACCATGTTTCTTGCGCTTGGAATTAAGACTCGTACTGACGCACTCGTCCTAATCGTCTCCAAGCGCAATGGACATTCGTGATATACCACCGCAAAAATAGTTGACAACTTTAAGTACTCGTGGTATTATAAGTGATAATTATTATGATGTTGCCTCAATTACCTCCCTTAAGTTTTATCCTTACAGACGTAGTCATTAACTGTTCTCCACAGTGAAGAGAAACCTCTTAAAAATATTGAAACCCGGTATGTTTTCTGTTTCTTTTTGGATAGCTTAGTAACAATATGAAGGAAAGATTCAGATTAGACCACAGAGTATAATATACACAGTATGCACGAACCTTGGTCTATATGGCTTTAATCTGTAGTGTTTTAGAGAAAACGCACGAGACAAGAAAACCACTAAATGTGCTATTTCCAGGATGTACTGATTCGCGCTCTAATATTGTTTTTTTTTGACAATTAAGATTACAAATCTCTCGGCGAATTTGATTGTAATTACAAAAATTTGTCATTTTTAACAATGTTGTGTCCTGATAATCAGACACCGTCAAGAAGTTAACTGACATAATCTAACACCAAGTTGATATTATTTAGATGGTTTTCGTTTAGGATAAATTAAAGCGAATTAACACGTCATCCCAGAGAAGGTTTAGATTATAGCGAATGTAAGCAACATTTGAACCGTTAATTTAGGTTTCAGGAATTTAGAATGAATGTAATTGTCATACATTTCAGAAATATAATATTAGTTTTTACTACGTGGTTCTGATACAATTTGAATTTTGTCTAGCCAGGTTTAGTTCTGAAGATGTCTTCCTAATTTTTTGGACTGGTCTGGTTGCTGCTAGTTGAAGCTGGGCTAGTTGGATTGGTTGTGCAGTCTCAATTGTAATTAACCGCCCTGGGGTGTAATTTGTATACCCAAATGATTCACCGTCCTTATTAGGTGGGGTTGTGGGAGTAGTGGAAATCTTGCTGTTAATAAACAAATATTTCATGATGTTAAATATCATATGTTATATAATTCAACATATTTATTTATTTATTTCTGCACCTTACAGTCGTTCTGACCGACTACTCTGAACGACGTTGTAACGATTGACTAACTAACCCAACCGACTGTGTCAGGAGTAAATTCTGATATTATGTAATAATAGTTGTTGCTACACTTTTATATTAACTGTTGAAAATAGAAAATCTGCATGCAGTATTTTTCGGCTAGAATTTGAAAATGTCCCCTACCATTTTCGTATACTACAATATTAACTCTTTGCACTAAAAAGTTGACGGTTTATGTCAAACTTAACGTTAAATTTGTTTTTTAAAATTTCTATTCGTCAATTTTAAATACTTATACCAATAGTTACCCATACTTATTAACACTCTTATTATTCACTTTGTACGTATTATTTTTTATGCTGAATTTATTGTAACACTGAAATTTGACAACTGTTTTACAACAACTGCATGTTGCCAAAGAAAAGATTCTACGCTTCCCAACGCACGCACGGTTGCTTTTTTCATTTTAGCATGTATTAAAAAGAAACACAGGTATATTATGCTTATGTTAATAACCTTATAGTACCTGATCCATTCCAAACAAAAAGAGAACTTGTTTTTAGTTCCGTTTTATGTGTTCATATTATTTAATCCGTTTTTATACAACACTATATATTTGAAGCATGGAAAAGTCTAGTGAAGTGCTGCGTAAAGTTTTAATAGACAAAATGTACGCTCTTCTCGTTTTTGGCCTTTGCGGCACCTATTTACAACGCAACTAGAATAAATACTGAAAATATTGCATTAGCATATAAGGCGCAAAGCGATATATTTGTGCTTTTGGAACTATTTTGTAAAAATGGTTCAATGGGTACTGTTGTGTGCCGTTATGCAAAAATAGTACCAAAAAGTTCAAAATTTTTTTCCATGCCCGACCATAGAAATCTATGAAAATATCGCAAACAATGCGAGATTGTTCTGTGAATCGGATTATGTTACTGGAAGGATCAAACGAATCGAAAAGCGCTGAGTATTTTATTTTTAGTTTCAAGAAAACTTCAATCTAGAGGAATATAGAATACAAGGGTAAAAATAAAGCAAATAAATATTATTTAGTTACATAATTATAAGAACTGCTAAATTAATAAAAGTAGGTATAGGTACCTTTAATTATTATTAACTTATTTCATACGTTGTATGATTTACCTAGTACTTATTAGATATCGATAATTAAACATACATTCTTTAAAACCCTTGCGGTCGAGAGTAGACGTATAACAACGCAGCTCTAGCTTTTAAAAGTAAAAACGAGATTTTTCGCCGTATAAAACGGCAATTTTTACTGCACTTCGATCCTAGAGTGAACATCAAAAGCAGGGTTCGTGAATTGATACCTGTGGCTCAACGTAACAGGTAAAACAGGTAAAAACATAACGCGTTATGGAGGTCCTTTGTTTGGCCAGAGCAAAGCAGGTGCATTTGAGTGTTTAGTGCGCCAGTTCTCAAAAACAATTAAACAGCGAGGCAAGAGTTACCGGAAAGGAAAAGCGGAACACCTGGATTACCTGCTCATCTAACAACAGGTGAAAGGAAACTGGTTAACCAACAAGCACACTCAAAGATAAGTACATACTTAATAAGATAGGCTAAGCAAGTAAAAATATAGAGTAGAAAACATATAGATAGTTCCCCAGGATAGTGGTTGATCAGGGGTGCATAGATATTAAACAACAAAAATAACTGTAAAAAGTAGAAGCTTTTATTTTATCTTATTTCTTTGGTATGCAATAGGGCCAATTCTTGTCTAAACCTGGCTGCCGCGATCACAAACAAATTCCGGGAATAGCATTGCCAAACGCAAAGGTCTCAGAGCAGGTAGTATATTTCTAAGAAAGGGCCCTTTTTATGTAGCCCGAGAAAGGATCGCTTACAATTTAAACAAGCTATTTTAACTAAAGACTAAAATTCTTTTGTATAAGCCGGACCTATTGAATTTCAAACTGAAGGTTAACACAGGAACAAAAACAGTAAAATAATTCTCCAACTTTAAATAAAAACTTTAAATACTTTGTTAAACGGCAGCAGGCAATTTAACGTAGTTTTTTCAATGTAAATTTTTATTTGATTATTTAGTTAATTAATTATTGATACTAGCATAGTATAATGTGTATGTAGGTATGTATATAGGTATCTGTATATATGTTATATGCATATATAATCTAACGTAGTTATAAATGCCTAATATTTAGAAATTATATACATTAAGTTTAAGAGCAGAGTATAAGAGGTGTACGATTAGGTTTACGTAAATATAAAAAACGTTTTGGAACGCAATTTAGGTTGGTTCCGATATCTAACATTAACGTTTGATGTCAATCAGAACGGAAATCATCAGAAGCAGCACAGAACATACCATGGAACAGGAAACAGTATATACGGACAGACACAAATTGACAGTGCGGAAAATCCCAGTAGATGGAAATTGTTTATTCACCTCAATAGCAGACCAAACACGAATGTCACGGCAACGCGAGAACAGCTCAAAAAAGAAGCTTTCATCTTAAGGAAAAAATCGTGTCATACATCAGAGAAAACCCACAAATTTCCAATTGCAACTGGAGGAAAATGTAAGAAACTTGGCTCCGCGGTACGACCATCTAGCACATACCTACGGCCCAGCACTACAAACAGAAACCTACTTAGGAGACCTAGGGAAAGAAGGATTTTGGGGAAGAGACGAATCAATAGCAGCAGCAGCAGAAATACTAAAGGCGTCAATAGAAATACACTACGAAGCAGGTCCAACCTCCACACACACACAGACACACTCCGGTAGACAACAATCAACCACCCAGGGCAATGAGAATAGCGTACAGGACATCAGGAGACGGTTCCAGAAATCATTACGACAGCATCACAGCCAAAGAAGAAAAGAAATCCACGAGAAGTAGGAATGGAACGCTAAATATGATCATGCTAGATCAAAGAACAGAGGAACAAAGTGTAGCAATACCACCCGGACGATACGTAATATTAAGTAGTTGATTAGTTATTAGGAAATTAAGATATTTTCAATTTGTAATCTTAGAACAATAGATATGTGTGAAATAAGAACAATGTGAAACTTTGATACCAAAGTTTATTAAGTTAAAATGCATAATCGCATAACGGTCTTGGTTGCGTACTCAAAAACCCCATTGATGCGTAGCCTACTAACTACCCGGTGTTGCAGCAGCGGTGTCTTGCGGTATGCATTGCAGACATGCTAACGCGGTTCAACACCCCACCCGATCCCACCTATCACATAAATTCCTACCCACCTACTGGCATGGGGTGGGCCTGGCGTAATCCAGGATCGACCCTCGAGTCAGCTCCATGTCAGATGATGATGATGATAATGATGGTATTCAAGTGACTATTTTAAACAAATGAAGTTTTTATTATCAAACATGAAATTTTAGGTTCATTGAATAGTCCTTCAAACACCATTTTTAGCCAAAGCTACGTAGATTATCTTTGCGGTGATATCACTTATGTCTCTTGTGCTTGGGATTAGGACTCGTGTTGACGCACTCGTCCTAATGGTGTCCAAGCGCAATGGACATTCGTGATATACCACCGCAAAAATAGTTGACACAACTTTAACTACTCGTGGTTTTACAAGTGACTATTCAATTCACCTGTCATCTGTCAAAAATCGAACGATGAAAATCCAGAATTTGGTGTTTCTAGCCAATAAAAAAAATGGGAGTAGATATATTTTTTTGGGGGGTATTTAAGTGACTATTTTAAACAAATGAAGTTTTTGTTAGAAAACATTAATGATGTGGTTCATTGATTAGTCCCTCGAGTACCATTCTAAATTAAAGTTACGTAGATTATCCTTGCGGTAATATCATTCATGTCTCTGGCGCTTGTGATTAGGACTCGTTCTGACGCACTCGTACTAATCGTGTCCAAGCACAATTGACATCGTGATATACCACCGCAAAAATAGTTGACATTACTTTAACTACTCGTGGTTTTACAAGTGACTATTCAATTCACCTGTCATCTGTCAAAAATTGAACGATGAAAATCCAGAATTTGGTGTTTCTTAGCCCATACAAAAAATTACAGTGGATATATCTGCCTAGAGGCTATTCAAGTGACTATTTTAAACAAATGAAGTTTTTAATAGAAAACATTAATGATTTGGTTTGTTGAATAGTCCCTCGAATACCATTGTTAGTAAAAGTTACGTAGATTATCTTTGCGGTGGTTTCACCATGTTTCTTGCGCTTGGAATTAAGACTCGTACTGACGCACTCGTCCTAATCGTCTCCAAGCGCAATGGACATTCGTGATATACCACCGCAAAAATAGTTGACAACTTTAAGTACTCGTGGTATTATAAGTGATAATTATTATGATGTTGCCTCAATTACCTCCCTTAAGTTTTATCCTTACAGACGTAGTCATTAACTGTTCTCCACAGTGAAGAGAAACCTCTTAAAAATATTGAAACCCGGTATGTTTTCTGTTTCTTTTTGGATAGCTTAGTAACAATATGAAGGAAAGATTCAGATTAGACCACAGAGTATAATATACACAGTATGCACGAACCTTGGTCTATATGGCTTTAATCTGTAGTGTTTTAGAGAAAACGCACGAGACAAGAAAACCACTAAATGTGCTATTTCCAGGATGTACTGATTCGCGCTCTAATATTGTTTTTTTTTGACAATTAAGATTACAAATCTCTCGGCGAATTTGATTGTAATTACAAAAATTTGTCATTTTTAACAATGTTGTGTCCTGATAATCAGACACCGTCAAGAAGTTAACTGACATAATCTAACACCAAGTTGATATTATTTAGATGGTTTTCGTTTAGGATAAATTAAAGCGAATTAACACGTCATCCCAGAGAAGGTTTAGATTATAGCGAATGTAAGCAACATTTGAACCGTTAATTTAGGTTTCAGGAATTTAGAATGAATGTAATTGTCATACATTTCAGAAATATAATATTAGTTTTTACTACGTGGTTCTGATACAATTTGAATTTTGTCTAGCCAGGTTTAGTTCTGAAGATGTCTTCCTAATTTTTTGGACTGGTCTGGTTGCTGCTAGTTGAAGCTGGGCTAGTTGGATTGGTTGTGCAGTCTCAATTGTAATTAACCGCCCTGGGGTGTAATTTGTATACCCAAATGATTCACCGTCCTTATTAGGTGGGGTTGTGGGAGTAGTGGAAATCTTGCTGTTAATAAACAAATATTTCATGATGTTAAATATCATATGTTATATAATTCAACATATTTATTTATTTATTTCTGCACCTTACAGTCGTTCTGACCGACTACTCTGAACGACGTTGTAACGATTGACTAACTAACCCAACCGACTGTGTCAGGAGTAAATTCTGATATTATGTAATAATAGTTGTTGCTACACTTTTATATTAACTGTTGAAAATAGAAAATCTGCATGCAGTATTTTTCGGCTAGAATTTGAAAATGTCCCCTACCATTTTCGTATACTACAATATTAACTCTTTGCACTAAAAAGTTGACGGTTTATGTCAAACTTAACGTTAAATTTGTTTTTTAAAATTTCTATTCGTCAATTTTAAATACTTATACCAATAGTTACCCATACTTATTAACACTCTTATTATTCACTTTGTACGTATTATTTTTTATGCTGAATTTATTGTAACACTGAAATTTGACAACTGTTTTACAACAACTGCATGTTGCCAAAGAAAAGATTCTACGCTTCCCAACGCACGCACGGTTGCTTTTTTCATTTTAGCATGTATTAAAAAGAAACACAGGTATATTATGCTTATGTTAATAACCTTATAGTACCTGATCCATTCCAAACAAAAAGAGAACTTGTTTTTAGTTCCGTTTTATGTGTTCATATTATTTAATCCGTTTTTATACAACACTATATATTTGAAGCATGGAAAAGTCTAGTGAAGTGCTGCGTAAAGTTTTAATAGACAAAATGTACGCTCTTCTCGTTTTTGGCCTTTGCGGCACCTATTTACAACGCAACTAGAATAAATACTGAAAATATTGCATTAGCATATAAGGCGCAAAGCGATATATTTGTGCTTTTGGAACTATTTTGTAAAAATGGTTCAATGGGTACTGTTGTGTGCCGTTATGCAAAAATAGTACCAAAAAGTTCAAAATTTTTTTCCATGCCCGACCATAGAAATCTATGAAAATATCGCAAACAATGCGAGATTGTTCTGTGAATCGGATTATGTTACTGGAAGGATCAAACGAATCGAAAAGCGCTGAGTATTTTATTTTTAGTTTCAAGAAAACTTCAATCTAGAGGAATATAGAATACAAGGGTAAAAATAAAGCAAATAAATATTATTTAGTTACATAATTATAAGAACTGCTAAATTAATAAAAGTAGGTATAGGTACCTTTAATTATTATTAACTTATTTCATACGTTGTATGATTTACCTAGTACTTATTAGATATCGATAATTAAACATACATTCTTTAAAACCCTTGTAATACAAATTATTTATTCAAAATTTTAGAAATAGTTTAAAAACGTAGAAATAATATTTCATTATTTTATTTACTACTTTTAAAAGTGAGTGGATTTTATTATAAAATCAATCTTATAATATTTCTTTTTCTTCTTCTTTTCTTATTGTAGGCAGTAGCCTGTTTTTCTTCACACTAATTCTATGGTGTGTCCACCGATGTGGACTGCCAACTTTCGGTCCATCTTTTCATTGGTCTTCTTGGGTTTCGTTTTCCTTTCGGTTTCTGATCTTGTGCTATTTTTATTTGTCTTTCGTTATTGGCTCTGCTAACGTGGTTATTCTATTTAGCCCTTCTATTTTTTATAAATTTTACTACGTTGGTCACGTTATATTCATCTTTTACGGTTTGGTTCATTACCCTGTCTAGTCGTGTCTTGCCGATTATCGCTCTCAATGTATTCATTTCAACGGTTTTAAGTAGTTGTTTATAACATTTATTTAATTAATTCTTTCAACACATAAACAATAAGCGAAATAGTACAGACCCTAGAACAAAAAGAAGAAGACAACGTCGAAGAAGAAAACATTACATTAACAAAGAACCAAGTGAGAAATGCCATTAAAAACTAAAAAATAAGAAAACATCGAACGAAGATGCTATACCTAAACGAATTAATAGAATATGGTGACAATGCTCTTATAACAGAATTAACCAAACTGATAATCAAAATAATGAAACACGAGAAAATACCTACAACTTGGAAGCAAAGCACAACCATACTAATCCTTAAAAAAAGGCGACAAGAAAGACCATCTAACTATAGGGGCGTAACATTATTAAGGTCAACAATAAAATTAATAACGAGCATTTTAGTAACTGACATAGACCACTTCATCCCGATCAAAGAGGAACAAAAACCGGTCAACCACAGATGCCATCTTTATTCTACGCCAGATCACCGTAAACGCGTTGGAATACAATACATCTGCGTTCATATGCTTCATTGACCTCACAAAAGCGTTTGACAGAATAAAACTATCAGATGTAGTGCAAACATTGCAAGAAAAAGAAATACCAAGCAAATACATAAACATCATCCAAGACCAAATACTGATAACGCTACTAAAATAATAGGTAACAATAAGCTAACGAAAAAAAAAGCGATGAACTCAGAAATACGCTAAGGGAATAGTCAGAAACCCACTTTTGTTTAATACAATAATGGACAAAATTATTAATTACCTAAAGCAAGGCTATTTACAATACATCTATAGTCTTTGTCTAAAACCAAAGGTACGGATACAGGTTAGGAAATCATAACACAAAAAACCTATGCTACGCAGACGACGCAGGCTTAATTGCAGAATCTGAAGATGACCTAGAAAGGTTATTAAACGCTTTTAAGACACAAGCTGAGAAATATAACATGCTAATCAAAAAAGTGTTTAACCGTGGCATGAGATCCGATACGATGCAAGCTAATGTCTTTCAATTTCCTAGAAACAAAGCTATCGAGCTATGGTGACCTTACTGAGGATGGTAGATACCAAACTAACAAAGCAGTCGCCGTGTCCGGATGCCTAAAACATGTAATACGGGAAAAAGAAATGATCATCGAAAGCAAGACCCGAATACACAAAGCATGCGTGAAACCCATTATGACATACACCGCTGAAGCAGGAGCCGATAACCTAAAAAAAAAAAAACGAACAACGGAGATGGAGGTATTAAGGACGATCACAGGGCGAAACATAGTGAGATGGACGAGGAACAGGAGACGAATGCTAAACGCACACCTAAACAGAATGGATAATGACAGACTAGCAAAAATAGTCAAAAACGAAAAACCACACGGGACACGACCACCTGGGAGACAGCATAAGAGTTTTTCTCTAATAACTACTGCTGAATATTCAATGACTAAAATGTTTTAGCGGTCTACAACAATTTAATCGTATTGCAATTACATTTAAAATAAAGTGTGTGTAAATGGTATACTGAGTTAAATTAAGAAAACAAATTTGTCTAAATTTTTAAAAAGGCATTGTTCTATATTATACTAAAATTTGAAACAGCTAACTTAATACTAACGAATGCGTAAGAAGTTAAATACACTGTGTCCATAAAGTAACCCCCCCCCCAACTAACTTTTGAACGACTTGATATTTTTCTACAAAATTTTGTGTGCTGTAATGGGAAATTAAATACTATTTTCCAGATGATATTAAAATCTTGTATCATCCAAAATGGCGGCTGGGCGCCACTTTGAAATTTTTCTTTGAATATAAAGGGGGTCGAGTGACACCTCATTTGAAAGGTCTTTTAATTCTGCGTCTGACCTTAGAGTTTCAAAGAAAAATATTCAGCCATAACAAAATGGCGGATTTTAAAAAAATGGACTCACTCAATTCAAAATTGTTTTGATTTTTTTATCCAGGGTCAAGTGACACCTCATTTGAAAGGTTTTTTAGTTCTGCGTTTGATCCTAGAATATCAAAGAAAAATATTGAGCCGCAACAAAATGGCGGATTGTAAACCAATGGACTCACTCAGTTCAAGTTGTTTTGATTTTCTTATCCAGTAGTCCACTTTTTCATTTGCAGGACTAAATTTTCCCAGAAATATCTCAGGTGGCTTGAAATAATATTGAAAACGTTATGTTCCAACAAGACGGTGCGCCGCCTCATTATTATAGGCCTGGTTCTGACTTTCTCAACGGACATTTTTTTGGCAGGTCGATTGTTAGGCGGGGGCCTGTAGAATAGCCGGCTCACTCCCCAGATTTAACTTTCTTAGATTTTTTTCTATGAGAAAATCGAAAGTGTACAGAACCCGTCCAGAAACAATTGAAGAACTGGAGCAACGCATTACAGAAATTTGCAGAATTATGACTCCAGAAAATGAAAATGAAAAAAAAAATGAAAATGTAAGGCAGGAATTTCATAACCGACTTATTATGTGCCAAGAAGTGAATGGTAAACATTTCGAACACTTAATTTAATTAATTTAAGCTTTAATTCTTAGTTTTTTTAAATAGACTTCTTTATCTTCAAACATTGTCATTTTGTTTTTAGGATCAGACGCAGAACTAAAAGACCTTTCCAATGAGGTGTCACTCGACCCCCCGTTCCATTTAAAAAAAAATTCAAAATGGCGCCCAGTCGCCATTTTGGATGATACAAAATTTTAATACGGTCTGAAAATAGTATTTAATTTCCCATTACAGCACACCAAATTTTGTAGAAAAATATCAAGTCGTTCAAAAGTTAGTTGGGGGGGTGGGGGTACTTTATGGACACAGTGTATAAAGCAGATTGTCGCTCGGAATTAACCATGCTCTAGAACTTTTTTAAATCCCACAGTTATATGTTCACGCCTACTGTTACATTGTCTATTGTTTGGGAAGCCTTTAGAGACCGAGAATCATATCTGGACGAACACTATCGATTATATTATGTAAAAATCTCAACTTCCGAAATTTTGACGATAACGATATCTTTCTCTAGCTGTACTCCGTATAGCGAGGAAAATAAAATGTATTAGGCATGGAGTTTCTTCGACTTTAATACGTCATGCCATGGTCGCGTGAAAACAAATATTTAATGTTGCATGGTCTTACTCTTTGTTGGGTTGGAGCTACAACGTTCTGGTAAAATGAAATACTCATAGCAATATAATACAAATTTTTAAAGTATATAAGGAACTTGTACGAAGTAACTATCTATGAAAAAAACCTAATATCAACAGGGGATTCTGTTATACAGCCTTATTGATTAGAAGCAAGTTGTGTTTTGTGCTGTGTGTATCGAGTACCAATAACATTGCTACGTAATGAACCGAAAGTAGGATCTCTAGTAGTGTTCGTCGCGTAAACTCAATTGAAAACGAGGTCGGTCCGATGAAGCGGCAGGAGCTATGGCTATATTAAATGCTACACTATTTGCAAACCAAAAAACAAAGAAATATTTATTGTAACATGCAGACCCCCATTTTGATATACGTTTTATTACAAATGTCCTTTACCCTTACCATGACTATCATTCAATGGTACTTTTATTTCAGTCTAGTTTACAAACTCAAACAAAGCAATTTTGTAGAAAAAATGCGTTTAGTTAAATCAACAATACCAACATATTTTCACACCTAAAATCTATGGTATTATTTGTGACTACTTTTTCCATCAGAATATCCTGTATAACAAAACTAAACTTGTAGCTTCTGAACTAATAGTACCAGAGCACAGGGCATTTATATAGTGTTAGGAGAGCTATTTTTGATTACCAATTTCCTTGGTCAACAACAAAGACACGTATGAGGCTAGTTTAACCCAAGATCGTTTAACATAAGCCAGGCTTCAAACATTCCTTGTAACCGGGGGTGGAGTGTTGAAATTGAGTCGTGCAGGCGCCAATGACCGACAAGGGTCGCAAAGAAACGGTGTCACATGTGGAAACATGAAACAAAGAAAAAGACTCACCATCTGTCGCTAATATACTGTGGTTTAACTCACCGGGGGGCCTACCCCTCACGCCTTGGCAGAATGGATAATTCACAGTACTTCTAACATCTCATTACACTTTGATTGGCTACATCTCAATGGTAATTACTTCCACGTTACTTGCCATTGGGCAATAGTCTTTCTCGTTAATATTCAAATTAACACCTGTAAACCAGTTTGCACTGCTGCACCCCCGAAAGGGTCAATAGGGGTGGATAGCCGACCGCCTATGTCAAGTGGCATAGCGAGAATTGCATAGCGTTTATCGTGCCACAGGATCCAAGTTTTTGAGGCCTTGATTAACAATTCCTTTTGCCAGCCCGTGGTTAACCACACTTGTACAAGTACACCTGGCCAAAACTCGATAGCTCTCACCTTCCAAAAAACACAGATCACTGTAGCTACATACCAGAACAATATACTGATCATCTACTAATTAACCACTGGTAATATTTCCAAGTTAATATTTCTTCCTAAACCTGGACGTGACTCATACTCCCAGGCTAAGTCATTTCGACCTATCAGTCTTACCTCCTTTTTACTCAAAGTGCAGGAAAGATTGGTAGACCGATACATTAGAGACGGATCCTTGAAATTTTTTCCACTGCATCCGAATCAACACGCTTATCAAAGAGGGAAATCCACTGACACGGCCCTTCACGAAATTGTTCACAAGGTCGAGAAGGTGCTAAATCAGGGGGAATACGCACTAGCAACCTTCCTAGACATCGAAGGAGCATTTGATTGCACGACCTTCGACTCCATATGCAATGCAGCATCTGAGCGTGGCATAGAACCCACCATAGTAAGGTGGATTGAATACATGCTCAGACATCGAAACATAACTGCAACCTTGAAGGGGGACTCAGTGGGCGTCTCTGCCGGCCGCGGGTGCCCACAGGGCGGCGTACTTTCGCCGCTCTTGTGGTGCCTCGTGGCAGACGGACTGCTTCTGAGGCTCAACAACGAGGGGCTTTACACGCAAGGATACGCTGATGATTTGGCTATCCTTATAACTGGAAAATTCCTCAACACAATTTGCGAGGTAGCTCAAAGAGCCCTCACAATAGTGCAAGAGTGGTGTATTGAGAACCAGCTTTCAGTCAACCCTACAAAGACTGAACTAGTTTTGTTCACAAGGAAAAGGAAGATCACAGGCCTTAAAGGGCCTGTACTCTTCAACAAAACACTGCAAACCTCGGGTGAGGTCAAGTATCTGGGAGTAATCTTGGATGCTAAACTCACCTGGGCTAGCCATGTGAAAAGACAAGAGCAACGGGCCTGCGCGTCCTTCTGGACGTGTAGGCGCACCTTAGGAAAAACATGGGGATTAAGGCCTAGAATCGTTCACTGGTTCTACACGGCTGTAGTACGTACCCTGATCACATATGCAACTCTTGTATGGTGGCCTAGAACAGAAAAGGCCACCACAAGAACAGCACTGACTCGTCTGCAGAGAATTGCCTGTCTCTGTATAACGGGAGCTATGTGCACAACCCCGACTGCGGCCATGGAGGTGCTGCTTGGACTCGTGCCTCTTCACCTTTTGGTGGAAGCCGAGGCCCGAGCGGCGGCGTACAGGCTAGGCTATACGGGGCAATGGAAACCCACACAGGAAAATGTAGGACATACCAAGGTTGCCTCGCGTTTGAGGTCGACAAATCCCATCTCTCGGATGGGAAGTGAGGATATGGTCCCCTACTTCTCCTTTGGCAAATCTTACGATACCCTCATCCCTAGCCGGGATGAATGGCTTTCGGGAGACCGATCCTTCCTTCAGCCCTGTGGCCTCGTATGGTTTACGGATGGGTCAAGGACTAGGGAGGGATCAGGAGCAGGTGTGTATGGAGAACAACCCCGAGTCAAAATGAAATTTGCTCTGGGGAAATATCCAACCGTTTTCCAGGCCGAAATCTTTGCTAGTTTGGCATGTGCAAATGAAAACCTCAGAAGAGGGTACACAAGTAATCACATCTACATTTGCACCGACAGTCAAGCGGCCATCAAAACCCTGATCTCCCCTAAGATCGGGTCACGACTGGTCCAAGAGTGTCGGCAAACTCTCACAAAGCTCTCTGCAAAGAACTATGTGAAAATCATATGGGTCCCCGGCCATAGTAAAATTGAGGGAAACGAAGAGGCTGATGCCCTGGCTGTTACGGGGGCCAGGGAACCCCTAATGGGTCCAGAACCGGCCTTCGGAATTTCCCCCAAATGCGTGAGGCACAAGATATGCAGCTGGACGTTGTCACAGCTCCAATCATCCTGGACCTCTCGTCACACACCAAAACAGGCTAGACTCTTTATTAAGGGTCCTACGCCTAAAATGACAAAAATTCTTCTGGGCCTAAAAAAGACAAATCAGAATTGTGACAGGCCTACTAACAGGCCACGGTCACCTGCAAAAACATCTCCACACTATCGGGGTTGTCAATAACCAGCAGTGCAGAAGATGCCAAGCGAGGGAGGAAACTTCCGAGCACATACTCTGTGAGTGCGCCGCTTTTGCGGCCCTCAGATACAAACACCTTGGCTCCCCCTCCCTAGAGCCAAGGGAAATACAGGACATATCATTGAACAGGATCTGGTCCTTTGCTGAAGCGACCAACCTGTTCAATGAAAACTAGATCATTTAAGGGGCACAATGGGCACTAGTAGCCTGGGAGGACGTAAGTCCTCCGACCCACCATAAATCATCATCATCATCAATTAATCACTAGTGCACTGGATTATTTTACAGGTAAATCACACAGTTTTCATGCAGAGCAAAACAAAAGCCTGCTAAACCACTCCACATGCAAAACAAATCTGTCGATCTACCCCAGTTCAAAGCACATGCGTTTACGCCCCTTACTTAAGCAGGGTTATTTATGCATCCTGCACCCTCTGGCCGGAGTCGCACCGTGATTCAAATTCTCAATTAGTTACGCCAGTGGAATATTATGTGTATTTATTAGGACAAAACTTACATTTAAAAGTTACAATACAAAGTCATACTATTGAATATTTAAAACATAAAGAAAATTATATACTAAGATAAATCTATCCCTAACAATAGTAAATCCGTAATTGTCTCACCATAACATGCCAACATTCTCTTGCATCTCAGCAAAGTGTATGTAATAAATTGTGTAAGCGTCCAGTTTATCAACAGTATTTTAGTAATACATTGGGGGCCGCGCTAGGTAAGTTTAAAATAATCATATTTCACTTAAAAGACAATATGAGAATGTTATCGTGTATTTACCGATGTTAGAGCTATGTTTACAAATAACCACACTTTACTGCTTTAACTATTGGGAGCCCAAACAAACGCTAGAATAAATTAAAATAAACTAACCAAACCCGGGATTTTGGCGTTTTGCTGTTTTGATATCTTCTACGCCGCGTGGAGATGTAAGACACGTCGGAACGTCGTATTTCACTCATAAAATAAATTACTTAAATGAGTACTACCAAATACCGACAAATGCTCTCTACGTCTGCACTGTCAGTCAAGACCCAGCCTCTCCGCGTGAGCAACGACACGAAATAGCCAAAACATTACACTAATAACATGCGATAAAAAATACAGCTTTTGCCTTTGGGGTCATTTTCGGTTTATGGTGAAAAGGTCCCTGGAAAAGGAACCACAACAAAAACGCTGGGAAAACCATTAATGGAGAAAACACGCGTCGAAATCGTCTGGAAAAAGGTTAAGTTAAAAACAACCTCGGTAAAATTATTTCCCGGAGAAAACAACCGCTGAAAGCATTCCATAAACAAAAGCACGTGCGTTTTCATGCTGGTTGGTTACGGTATAATTAGGAAACAGCTTTCCCTGAAAAAAACGTGTTTTTTTCCTTGCTGATCGAAATATGGGCGAATTTCATTTTGGAATTATATGCAAATATCTAACAAAATATGTTCGGGCGTATTTATTAGTTCCAAAAACATTTTGAAAGTCTCTGTTAAGGCACTACTTGGAAATGAAAAAAAAATGATATGTTTATCTAACATCTTTCTCACTGTATTTTAAAGGATATTTTTCTGGGGCTATGAAAAAAGTTTTTTCGGAGGATGTTTATGCTGATCATTTTAAGGGTTTTTTTTTCGTAAAATTTTTTTACGGAGCCGTTTCTCCGGGCCTTCTTTCCGAGTTTTTTCTCCGAGGAAACATTTAGAGTTGCAAACGAAAAACCGGGGCGTAGCCCACGAGTTCTGCTAGTAATAATTATTTCGGAGCAAGCAACGGGTTAGAGTATTCTAAGTAACTATAAAAGGAAATTAATTTTCCAGTACAGAAAACTGTAGGCAAAATGTTTTTGTCCATTTAACTTTAACAGAAGAACTTGAAGTCTTCACATTTACACACTTTAGAATTCTTCAATCTTAAGTACTACCGTCTCTCTAGTCAAATAGCAAGTAATAAAATTTAAATTTATAGTAGTCTTTTCCTACAAGTACAACTGTCTTTCGTTTTGGTTTGTGGTTTCGTGGACAAGATTGTTAGTAATTCCAATTTAATTAGCTTTTGCATTTAGTCTGCAGAGTTTCCTACAAGATTTCGGAATATACTTTGATCCTTTACAGCAAAAAGCAAAGCATGAAACATGGGATAATCCGTGTTATGCAAGAGATTTAAACCCGATGACCAAACGCGGGCTCAGCAGCTGTGGTTCGGGGTCAAACTCCACAATAAAGAAGACGCCTAGTTGGCCGTTACGAGCTTAACCCGCTAAGCTTAAATTATAGTGCTGCGCTACGCTACACTGGTCATTCTATAATTCCAGCAATTTATCTTGCGAATATCAATTAGGTATCGATTGTGCGTCCAATAAATTTTGTTGTACTGGCATCTAACTGCAGTTTTTAATCATTCTCCCCTAAACTTTTAATGCTACGTGTTACTCTTTTAAATATATGTGATAAGCTCAGAGTTCATCCTTCAGTTGAATGCGTGGGGTGTTTTTATAAATGAAGACGTTTAAAGTAATTACATGTGATTAAAACGAGCAGTTATCCGAAAGAAATAATGTTAGAACAAAATATACTAAGATCAATACAATTCAACCGTTAATTTATTAAAATGAATATCAAAAACACGTCATCTAACGAGCAGATAGTAGCAGAGAGTAAAATTTCACTAACTAATACTCAATATTATTTATTAAAAGTTTTACCTCTTAGGAGGTTTTACAATTTTGGTAGAGCGTCTAAGAAGTGAAGTTTTATTGGAGATTGGAGAAGCTCGAGTGGATTTATCAAGGGTTTGTTGAGTCGAAAAGAGTTGCTCAGGCTGAACAGGCGTATCACGTTTTCGATCTATTAACTCGTAGCTTTCTGGAGTAGATTGTGAATTATTTTTTGATTTTAGACTCATACTTGCTGAAGATTGTTGCGGTATTTTTTAAAATCCTGATTCTAGGTTTGTTTGTGCTTGATTTCCTAATTTGTGTAATACTGCTCCATGCCCATGCTCGATATAATCTTATGTAGGTATCTAATTCTTTCATTCGCGTCTAATTGTAAGTCCGAGGACGGACTTACAATTCTCGTTATGCGTCCTTCGTTCCAGTTCATACTGTATCTATTCTTTGTTTCATATATTAATATGTTTTCATTTACTTAAAATTTTCTATATTTTCCTCTTCTTTTGTCTTCTCTTCTCTTCTGTCTTATTTCCATCTCTTTCTTTCTTTCTAATTCTTTAGGTTTCAGAAATTTCAATGGTGTTCCGGAATGATTTTTTGACATTAATTCTGCTGGCATTAACTACAGAATCTGGTGCGTTCTGAGTTTTATAAAGCACGTTTCAGCTCAGCACTCAACGCATTCTTTAATTTCTTAAAAGTTTGTTTCATGAGGCTCCTTTTAACGGTGTTTAATTGCTTTTTTACAGTACTATTAGAATATGGATGAAGTGGTAAAGGTACACTTAATATTGATTGGCATACAAAGATTTTTATATACTGTCCCATCGAACGGAGGTCCGTTGTCTGAGACTATTTGTTCCGAAATGCCAATAACGAGAAACTAAGCCGTAATTTTGGAATAGTTTGTTCTGCATTGGTTTTCTTGTTCATTAAATATAAACCTATCTACGAGGATCGTTCTAAATGTACGTGGCCTAACACAGAGATGGCGCTAATTCGGCGGAATTTGCATGACAGTATAGAGCGATCTGTCAATTAGTTTGTGTTTGACAGTGCGCCAAAGTGAGCGTCTCGAGTGATTTCGTAAATAATGGAAAAAACTGAGTTGCGAGCAGTGATAAAGTACTAAAGAGTTTAAGCGTGGTCGTGTCGGACAAACCCCGCAGTGGACGCCCAAAAACTGCTACTACCCCGGATATGATTGAAAAAGTCCTCTGTATCGTATGGATGACCGTCGAGTAAAAGTGCGCGAGATGGCAGACATGGTGGGCATCTCGAATGACAATGTGCACATAATTTTAACTGAAGAATTGGAAATGAAAAAATAATCCGCGCGTTGGGTGCCGCGTTTGCTCACACCGGAGCAAAAACTGAATCGTTTGATTGTTTCTCGCGACCTTTTGGCACATTTTCACCGCAATTCGAAGGACTTTTTGCGCCGTTTAATAACCGCCGATGAAACCTGGGTTCACCATTACACTCCGAAACCAAAGAACAGTCAAAACAATGGACACATAACGGTTTTCCGCCTCCGAAGAAGGCAAAAACGGTTTCGTCAGCAGGAAAGGTTATGGCAACTGTATTTTGGGATTCTTATAGAATTATCTTCGTCGACTACTTGGAAAAGGGAAAAACAATAAATGGCGAGTATTATGCCAATTTGTTGCAGCAATTGAGCGACAAAATTAAAGAGAAACTGCCTCATTTGGCAAAAAAAGAAATGATTTTCCATCAAGATAACGCACCTGTACACACGTCTGCAATCGCCGTGGCCAAAATTCATGAATTGGGATTCGAATTAGTGCCTCATTTGCCCTAGTTGCCGGATTTAGCTCCCAGCGATTTTTATCTATTTCCAAACCTAAAATAATGGCTTGACGATAAAAGATTTTCATCCGATTCCGAGGTAATCGCTGCTGTAAATAGCTATTTTGAGGACTTGGGTTCATCGACCTACAAAGACGGCATTGCTACTTTGGAGCATCGTTGGAATAAGTGCGTTGAGCGAGCAGGAGACTATTGAAAAGTAAAATAATTTTTTGCCCAAAAAACTTGCGTTTTCTTTGTTAGGCCACGTACATTTCAAACGATCCTCGTATCTAGTATCTGAGTCTACTATTCTTAAAATGTGATGCTAATATTTTTCTAAAAAGACAATATGTACTCTTTCCCAACATATACTTGGTATTGGCCAAGATATTAGTGGTGTTTGACTTTGTGTTAGTTGATAAATAATACACGATTCACATTTGTTGCAGTATTCTTATATGTCTTGGATAATCCCTGGCCAATATACTTCGTTTGTGCCAACATTTTCATTCTTACAATGTCTATGTGTTGGTCTAGTAGCAATTCAATGATCTTATTTGTAAGATGATATGGAACCATAACACGGTTACTCGTTAATAATATTCCGTTTTCAATGAATCTTTTTTGCATTTGAAATAAGGTATTATATTATGGGAGACTTCAACTCAAAACTGGGCAAGAGATTAGAGGAGAACGAGGAATTCGTAGGCAACTATAGCTTTGACGAAAGAAATGACAGAGGCACAAGGCTACTGGAATTTATGACATCACAAAAAATGTACGCAATGAATTCATTCTTTAAAAAGAAAAAAAACAAAGAAAGTGGACATGGTTGAGCCCGGATGGAGAGACAAAGAACGAGATTGATTACATCTTATCATCTCATAAAAAAATCGTTCAAGGTGTGACTACGCTGAACTCATTTAACATAAATAGGGACCATCGATTAGTACGTACCTCAATCTATAGTGACACCAAAATAATAAGATCTAGACTCAAACCTTTCGCCACAAAAGTGGATACAGAACTACTAAAAACAAATGCAACTATATATGAAAAAAGACTGGAAGAAGAACTCAAAGCGAACGAGGAAGAATGGCAAAATAAAGACCTAAATCAAAAGAACAATATAGTTGCGTCACTGATGAGAGAGACCGCAGAACAAGTCGCGAAGAGAATACCGAGAAAAACAGAAAAGTTAAGTCAAGACACTAAAATTAAAATAGAAGAAAAACGAAAACTATTTAGAGAAGGAAAATATACAGAATTTAGAGCAGTTGCAAAGGAAACTAGGAAAATGATAAGGAAAGACTTAGAAAGATTCTATGAAATTGAAGTCGAAAAATTAATAGAAAATAATAAAGAATTAAAAAGTCTCAGAAGGGGCAAAAAACAATAACTTATATCCCTAAAAGACGAAACAGGACAAGAACTAAGAAACCTTCCTGATATTTTAAAAACTACCCAAACATATTACCAAAACATGTACGAATCAAAAATACCTAATCCAACTCAGGCTCAGGCGGAAACAAAACAGAAAGTGGTAAATGTGGGATCGGAAGAAACCCCAGATATAGATATAGAGGAAGTTAGGTATGCACTTGCGGGTATGAAAAATCATAAAGCGCCTGGGGAAGACAACATACTGATAGAAATGATCAAAGAAGGAGGCAACGAAATCCTGAAAAAACTATGCAACATCTTTAACATGTGCCATAAAGAAGGCAGAATTCCTGAAAATTGGAGCAATGCCATCATTGTTATACTGTATAAAACAGGAGATAAAAGTAACCTGAATAACTACAGACCTATCAGTCTATTATCACAAGTATTTAAGCTATTCACAAAAATCCTAACAAATCGGTTAACTAACAAAATGGATAACTACCAGCCTATAGAACAAGCTGGCTTCCGTAAAGATTACAGTACATGCGAACACTTGCTTACAATGAGAGTACTTCTAGAAAAAATAACGGAGTATAATCTTGACCTTTCCCTGGCTTTTATAGACTTCGAAAAAGCCTTCGACTCCGTAGAACACTGGGCTATTGAAAATTCTCTTGACAACGCTAGAATAGACCACAGATATACACATCTTATAAAATATATATACCAACACGCAACATCTACAGTACAACTCCATGACACAACACCACCTATCAAAATACAAAGGGGCATACGATAAGGTGACACTCTGTCACCAAAGTTATTTACACTCGCTCTGGAAGATGTGTTTAAGAACTTACAATGGGAAAACAAAGGTGTTCTAGTGAACGGCAAAAGACTAAACCATTTAAGGCATGCCGATGACATTGTCATAATCACCGAAAACGCCGAAGAACTTCAAGCAATGATAACAGAAATAGAAAGAGAATCATCCAAAATCGGGCTAAAAATGAACATACAGAAAACCAAACCGATGTGCAAAGAACACCCACATACGACAGGAAGAATTAGAAAATGTTGATAACTATGTCTATCTAGGACACATGTTGACTCTCGAGCGCGACATCAAACTATAGAGATCAATAGACGAAGAAGATTGGCATGGGCCTCTTTTGGTAGGTTCAGTCGAACTCTGAAAAATCAAAACATTCTCATCAGACTACGCAGTAAACTGTTCGAACAGTGTGTTATCCCGGTACTAACATATGGCTCTCAAACATGGACGTTGACAAGGCGGACTATGGAAAAACTTCAAGTAACTCAAAGGGCCATGGAAAGGCAGATGTTAGGTATATCGCTGAAAGACCGCAAAAGAAATACATGGATTCGCTCCCTAACTAAACTCAAAGATGTTGCCGAAGTGATAGCGGAATTGAAATGGAACTATGCCGGCCATGTTGCCAGACACACAGAGAAAAGATGGTCCAACATCATACTAAAGTGGCGCTCCTATTTGGGGAAAAGATCCAGAGGACGCCCACCGATGCGCTGGACGGACGATCTCAAACGAACAGCGGGACTCAACTGGATGGGTGAAGCTAGGAACAGAGACAGGTGGCGAAGCATAAGGGAGGCCTATGTTCAGAAATGGACCGAAGATGGCTGAAATGAAATGAAAATGAAAATGATTATATTCGGCTCCACGATCTTCACTGGCCAGCCATTTTTACAATAATCCATGACTCTTTTAAAGTTACATCCTTCTCAGTGGCACTACTAACTTCTTATGCTGTTATTGGTAATTCGCAAAATCATACAAATTAAAAAAAAATACTTTTTTCTTCTGCGTGTGGTAAATGCAGTCTAGACCTTCGAGGTCTTATAGCAGACAGGACAGAAATTTTTTTACTTGGACTGAAAATTGCCAAAAAATGGTTGTGATCGGTCACTAATTTGAATTCTTTGAATAAATGTATATTGCTATGATATTCGGAGTTGTATATTTTGACTGGAGTAGTGTAGTTCTTGGAAGGCAATTTTTGGGATGCTTGTTACAATTCAATTTACGTTTGGAGGTTTATGAAGACTGTGAAGACTGTAAGATTTTGGTATTCAAACTTTTAAACTTAGGGTTGCGTATAATTGCTATAATTTCTTGTTTTTAAAATTCAAATAATGTGGTTGTCATTGTATCGTTTGTATTTTCATGTTTGTGAAGTTTTGTTTAATCTGAAAGAAAGAAGAACACAATCAAATTGATACGACTATTGTGTATGTTAATTTTTAATTATAAATAGTTCAGAATTGTTTCTGGATTCTGGATTTGGAATTGGGAGTGTGAGTTACCTCACGCGCACTTAGGCCACAATAGGTGGGCCCATTGTACTACCTCCCCAGCAGCTCTCCATATTGGACGTCACCCAAGCCATCCAACCTTTTGGATGTACTTGAGGACATCCGCAATTGGAGTGTTGCTGATTTCGGCCATGTTAGGCCAGAAGTCCCCCAGCATGGATCCTCTGGTTGTTGCAAGAGCTGGGCAGTGACATAAGACATGTTCTGCCGACTCATCGTCCTCGTTGCATGCACGACAGTTTGGGCTGTCCGCCAGTCCCATCCTGTGCATGTGTTGCTTTAGGGTGCAGTGTCCAGATAAGATACCCACAACTAGTCGTAAGTTCTTTCGGGACAGTTGTACACAGTATTTGGCTGTTTTTGGCGAGGGTGCCGTAATAGCAGCCCTTGCTTGACGACAGCTTTGAGTGTTAACCCATCTTCGTGTGAAGCTTTTTAAGGTTTCTTGGTGTAGCATAAAGCTTAATGTCTTCAGGGATATGGGAATTACGGGCTCTGGCCCCCAGAGAGGTTGTCCGGAGGCCAGTCTCGCAATCTCATCAGCCTTTTCGTTGCCGTAGGTTCCGTCATGTCCTTTCACCCATACAAGGGAGACTGCATTATCTTTTGAGATATCGTCGAGAGCTTCACGACACCGCAGTACCACTCCTGAGGTGATTTTACAACTGCCTAGGGCTAGTAAGGCGGCTCTGCTATCGCTGTAGATACCAATACGTTGGTTCTTGATTTGTCGTTCAAGAATTGCATTTGCACCATGCATTATTCCCACTACCTCCGCTTGGAAGACAGTGGCAATTTTGCCTAGTGGTATACTCTGGCGCAGGTTTAGGTCATCGGAAAAAATTCCGGCACCCGTTCCATGCTTTGTTTTAGATCCATCGGTGAAGATGGATATGTCCATATGCTGGGTTGGTCCAGCATTCGCGTAGACACTAAAGTGTCTATTAAAGGCATATTGTAAAGGAAGGTAGTCCACCATAGCATCCAGAAGAGGAATCTTGACGATTGCCTCATCCAGGATGCGGGTGTGTCTGCCTCCCTTGCCTGCTGTTTGCCACAGCCCCTTGTGGCGCAGCCTTAAAGCAGTTCTCACAGCTACTTCTTCCACAAAGAGATCAAGTGGAGGAAGGCATAAGATCACCTCTAAGGCGGCCGTGGGGGTTGAGCGTATAGCACCTGTAGAACTGAGACAGGCGAGACGTTGCACGTGCCCCAGTTTGGTTGCTGCCGTAGCCTGTCTGACCCTGGGCCACCAGACAAGTGCTCCGTAGCATAGCATAGGCCTAATCACGGCAGTATACAGCCACAAGGTAATTCTAGGGGAAAGTCCCCAAGATTTACCCAGAGCGCGGCGACACTGCCAGAAAGCCATGCATGCTTTGTTTGTTTTAGCTTTCAGGTGTTTCTCCCAGTTCAGCTGTTGGTCAAAAATAACTCCCAGGTATTTGACATTATCTGAAAATCTGAGAGAAGTATTGAATAGGAGAGGTGTACGTAAGGGTCCAACCTTCTTTTTCTTTGTGAAGAGTACCATCTCTGTCTTCAAGGGGTTGACAGATAGGGACTGTTCATTGCACCATTTTTCTGTTATTCGAAGAGCCGTCTGCATTAAGGTGCAGAGCATGCCCTCAAACTTCCCCGTGATGAGGATGGTGATATCATCCGCATATCCAATGGTATAGAATCCAGCATCATTGAGTGCGCTTAGAAGGCTGTCCACCACTGTATTCCATAACAGTGGAGACAGAACCCCGCCCTGTGGGCAGCCTTTCATCACGACGCCTCTAATTGAGCTGTCTCCTACGTTAAATTGCACTGCTCTCATTGCAAGCATGTGTTTTATCCACTCGCAAAGAGTAGGTGCAACACCAAGTCTGCGTAAGGCAGAGTTTATACTTTCAAAGGTGGCCTTGTCAAAGGCTCCTTCAATATCAATGAAAACTCCCAGGGTAGACATTTTGTTGTCTAATGATCTCTCGATCCGATTCGCTACGGCATGTAGCGCCGATTCGGTAGATCTCCCTGGGATGTAAGCGTGTTGGTTCAGGTGCAGTGGGTGTGACACAAGCACCTTCTCCCTTATTTCCCTGTCACAAAGTCTCTCAAGAGTCTTTAATAAGAAAGATGTAAGACTAATGGGACGGTAAGATTTGGCCAGGGTGTAGTCAACACGTCCTGGTTTGGGTATAAAAACTACCTTCACTTCTCTCCAGCTCTCCGGTATATATCGAAAGGCGATACATGCTCGGTAGATGCGCACCAGGTGGGCAATTATCAAGTCCAGACCCCATTGTAATAGGGCTGGGAAGATACCGTCCACCCCTGGCGACTTGAAGGGGAGAAAGGAGTTTATAGCCCAGGTTTCAGAATTGTTTAAAAGGTTTAATTTATAAGAAGTTTTAGACTTATTTGTTTTGTGCATCGTTAAATGTAATTTGTGGGGTTATGGATGTCAGTGTCATTTTGACAATTTAAAAAAAAACTCATTGATTATGAGATTTATTTGTTTTAAAAAATATGAAAGATCAAGAGACAAGACAAAAGAAAGGGAAATTTGTTTATTTAGTTACGAATCGTCTTTGTAAACAAAGACAGAGGATTTTATGTTCTCTGAATGAATAGAGAAGAAAAACGAGTTTAAAGTAATATAAAAGTGGTTTTGAATTTAAAAGAACCTATTATAAAACGGATACAAGTGTTTGTCAACGAATTGTGGAAAATCCAAAGGAGTAAATAAATATAAAGCGATCCAGAACGAGTTTCCAGTTATGATAATAGAAAAGCCAAGTATAAATTAAAATAAAAGCAGACCAGAGGAGGATTCAAACTAAAGGCGAGTGTTGTGGTTATTTGAGGAACCTGCAAACTAGAGAAAAGGGAATTGGACATTCATCGTTTGTCGAGTGAAGGATATCTCAATAAGGAGACACAAAGATAAGTGTTCGGTTTTAAGAACAATAGTATTTAGTAGAAATTGTTTGATTGTTCGAAAATTTGATCAAAAAATTGTTTATTGAATAAAACCTTTTGTAACGTTGATATTATTTTGTGTATTGTTCTTTTTGATTCATATTCAGTAATAACTGTTACTTCCAAGCTTAATAACGACCCTGAGAAAGTTAATCAAGAGTCTCATAGCAAATATAATTTGGAATTGCGTGAACTGCAGGCATTTAGGGAATTGTTTTCTTGTAATACGAGACCACGCATATCATTGCAATATATATATGGAATTTCTTCAAAACAAAAATAAGAGCAAGTAGTTCTCACAACTGTGCGGTTGTGCATATTTTGCTTCAGCTTTTGATAGTATTCTGCAAACAAACAAACATGATTGGTTTCTCCTTTTTTCCAAATTGACCTTCTACGATTAATAGGAGCAGATTTTTAAAACTTTGTTTACATTACATTATCTAAAGTTTTACCTCATAAAATATTCAGTCACAGAACTAACTCTAGTTTTAAATTTATTTGCTTTATTACCTTTTTAAATTTTCTTGTTTGTTTTTTCTTTTAAATGTTTCTTATAATCTGACACGCAGATGAGACTCGCGCCTGCACATTTGTCTACTTTGAATTCTATTAAATTATCACAAAATTATGACATTAAATTTCCTTGTATTTCTACCGACATTGGTACACCCTCACAAATTTTCTTGACTTATACGACTTTTTCGACGACCTTGTGTATGCACAAAAAACCTACTTCTTCAAGAACGTTCTCCTCGGAACTACTGCGACTTTCTGACTCATCCAGCTTCTTCACATTTCTTTTCTTGACTTTTTGTTCATTACATACACGTGATGAATGTCCCTTTCCCATACAAGCCAAACATTCCCAATTTTTGGCTGATCATATTCTCTCGTCATGAAATCTTCCACACAGCTTGCACTTTTTCTTTGAAGCAGACGTACTTTGTGTTTGGACTTTGGACGTTCCCAAGACTATTTTTCGTGATGCAACCCTGTTGACAAACTGAAGCTGAATTCTCTTAACTAGCACACTACAGACAAATTTATCTAGCACTGCTTTTTGCAGGAAGTCTCCGAATTTGCACGTTTTGACACTATTGACTTGAAATATGTTCATATGGATTGTATGGCGTAGGCGATTGAAAATAGGGGTTAACAGTAAAGGTTGTTTTATCGAGTTTCGATTATACTTTTGAATTTTACAGGTTTGATAGTTGTTATTATGAATACTTAATATCGTTGGTCACACCAAAAGGTTTTCACAATATTTGAAAGAGTTTATGAAATTTTGAGTATGAACAATTTTCTTTTGGTTTTTGAGGCAATGGGTAAGAAATTTAGCAATTTTTGCAGTCTTTTATGAATTTTCTACAGAGCCTTTATTAATTACGGATACCCACGTGACCACAAAATAAAGGCAATCCAACTTACACTGTTGGTAAGCTTTTTATCCAAAAATTTCCAAGCCGTTTGTTAACTTATCAAGGCTTGCTTGTTTACATACATAACCTCACTTTGAGTGTTGACAGTGACACTTATAAGGAATTTTTAGTTACCACGAGTACCAATTCTGAACTGACTTCACCATCTAAATCTAAAACTCCCTAAGTCACTGCGGAGCAAAGGTCACGTGGGTATCAGTAATTAACGAAGGCTCTGTATAATATTCAAAGAGTTCTAAAGAATATTTGATTTACATTCTTGGAATTCGTTTTTTAAACGATTAATGTGTTCCTGTAGTAAACTTGAGTCTATAATAATATCATAAACTTATACTAGGCATTGATTGGGGGTTAGTTCTGTTAAGGCGGTGTTGACGGCACTTTGGTAGGGGGCATTCTATCAACCCAATGGTATTTTTTTTTAAATAAAAATGACTTTCTTTTGTGAAGAAAGCTGTTTTTTTTTCTATCACCTTCTTCAACTTTGATCTGGTGGAGACCAGAAGCTAGGTCGAGGGTAGTAAAGTAATTAACTTCACCTAAGTTATCTAATACTGTTTCAATTCGGGGTAAAGGATATTTGTTGTTGATAGTCTGTACGTTCAGTATTCTATAGTCAATAACTATTCGCCATTTTTAAATATACTAGAGACGTCGCGTTTCTCAGGGACTATCGGGACTCTATTATGTCTTCGTTTAACATTGTGTTAATTTGTCTTTTCACTTCTTGTCTCTTTTTTCAATTTCTACTACTGCGCCATTTATATTTATTTCCCGACAATAATATAATTGAAAAATTTTTTTTGGAGTTCAATATGGCAGCCTAACTGTAAACAATGCTAAAATAGAACTGACTTTAACAGCAGGAGATTTCACATACATGTGGAATTATCAAAAAAATATCATCTTTTTTATCTGTGCTTTTTTTATAGAATTGTCACATAACTCGCGGTAAAGTTGTTAGTTAACCTCACTTTTACACGTTTCGACTTTACGCGTTTTCAATATCTCACGACTTTTTAAACTCCTCAACGACTCAAACTCGTTCTCACTGTTGCGTCCGAAGACAAAGGCTACTAACAAATAGTTGTAACCACTTTAATAAGTATAAACACGACTCAAGTTACACAGACAACTTATATGATAGTTTGTATTCGACATATTTACTTCAAGTTGCCAACTTAACAAGTTGCACATCCCAGAAACTTGATTCTGAACTAGAAATTTGTTACCTAATGTAAGATAATGACGCACTTGCAAATCAGTTGCCGAAAAAAGTACAAACGCACGTACAACGCAATTTTTCTTGCAGTATTCCTGCAATTCCGCGTAATATTAGCTGTGACAGCAGTCAGATCGTTAAAATTGCCGGCCGATGCAATATATAATAGTGTTTCAAGGACCGTTAGCAACAATTTTCAAAATATCATGCTGTGTTGAAAATACCGAGAATCATTATACATTTAGAACAAAGGGCTTTGTTTCGGCCTGTAGTAGCACACGTCTGCTAACTATGAGCGGTCAGGGCCGACTGTTTTATTCCCTGTACATATCGATTTCCGAAGGTTAGATCTGCATAATTGACATGCACGACACATTTAAAGTTAAGTACAAGAATAGAAAAATGTGACTCTATTTACCATTTAATCAAAGAAATTAAATATAGTTATGGTAATCGGAAAAGCCTCATTACACGGATTCGTCTCTGTCCAACGGTGACAACCAACGCTCCGACGGTTAAAGGAGTAAAAAACTGCAATCCCCTCCCCGGAGTTGAATTCAGTTCTGTGATCACTCTGAAGATGCAAGCTGCAATGTTTTGCGAAATGTCAGTTTGGATAGGTTCACAAACCAGATGTACTGAGATCAAATCCTGTACGGCCCTGTTTAGGCACCCAATGCCCACGAACCACCCTGGCTAAAACATTAAAAGCTAACTGTTGTAAAGGCAGGCAAGCTCAGTCCATACCTGATTATGATGGGTGTAATCCCCAACTGAAGACACGGTCTAATTCGAAAGTAATTTTAATATTGTCAGTTCGAAAAATGGCGAAAGCGGCTTTTATATAAATATATAATATAATATACAAATTTGTATAATATATACTGTAACGTTGCGGATCCTGGGTGTGTGATACGTTGTGGCCTTTTGCAGTGGCGTAGCAAACACCCCCGCAACCACCGCACCGCGGGGGGCCCAAGCCTTTTAGGGGCCCAGAGCAATCACGGGCTGTCAGAAACTAAAAAGGAAAAATTGAAAAAAGAAGCATACTGTTATTATACTTCAAAACATTCAACCACAAAAAGTGAGACAATTCAAAAATCTGTAGCCTAAATAAAACCATAAAACCGCATGTCGGTAAAAGAACTTATCAAAGTTGATACTTAAATTTAGAAATAATTACTTCAGTTTCGGTTTCAATTGCGAATGTGATGTATATTAAAAATTTAAAATATAGTAAATTTGTGGTTAATTTTTATGTACATGCATATAACTATAAATCTAGCTAAACCACAAGGTAGCCCTCAAAAGAGAAAATTGAGCAGGGAAAAATTTGAAAAACTTCTAAAAGTTAACCGTTTCCTTAGTGTTTTTGCATATGAAAGTAGAAAATACTAAAAGGATAAGCATCGACGAAATCATAAATGAATTCGCTATAAGAAATACGCTAATACAAGTCCTTTTCTAAAAACTTTTACCGCACAAGATTATCACCAACAGAAATAAGATATATTTGCTGGGGTGTTATACTTGTAGTAATGTTTAAAATATGAAATATTTAATAATAATCCTGCTATGTGACTGGTAAACGTCTTATTTTTAATTCGCGTATAACAAAACTGGAGGTGAGGATGGGGGCCTATTATAAAAGTATGCGGAGGGGAGGGGCGTACGGTTTGCTTTAAGCCGCTGGCCTTTCGTCGTACGTTGTGTCTTTTTATACAGTAACAAGTTCAAGATATCGGGGTTTAAATTAGCTAAATTTGTGAAAGAAAACACAGGAGAACTTTAATACATTTATTGAAGTTGTTCAATAATATTTCCTCACAATAATTGCAGCTGCAGCTGACTTACAGATATCTACCCCCGGTATTTACCTGTTCAGACTAGGAAAACTGCAGAAAACATAGCCAGGGTAGACTGTGTTCAAGATGGTCAAAATAAGGGAAAGCCTCTTTATTAATACAATAGTCATTTGAAGGTATAAAAGGTAGTCTATGAGCAGCCAAAGCTAAATCCTCAAGCGCTGGGCAGAATGGGAACAGGTAGGTACGAGGAATGTCTCTGATTTCTTAGAACGGCTAAAAGCTGTTGCATCAAAAGAGTGTCTTGACTGCTGTTTCATGAATGACTACTTTATGAATGATTCCTTTCTGAAAAACCACGTTGCTTTTTAAGGCTAAACGTAGAAAAGATGTGAACTAAGTTTACATAATTTCTATAATACTTCGCTCAAGAATAAATAAAATCCTTCAAATAATCATAATACCAAGAAATGGTGGCGCCAGTTTGGCGTCGACTTGAATTTAGTACTTAAACAATTAAGTTTATTTAAAAAGGAAATTTTCCTTTTTTAGCAGAATTTGTAGACTAACAAGTTTTGAAAACATGTGAAATTCAATACGCACTTACAAATATGTGGTGTTAAACATTTCACAGTATTACTTAAAAATTAGAGTTCCTTAAGATATGCTCAGTCCACGTTTACAAAATAAAGGGACTAAACAATATTCAATAATTAAATTACTGGCTCAAATCATGCAGACACAATCAGTGCTAAAATAATAATTAAAAATATGTGGCAACCAGGAAATAACCTTGACCCACAAATACGAGCTCGCGCGAAGCAAATATATTAAAATCCAAACAATGTGTTACCGCTGTTAGAATCACAGCTTAGCATTTTATAATACGATGTATAGAATTAAAATAGTTGTAAGATAATTAATAAAACTAGGGTGTCCAAGGGCGGTACGCTACAATACACTTTATCTAACCTCCTTTATTTGACGAGGTATACGTAACATGAAACGCTTGTAAACAAGAATTCTTAATTGAGTTTTCTTGATATAAAGGAGAATATTTGTTTACGTGACGTTATATTGCACGTCCATTGAAATTACATGCAATAAACGTGTTACAAATGTTGCCGCTGAATCTTCATTAATAAGTCCAATTCCTTTACCTCTCTTATTTTTAAAACAATGTGCATTTTATTATTCTGCAATTGCAACCCAATAAAGTGTTTTATTACAAATTTATAACTCCCTAGCATGAAATAAACATAGCCCCGACGGATCATATCAAACAATTAATATGTCTTCACTTAGTGGAGGAGTAATTTGCCAAGCACTGTAACTTACTTTATTGACTAAGCAGAGTTGTAGTGTAATAATGGATATTAATGAAGCGGTGGGTAATTTAATTATGTAATAAATCGTGAGTAAGGCACAACCGACCGCAAGCTAGGGTAACGGTCCGCATGAGGTACAACCTGGGGAGGTTGACGGCCCGTGGAGACCTTAAAGTCGTAGGCCACCCTTTACATCAACAATCTAATAGTTGCATGTTGTCTTGCGGTCAGTACCCAAGATCATATTATTGTGGATCTTAAAGGTTAATTAGCGCTTACATGCTAAAGATTATACTTAAACTTTTCCGTAAATTTTTACTAGACATTGTGTTTACTTATAGATTTTGTGAAACTTTTTGTACGTATACAAATTGAAAGAAGGTATGAAAGTTTAGTCTTTTCAAAAGTTACTTTTAATACACATTTGGATAAAACATACTAAAAAAATGCTTCCAAATAAATAAAATACTAAAATACAGTTCAAAATAGGTTTACAGTTTTTCGACACTTTGTTTTATTTAATCACATGTGACATTATCATTATTATATTCAGAAAAGTTAGTCTTTTCAAAATACATTTAAAAACACACATCGTCTTGCTGCAACTTCATGTCTTGTCGATTATAAAGAGGAATTCTTAATAAACTAGTCAGTCTTGTAAAAATGTAAATATATATTAGAAATAAAAGTATAATCAAATTCACGCATTTTTACTCAATTATAAATTTTAAGGGAGAAAGGCAATTACAATTGTTTATAATTAGGTAAGCAAACAAACGCAACTATGATCTATGACAACCCAATAAAAATATTGACTCTAGTTAATCATAGCAAGGGTTGTGTAATATTCTGTAATTTAAAATTTTCCATTTCTTGAAATTAATGTATTGTCAAGATCCAGTTTATTAAAATAACCCCGGATCGAATTCATGTCTGATCACGAACCCAAATAAATATAAAATCAAAAATTATAATTTAATACTGTGATCGTGCAGTTATATTATATGCTGATATTTTTATTTACAAATTTTAATTGTATTATTTAAAATTTATGAAGTATTGATGCTTGATAACTTATTTACTTGCGATGATCGGTGTCGGACCTACGTTGTGTTTTATTTATTTGCTCGTGTTTGATTCACCCTGTCGCTATCGAGGTTAAAAAGGATAAGATTTTAAGCTGATTTATTTAAACAACAGGAAACCGTTTGAAGAATTTATTTATTTATATGGTGCAAATATTGGTGTGATGAGTGCGAGATATATATAGAGTTTGCCCGTCAGTTGTATCGAGTAAAGTTGCCAATCCCAATGTTTACCCCAGTTTTACCTATACTGATACTTCTATTTGGGACTGTTCATAAATGTCGAGTATTTTGCAGTTTACGCAAGTAAAAATGTGTAACAACACGCGAACAGAGCGTCTTGCCGCAACCAATATGGAAATAGCGCCGTCACTCACTCCAATCGGCTTCCCTGCAATAGCACCTCAATTGCTACGCCTAATTCCCCCCTGAGAGGAACAATAGCGCCGCTTTTGATACGCCTAATCAGGTACACTGACAAGAATGAGCTACTACGCCTAAGCCTATTTGACTTTGGCAAAGTGCTCCTCGTAGCCCAAAACCCCGTGCCGCAATCAATATGGAAATAGCGCCGTCACTCACTCCAATCGGCTTCCCTGCAATAGCGCCTCAATTGCTACGCCTAATTCCCTCCTGAGAGGAACAATAGCGCCGCTTTTGATACGCCTAATCAGGTACACCGACAAGAATGAGCCACTACGCCTAAGCCTATTTGATTTTGGCAATGTGCTCCTCGTAGCCCCAAAACCCAAGAAGATTATATTTTATTTTAAAGTTGCAAGTCCCAGACTTGTAATATTGTAATAGAATGTTAGCAATAATGCTTTCAAACTGACGTTCAGATTTCAGCGAACTGAGTGATCTTTGAGAATTCGAAGATTGATCCCTTCCTTTAGGGAACATACTCTTTTATTAAAATTCATGTCCATCCTCCAAGAGGTTGGACTTGTTTCTTTTTCCAATAAAAGTACAGCCCCACTCTTTTTTAATGTTTGATTGGATAGAAGTATCAATAAAATTTTATCTCACACTCTCAAGCTTTCTTGAACACTTGTGCTAATTAAAGCTGTCAAGTTTCCCCAATTTATGTTAATTACTACAACCCAATATTTACCCTAATCCCTAAAATGCGAGAGCGTGAAATTTTAAATATTAGATTGGCCCCAATAATCCACACAACAGGCGGCAAACTCATTGATACGTGTTAACATGTGTTTTACAATATTTACATTTATGTACAAAAATGTGTGCAGCTGTTCTAAAACGACCACCTGCTTAAAATTAACTATTAAATCACAGCAATTTAGCTAAGTCAAGTGATCACTGTTAATTAAAGTCTGTATTTGCTGAAAGAAAGATAATATTCCTGTAAATAAATCAAAGTTATTAGACAAGTGCATTACGTTTTCGGGGAGCTCCCACTTTAAAGTATAAAACAATACAATTAAATCAAAATCAGATACAAATTATTTATTCTCGGGCAGCGCACCTTTACAATACATCAACAATAAAAAGACTAATTGACAATGGTAAAACTATCTAGCTAACAACAAAACATACTTACATAAAATTCTCTGGAAAAGTAACCCACAAAGAGCACTCCTGCAGGGGGACGATGACGTAACAAAGCAAACTCAGTTTAGGACCCTGGCTAGAACTGACTGAATTTAGACTCGCGCTTAGTTATAAAAATTTGCAAAGACCCTACCCATCACATGATGCCCTTTTCATGCATTATTGACACACGTGGAGTTTTAATCCGCTTGTCGGGCCAGCGGGTGGTCTAGTGGTTCGAGTCCCAACCTCTAGAACTAGACTCCCAACGGCAGTAGGTTCGAATCCTCTGGCCGTCGGAAATTTTTCTGAATAAGTTAAACTCGACGTGTCCATGGACGGTGTGTGTGGTGTGTATGTTGGGTTGCATGTCTTTACGAGGTGGGGCATGTTAGACCGGTGAATAGCGCTAAGTGCGCTGAGCCCGGGTAAGGGAGTGGGATGGGAATCTGGATTCTTAAAAAAAATCCGTTTGTCCTCGCAAACGGCATGTACAACCCATTATTGATTAATGACCCATAAAGAATTTTACGACTTACTTCCGTAAAAACTATGCAACAATGTATGACACTGAATTTCAATAAAAATGTTATATAACAGATATTCCAAAATATAAATTTTTTCAATACTGTCTATTCCGATTCGTAACAGTGTGATTTTATGGACAAAAAAATTGTTTCAAAAATGGATTTAACAAAAATACAGAAATTGTTTTTTTATTTACATCATTTTTTATGATATTTTGAAATTAACATTCATTATTTACAAATTGAAGTAATTTTAACAGTACCATTAGCTGTTGGTTCAACGCCTTTCTAAACAATGATCCCTCCTCACCAATTTGGTAACAGCACACCAACTACTCAGAATAACGGAGACATTTGAAAAGGGGTATAAGGAATAGAAATTTACGGCAATCATGTTCATAGACTTGGAAAGAGCTGTTGATAAGGTGTGGAAAGATGGGCTCTTGTACAAAATTATAAAACTAAACATATAAAGTAACAATTCACGCCACATTATCCAGTACCAAACAGATACAAGCTGGAGTATTTCAGGGGAGCATTCTGGGACCTATCTTATTTAACTTATTTGTCTATGATTTGCCTATTGTGAATAATTCAATACCAGCCACGTTTGCTGATGACATGGCAATAATAACACAGAGTGCCACAGCAGAAACGGCAATAGAATACCTACAAAACTCGATAAATGTAACGTGTGAACGGTTTTTACAAATGGAAAATTATAATTAAACCGGGCCAGTGTCAAGCAAAAATGTTCACTCTGGGGCGTTATGATCAACTTTCAACAGTCAGAGTATAAATGACGAAATACGATGGAACCCAAAAGGCTCAGCAGTGAAATACTTGGGAGTTAACGTGGATGTAAAGCTCAATTGGGAATATCACATAAATAAAAAACTCAACGAGTGTCACACCAGATTCGTAATATTATACCCTCTAATAAGCCGCAAATCCCAGCTTAGAGCGGAATGTTCTATTCTCATCTATAAAGCAATCCTCAGACCTATACTCACTTATGCATGGGCATCTAAAACGCAAATGAAGAAACTCCAGGTGATGCAGAATAAAGTTCTTAGAGTTGCAATTAAATATCCATGGTTTGTGCGCAACACACAAATACATAGTGAGTTAAATGTTCCACTAATAACTGACTTTATCACGAAAGCTACCATCTAGTTCTTTAAAACATAGTGTTGTGTACAAGTGCTACTAAATTAAATCTTGGACAAAAAGGCATTCAAGTTATTACAAGACTTGATCTGAAGATTATCTAGCTTTATTTAAGACTATATCATAAATACTCTAAGCTATAGGTGTGAATATATCCACTAAATTTTTGCTTAAATTTGGCGTTATAGTAGTAAGTATAATTTTAAAAAGCCGTGTATTGCACTTTGTATGCAAAGCCAGTTAAAATACAAATTAATGAAAAATCTGTTGGTTCACTTCCTTACTACCAAATTTGAAATATCTAAATCAGCAAGTCAGTGCTGAATTTTAGACTTTAAAAGGGAGATTGGATAGCTAGGGTCATTTACTGATTTGGTTCTGTAATCTTTTTTATTTGAGATCGTATGGGTGATACAGTAAATTTCTGGGTTCATCCAAAGCAGTGTTGTACTTCGGTTTTATTGGTAAATTATAATAATAACAATAAAAGACGAAACATAAGAGATAGCCCTGAAAACCACAAAAGAGTTACTAAGAAAACTAAGTTACAAGATTACTGGTTAAATACTCCAATTGAAACTACCAGTAGATACGAAGTACTAGAAAACCTCAAAGAAATTGGCAAAAAATAAGAGGACCACAAGGAAAAAACAGATACGTTATTTTTTTACAAAAATAGTTACACGGCATTTCCATATTTTCATAATATTTAAAATTATAGGCTTGTCTATTTATTTGGGGGACACATTGTCCATAAGTCTTTTTACAGTCAACCGCATTATACCACCTTGACATGAAAACTGTAAAAATGTTTTTTTGTTATCTCTATGAACAAATTATTTCAATATTTACTGTGATAATCAGAAGAAAGGTGTTTTTCTAAATTATTTGGAAGTAATTTAATTTTTTGGGGTTACTCGTGATTAAAAAAAAGAAATGTGTGACCAGCTCGCAAGTTCTAAGGAAAACTTCTTAACATGTTTTCACCAAAAGTGTTTTCTTTAATTCCACGATTTAACTGAAAACGAAGACGGTTTCAGTTACAAATTTGGTATTCAAGTAATTTTCCAATTATTAATTTAGAAAGCATGGATGAACCTTTTGCATAAAAGAGAGACTGAAATGCTGTAGTGAATGGTATTGTAAAGATTGTAACAATAGTTTAGTAAGGTTACTCGAAGATTTTGATTTAGAAACGGGAGAAATTTATTAAGAAAATTTTACTCGTTTATTTACACAACATTATTTTTATATTACGTCACACATATCCATTATTTCTTTCCGTGTTTTATTAATAACTAACTGAAGTTATTTTTATATGTATACAGCTTCAATCACTATAATGGTTTACGCCAACGACGCAGCACGCGGCGTGTTTATGAAAAATTTATACCATCAACATCATGGCCATATGATATCTATTTTTGCTGTGAAATATACATATTTCTGAACGCCTATTCTTAATGTTTTTTGTTGCATGACTATGTTTAAGATAGGTCTGTATTACAGTGCATGCATAAAGAATTGCTTCCTGCTAACTACCGATAGACTCAATTTTTAGAAGGATGTGATCAAAGACACTTTTGCCACAAGATAGCGCCAACTTGTATACTGCTTCATAACTTATGATTTTCGACTTAAAATGCGGCATAAACATGTTAAATGACAGCAGAAACAACCTTCTTGTGAGAAAATACCTGTTTCCTATTGGTCGTTTACCTGAACAGTTTAATTGCCAAAAGACCACTATCATTGGTATCGAAAAATCGATTTTGTAGTTTCAGCGGATAAACCTTCAAAATATCAGACATAACACCAGATGACTTCAAAAAATACGCAGGGTGGAAATGGGCGATCTATTTCACTATAGACGCGCTCGAAAAAAAAAGGTAATTCTACCTATTCTACGCATGTAAAATAGCCGATATCCGCAACCACGGTTTCCCTATCCCCTGTTATGTGTATTTGCCCTTTTCACGCCGCCGTTACTGGGATTCCAGTGCGCAACTGTCCGCGCCCGGACGCCTTAAGCCCGCGTCCCGGGTAGCGAAGGGAGTCAGCATGGGGGTGAAGGTTTGTCCTATGCTCGCGCAACACAAAAGTTTGTATGCCACATCAGGGAGGTGCGGGACAGTGCAGGGTAGCCCGCGGTAGATTTAAATTTGGCCAATTACAGCAGATTTAGTTCTGCCACTTCGTTCCTTTTCGAGTGCTTTCGCGTTCTTCCACGTAACTGCATGTACAATTTCCTTTGACATGTGGTCGGTAAATTGCAGGTTATGTTTCGTTTCGCCGCGTTTATAAAACGTTCACAAAAAGATAAGTATTATGATAAAATAGATGTTACGCTTGTGTAAAATTAATTTATTTTCAGATTCTGCTTAGATTAGATTTTGATGTGCTTCCTGTAACTGCAAAGATAAGTATTGAGTGAAATAGATGTCTATGCCTTTTTAAAATTATTTTATTATTTTCAGGGTTGCAGTTTTAAATTCATCAGGTCGTCCACGTCCAGTTCCCGAGTTTCTTTTTTTAGGAAAGGGTTCTTGCCTTTGGTTTTTGCCTGTTCAATAGTTACTTTCTTATATTAATTATGGATGTTGTTGGGCGTAAAAAGTATTGTTGTAAATATCCAGGTTGCAACAATTGGTATTACATACGTACTTCAAAAAGTTACGTAAACAAACACTTTTACAACTTTCCAAGGAACGCCTACTACCATCAGCTGTGGAAAAATGCATGTAAAATAGATGGTAATGTAAATAAATGGGTGATTTGTGAGGATCATTTTGAGGAAAAACATTTTGTGAATGCGAGAAGGGAACGTTTAAATGTAAATGCGGGACCTATACAATTTTATCAAAATGACGAAGAAGTAGTTTCTGAGGCTAGCAAAGTAACAGAATCTGAAATCGTTGCTCATTCAGAAGTAACTTTGTTCGAGGAAGAAATTACGTCTTGTGCTTGTTTATTAAATGCTTCAATTTCAACTGCGCAATGTGCTTGTTTTCTAACAAGTACCTCCTCTCATTCACAAAATAAAGTAATAAGCAACTTTGATCAAGATCACAATTATTGTTTGAATGATGTTAATGAAGTATCTTGCAATTTTAAACGGTTTGCTTTTTTAAACGAAGGTGAGAGTGGAAGTTTAGCCAAGATTGGAACTTCAAAAAAAGATTTAACACCTAAAGAGAATATTATGTACGCTGCGCATAGAAATGTTTGTGCGAAATTAAGTAAACTTCGCGCTACTTTAAAGCACCAAAGAGAAAAGACAAATACTCTTAAAAAACTATACGAAGCTGATAAATTTCAGCTAATTGATGAAAAGTTAAATGCAGTATCAAAAGAGTTTATCAATTCTCAATTAAAGAATGCTGGTAAAGAACCCAGTGCACGTAGATGGACTGAACAGGATAAGGCATTTGCTTTATCTGTATTCAAAAGAAGTCCACGTCTGTACAAGTACTTACAGGCATATTTTTTGTTACCTTCTGTGAGAACTTTGAAAGGTATTTTGGCAAAAATTCCATTTGAAACTGGAGTTAACCCAGCTATTATGGATCACTTACGACAGCAAGTAGTGAAAATGCATACCGCAGATCGTTACTGTGCGTTGCTTTTTGATGAAATTTCTTTGTGCAAAGGGTTTCATTATGAACATCATAAACAAATAATTAGTGGTTATGAGGATTTGGGCTCTTTGGGAAGGTCAAATAAAGCAGCTAATCATGCTCTTGTTTTTATGATCAAAGGAATTAGAAAACAGTGGAAACAAGTTGTTGCTTATTATTTCACATCTCACACTGTTGCAACGTTCAATCTAAAATTCCTTATTAAAGAAATAATTAAGAAGCTTCAAGAAGTCGGTTTAAATGTAATAGCGACAGTTTGCGATCAAGGTCCTACTAATCAGTCGGCCATATCTCAATTATGTGCAGAAAGGCACCCTCGACAAAGCCCTTATTATTTCTTTATTAATGAAAAACCGATTGTTACGATTTTTGATGTACCGCATTTATTGAAGAACACGCGGAACGCATTATTGAGATGCAGAATTCAATTTGAAGCTCACAAATCTGCTAAATTTGAATACATCGAATCTGTTTTTAAATTTGACCAGCAAAAATTATTTAAATCGTTACCTAAATTAAAGGCAGAGCATTTCAATTTCACAGATTCCTAGGTAAAGATGAAAGTGAAGTTTGCTGCTACTCAGTTAAGCAGCTCTATGGCTAGTGCCATAGAGACGTTTGCTACTTTTGCAGTATTACCTTCCGATTCTATTTTTACTGCAGAATTTGTTCAAAAAATTGACAATTTATTTGACTCTTTGAATGGTTCGCGCATTAAGCCCCTTGATTCAAAGCCTTTTAGATGTGCTTTGACATCAAATTCACCACATTTGAAACTTTGGTCAGAATTATTAATAGAACTGAATCAGTGGAAATTATTTGACCTAACAACTGGCATTGACTGTACTAAACAGTATTCATTCATTCGGGGATGGCAAACTACCATCCAGTCAGTTATTTTCCTCTGGAACAGTATTAAAGATGTAGATGGATTTGATTTTCTAAGTTTGCGAGGGTTGAACCAAGACCCTGTAGAAAATCTATTTTCTTGCATTAGACAGCATGGCGGACCCAATACCAATCCTACTTGTCATCAGTTTACTGCTGCCTTAAAAACTGTTGTTGTAAACAAATTAGCTTTACCAACGGGTGGCAGTGGTAACTGCGAAGATGATCCATGTTCACCATTGGATGATTTGGGTAACTTATTGAAATTCTCGTCCCTAGACGAAGAAATAGATCAAGGGCCACAATCAGTTGCAATTTTTGAATTTAATTCTCAAAAGCTTGAAGATATTCCTTGTGAAGATAGTCAAGCTCTTGCTTATGTGGCAGGTTATGTATTAAAAGCAATTAATGTAACTGATTGTGATACTTGTCGGAAAAATTTATATTCCGAGGAGGTTACTAACCGCCATCTATTTACTTCCTTCAAAGAGACCGACAACACCCATAGATTAAAATATGCAAGTGAATCTGTTATGCAACTTGTTCAAAATATTCATGACAATTTATATAATTATCTCGAAATCGATGGGTTTCAGTCAAAGCTTGAGGATAAGTTTAAGAGATTGTTTAAATTGCATTATGATTTTGCGCACGTAGCATGTACAGAACACAACTATGACAATTTGATTTTAGATAGGTGTGTGACCTTTCTAATTTTCAAATTCGTCAAGGATAAGCAAAAATCAAAGGCCATTTCCGACGGACACATTAAGAAGGTGAAGAAATTTAAATCTATGTGATAGCTGTTTGTACTGATCTCATTTTGAACAATTGTTAAGTTTTTATCGAGTTTATAGAATATTTATTTATTTTTACAGGATCAGTATTAACTGTTACAAATGTGATATGTATTTATCTATTGTCAATTTGTGTTCAATTTTTTATTATTATAAGAATTAAGTCGTATTGAGTTTATAGAATATTTATTTCTTTGTTGTTAAGCATGTAGGTATCGTTATTTTTATTGTACTATATTAATATTTGTTTCGTTTACACTACTGTATTTTGGGATGTATTTATTTATGCTGTTTTATTGAAAATTATTGTTGTTTTTCAGGTTATTTTGATTAATATACCCCATAGTTTAATCAATTTTTGCGTTTTTTTTAGTAAGTAACCTATTTTATAGTAAATTTTATTCATTGCAGCTGTCATTGTCATTATTATACAATTGAAATTAGTTTGTTTTTATTGGATTATTTTCAAATCTTCCGAATTCTCCAATAAAAGCAAACGAAATTTCAATTGCATAAAAATGCAATATAAACAGCTGTCAATTGCTTGAAATATTTGCCAATTCAAATAAGCGCGGTAAGCTATTTAAAATTTTTAGTTCTTCCACACCGTCACCAGGCGAGGCGGCGCCTTGCGAGTTTGTGTTGCCAAAATTTAACCAGGGGATTTCATTTCTCTTCGTGTATGTTTTATGGGAGTCAGCTTCCAGCAACTGTACTGAACAGACGTGTTGTGTCTTAACGCCCTCGTTTTACGAGTTATCGAATATGTGAAATTCAACATCTTCCTTCCGGGGAAAGCCTAGAGTGCAATCTTTGACAGTGATTATCCCGACATCTGAATACCTCACATACCGTCCCGTGTAACGCCTGTTACTTTGCTCGACTTAAGTCGGATTTAAGCAAACCGTGGGGTGTAAATTCATTTGTGTCAAGGGATTCGTATGGTCTCGTTTGCCGTCTGCACGTTACCATCGCCTAGGGCGAATTTCGACGTCACTGCCTGGCAACCGCCGAAGCCTGTACCTGGAACATTTTCAACCTATTCTTCCGTCATCGTTTTAAGCCACTTTTTGGTCTCAAGGAGCTCCCGTACCGTCATCAAAGTATTAGAACTTCCGTTATCGTCCCCTATCTACACTCTCAACCTGCTGGTGAGGTGCCCAAGAACCTACCCCTTGACTGCTACCGGTAGAACACCAGGTGGGGTGAAAGCTATAAACTTATGAGTACCTCTGTACACTACTTTTATTCAGTGAAAGTGATATATTAACCGTCAAACATTTATGCGTTACGGTTCTGTATACTACAGTGAAGTCAATCATATTATAGGTCTATTTGCATGTGTATTACCATATTTACTTTGTTTTGTTCGAGACTCATTTCGGAACTGGTATTGCCTTGCAATAAAGGAAATCCGCTCCGAGGCGATGTTCTCGTTTTTTGTAACGTTACAATACCCGTTTGTTCTAATTTTAGGCATATATTTAATCGCCATTCAAGTAATTCATTTATAGCTGCAATCTGCGGCCAATCATATTTTACTCAATATATTTTATGTTCAAATTAAACCCCGAGACTCATTTGACATCGGTACTTAGCCTCAACAAAAGTATAAGCATATATTGTAAACTCCATCTAGGTGGGAAGCCGAAGGTAAGTCATCTTCGAGAAAGCTGTCTACAAGGGAGGTTCCTGTTTCTTCCCCCCCTGTACATCGGCCTTTCCTGCTTCAACAACCCTTATTAAGACATCAAAAACAGGTGGCGCCCTTTTTAATCAACTCCTTTATTTAACCCCAAGTCTATTTGCAAAGAGCCATTCCGTTTTACCGGTTGAACCACCCCTTCTCCGGCTCTGAGCTTAGCCGCGTGCATACCTTTTGTTACGGGGGCTCTAACAAATCTATCGTCCAATTCCCTTGGATCCCTTTTTACTGTTTGGCCCGCAATACCCCCGCCATCACCTCCACTATCGATTTTCATGTTTCTTCGAATATTTACCAATTTCGACTTTAGAATCGACATAAACATGTCAAATGACAACAGAATCTACCTTCTATTGAGAAAAGACGTATAGGGGGATACTTTCTGGTCGTTTTCCTGAATAGTTTAATTGGATAATCACTAACCAAAATTGATTCTTAGCGGATAAACATTATTTGTAATAACAAAACGCCAGATATAATAAAACATAATCACTCCTTTAAAAATAAGGGGTGGCTAGGGGTTTCACTTAAGTATAGGCAAACTAGAAAAAGATCAGAAAAATATTCTACGCATACCTAATATCTCATTTTGACTTATATATCGATATGAACCTATTAAGCCATCTATTGTGAAAGAACTTGTAGGTTTCTTTCGGGTCATTTATCTGAAGTCGAAGCACGCGTTCATATGACTTCTACAATAGAAAGTAGTGTAAAGGAATGAGAAAACTACACAGAATGACAAATTCAGACGATGTGAAAGTAAAAAAGATACCATCCAACATATTACGGGAGCGTGGAATATTGGCATTATCGGATTATAGCAATAAGCATGTTCAAATCGGAAAAAGTAACCATTTAAATCTTGCACAGAAACTAGAACTAGTGGTGAATACTGAACCGTACTACAAATACATGCCGGAAGTAATAGTAAAAAACGAGATGTATAAATTGTATTAAGATAAGACAATAATCGCAGATAAGACCATTGCACCTAGCCACACGAGGGATTAAATGAAGCACCTCAGTCCTGTGGTTTATACGCTATTTTTTGGTCTTCCGAATAATTTGAAATCAAAATAGTCGAAATTTAAAAATATGCTGTCAACGTGACAATCCAGCTTTTTAAAACGTCCTTTTAGTAGAAGTGATTTCCCTGAAAAGTTGAAACTATCTCGTGTCATTCCTATTCTAAAAAAAAGGAAATAAACAAAATCCCAGCAATTACAGACCTATTTCCTTATTGTCTGTATTCTCAAAAATAGTTGATTAAAGTCGTAGTTTCTGATGGCCACAAAACATACTTGGTAACTTAGCAATTTATACATATACAATTAATCCCTTGAGCCTTTTGAAAATATTTAATCTCTCCGACGTTAAAAGTGACCCTTTAGTCCTTGAAAAACGGAATCAAATTAGTACCTTTACTCCCGGAAGTGCAAAAAGTAAATAAAAATGCAAAATTAATATACGAGTATATCGCTGTCCCCAATTATCATAACATTCATACTACGTAAAACGGAAAAATAAATAAATACAAAGAACTTAGCTGGGAACTAAAAGATCAATGGAAATCGCACAAAAAAGTAATTCCAAATTTATGTAAACTACAGCTGTAGAAGGCAATGCTCGTAGAACTACAAAAACCAGTCTTTCTAAGCACCGTCATATAGTGAAATTGTTTTAGATAAGACAAAAATATTTCCTCACTATGGTTGTAAACCAGGGTCTCCTGAGAAAACAATATATGAAATAATAATAATAATAATAATATCACTTTTAAATCAATAAATTAGGAAAATCCTTATTTAGATAACATTAATAATTATTGACTGAAAAAATATAACTTCGCTACATGAGTCGTTCCCTAAATGGTTTAATAATATACTATCAAACCCTATCTTTGCAAGCCACTGTTCTATCGGAATAACTTACCTATTATACAAAAAAGGTAATAAAAAAAACCCACAAAAATAACAGTCCCTTTCAACAGTATATAAGCTGTTTACGTCATTAATCCATTCAAAAATCTATCACTACTGTATGCAAAATACTGTCATAGCTACAGAACAAAAAAGATGTATCAAAGGAGCCCGGAAGTGTAAAGAGCAACTGACTATCGATGTCGTAATCATGAAACAGGCAAAAGTAAAACAACGAAACCTACATGTGTGTTATATTGACTATTGTAAAGCATTGGATTCTGTACCACACCATTGGCTAATAAAAGTCTTACAGGTATATAAGATACATCCAGAAGTTATTGAACTACTTAGCCATTTTATGACAAAATTGAAAAGCACAATATACATGAATCTTCAATTGGTCAACATGCCTTTAAATCCTTTATCTTAAGTACTTAACCAACGAAAAACAGGCTACAGACTCGGTACACGACATTACAATTCAAAAACCGTACATCTTCCATTCATAAACGATATAAAATTATTTAGGGAGTTTTAAGTACAATTAGAACACTTAATAGGCCTTACAAAAACCTTTAGTGAAGATGTTAAAACGTCATTTGGCATGCAAAAATGTGCGAAAATACATATTTTTTTAGAAATAAAAATCGACATCGAAAAGTTAACAGCCGACGAAACAAAACACCCAAAACCTAAGAATTCATCATAAAACTCTTAAACATGAATTTAGAGAAATCCATCGAAATAGTTGACTAAACTACCGAAAACTAATCTAAATAGGAGATATACAGAGTGGCTAGGAAAACCCCGGCCACTTTTATTGCGGGGGTCAAGAGATGGCGCTTTAGTAAAGAAAAATTAAATTAAAATACTGGCAACCACGCAGAATCCAAGACGTTTTAGTTATTAAATACGTCCCATATTAAATCAAAACAACTAAAACGTCTTGGATTCTGCGTTGTTGCCAGTATTTTAATTTAATTTTTCTTTACTAAAGCGCCATCTCTTGACCCCCGCAAGAAAAGTGGCCGGGGTTTTCCTAGCCACTCCGTATAATAACCGAAATTAATACTTACGCAGTTCCCGTGTCGACGTACTCATTCGGAATAGTTAATTACTTTGATGCTGAATTTTATGTTAGATTGTAGCGTCTAACCCGAAGACTGCTAACCCCCGCTCAGCAGTAGAACGACTATATTTGATAGATCCAAGGGCAGTAGAGGACTAGTTAATCTATTCAATCTCTGTGTTCAGCAAGAGAGACAATTACAAAACTATTTTTTACCAGTCTGAGAGTCCATTAATACAAAAAATGGTCCTAGTTGACATCCACTTCACACCTCTAAAACTACAAAATTGTCAATATATGAAAAAAACCGGAATGAAAAGCAGTCACTATGTGGATAACTAAAGTCTTGCACAGAAACTACCGTACGAGCTTAGACAAGTCGGAAGTGGATCAAGAAGCCTTCTTATAATGGCCAAAAAGAGGTAAACTATATCCAGAGACAGAGGTATTTATAATATATATCCGAGACCAAATAACAAGAACTAAAACTATGAAAAACAATGTTCTAGATGTGTGTCACCTACCCGGAGACAGTATTGACTATATCGTCGCAGGGTGTTCGTGTTCGGTGCTCTGAGGCAGTGACCAGATAGCAAAACTCATACATCGACAGCTGGCCCTAACATACGAACTTGTTAGTAATATTTCACCTTTCTATAGATACTTACCTAAACCAGTCTTAGAAAGCAGACAATAGTTACATTACAATATTGGGATTGTCCAATAATAACTGCTAAAACGGTTGATCACAATCGACCCAATAGAGTATGTAAAGATAAATCATTAAAGAAGTGGGTTATAGTCGCTTGTTTTTTAACACATAACCTGAAAAATACCAAAATAGAAAAAGTTAGATGGTACGAAAACTTTGTGATTAAAAAAAACTTTTTATTAGGTAGGTGTAAGTTAAATAACCATTCTGATTATAGAATCACATGAAACTACAGAAACATTTGCCCATGTTATTTTAAGTTTACTAGATAGATTCATCTGTTTTTTGGAGCTGTTCCCTATTTTCTATTTAATGTAAAACGTAACAATGTTTCAATTTTTGTAATGAGAATGTAAGGAACTACAGAAAATAGTGTAAAAAACTTTTATCAAGGATTTCTGTATGAAACTAATTTTAAGATAATATAGAGCTTCAAACTTTTGAATAATCCTTTACACGACAGTCAATTGCTTTTCTGACAGAATAATTTATACAGATAGTAAAAAACCTTCATATACTCTAAGAAGATTAAGTAAAGCATAGAGGAGTAATCTTGGAAGCTAGACTCACCTGGAAAGCAATAGTAGAGCGACAAGCATAAAGAGCCCTGCATCTCTATAACTGTGCAGTAAAGGTATGGTGTGTAGAACGTAGTTGTAGTCTCCTGGTTCTATACAAAGGCAATCAGATATCACATCACTAAGAAACTTTTTCATCTACTACTGCTCCTTGCAATTAATATGATGAAAGGTCTTCTTAGTTTCACATCCTATGTCAGTACGCTTTTCTTACGACACTGAGACACATGCATTTTGGTTCTCCTTTTCTGGAATTAATAGAAATTCACGAGCTACTCCACGACAGGAATATTTCCTTCCTTGAGTGCAATGGACCCTACAGGCCTAGATGCAAGGACCCCCAGTAGAACACTAGCAATTGAAGATTGGAAGCTTTTAGAAGTTATTATTTTCAGTTGGTATTATAAAGCTACTTTAATTTGTCTGCTACTTTCAGAATAATCAATAAACTTTGATAGTGGAAAGTGGATGCCGAAATCCAAGAAAAGAGGTTTGGCTTCTTTACTGCTACATTTTTCGCGAATGTTTGCTTATAATGTATGTTTCATAACTCTTAATGGGGTTGGTGTTCCTTAGGGTTACGAACTTTACTATTTGGAGATTAACTAAGAATTTATATAAGATAAGACAACACTAATAGGATGAGGTGGAGGAAACCTACAACACCTGCGAGGAGCGTTCGAAATGTACGTGGCCTAACAAAGAAAACGCAAGATTTTTGGGGAAAAAAGTATTTTATTTTTCAATATACAGATTGGCTTGGACAACCACGGCCACTTTTCTTGCGGCGGTCAAGAGATGGCGCTTTAGTAAAGAAAAATTAAATTAAAATACTGGCAACAACACAGAATCCAAGACGTTTTAGTTATTAAATACGCCCCATATTAAATCAAAACAACTAAAACGTCTTGGATTCTGCGTTGTATGCCAGTATTTTAATTTAATTTTTCTTTACTAAAGCGCCATCTCTTGACCGCCGCAAGAAAAGTGGCCGGGGTTTTCCTAGCCACTCTGTAGTCTTCTGCTCGCTCAACGCACTTATTCCAACGATGCCTCAAAGCAGCAATGCCGTATTTGTAGGTCGATGAACCGAAGTCCTCAAAATAGCTATTTACGGCAGCGATTACCTCGGAATTGGACGAAAATTTGTTACCGCCGAGCCATTTTTTCAGATTTGGAAATAGATAAACATCGCTGGGAGCCAAATCTGGCAAATAGGGCGAATGAGGCACTAATTCTAATCCTATTTCATGAATCTTGGCCATGGCGATTGCAGACTTGTGTACAGGTGCGTTATCTTAATGGAAAAGCACTTCCTCTTTCCCTAAATGCGGCCGTTTCTCTTCGTTTTGTCGCTCAATTGCTGCAACAAATTGACATAATACTCGCCATCTATTGTTTTTCCCTTTTCCAAGTAGTCGACAAAGATAATTCCATGAGAATCCCAAAATACAGTTGCCATAACCTTCCCTGCTGACAAACCCGTTTTTGCCTTCTTCCGTGGCGGAAAACCTTTGTGTTTCCATAGTTTGGACTGTTCCTTGGTATCGTGAGTGTAATGATGACCCACGTTTCATCGACGATTATGAAACGGCGCGAAAAGTCCTTCGGATTGCGGCGAAAACGTGCCAAAAGGTCGCGAGAAACAATCAAACGATTCAGTTTTTGTTTTGGTGTGAGCAAACGCGGCACCCAACGCGTGGAGTATTTTTTCATTTCTAATTCTTCAGTTAAGACTCTGTGCACACTGTCATTTGAGATGCCCACTATGTCTGCTACCTTGCGCACTTTTACTCGGCGGTCATCCAATATGATACGGAGGACTTTTTCTATCATATCGGGGGTAGCAGCCGTTTTTGGGCGTTCACTGCGTGGTTTGTGCTTTGTGCTCACACGACCACGCTTAAACTCCGCAACCCAGTTTTTAACCATTGAAAACGAAGGAGCGGACTTCAAAAATGTCCAATCCAACTCTGTTTTGATTTCGGTTGGTGTTAAGCCTTTCAAATGAAAGTACTTCATCACTGCTCGCAACTCAGTTTTTTCCTTTATTTACGAAATCACTCGAGACGGTTACTTTGGAGCACTGTCAAACACAAACTAATTGACAGATCGCTCTATACTGTCATATTTAACCTAAGAAAGGATGGTTCTGAAAAATGGTAATGCACATTCTGCCGAATTATCGCCATTTCTGTGTTAGGCCATATACATTTCGAACGATCCTTCTAAGTACGACTTATAATGCCAGACAATTCTGCATGCATTTTTTAAAATGATAGAACCTAAATTTAATTGGTTAATTACATACTATTTTACAGTTTTATATTCTCAAATGTTTCGATTTAGTCTAGAACTAATTTTGGGTTAGCATAGAAGATGGCACTGAAATAACACAGAAGATTGTGATTAAATGTTGCGTGTGTTTTGTTGCTTCCATGGACTTGCGTTAGTTAGAGGCTTTTACATGTACCTAATATTTGTCGAGCGGAGTAGTCGTCAGGTTCTCGGCGCATATTGATGTTGATTAGCGCAGGGAATCACGGGTGCGCTACAAACAAGCCTTTGTCGCTAGGATTAGAGGGTGTAAAGTGAGCTTATTGCTTATTCTGGTCGGGCCTTCTTCAGCCCTTAATGAACTAGCGACCGGCAGCTGTGTCTTGCGTTCACGCCCCAGGGCGGACTAATGTATGCTGATTTTAGCTTATAGGGCTACTTTCCTTTAATCGCAGCTTTTTGCGTTCCTCAGCGCTACTAAGTTTGCATTTTTATATGATTTCACATTTTTCGGTGTTTATTGCTTTATCAAGATTGCGTTTAAGATTTCAGGGTTTTTCAAGCCACTTTAAAGCAACGTTATAAATGGTAAACTATTAATTAAAAAAGGAAACCCAATTTATGTTCAAATTTATGCAGTCGAAAAGTTTGTATTCGTCAAGAATGGTGGCAGCTGTAGTATATTTCTCGTGTACATGAAACGTATCCAGTAACTGTGAAGATACAGAATAAATATAAAGTAACGCCGTTTCCTGTGCTGAAAGATAAGTACTTTTGGGGATTATAATCCCTCTAAGACTTTCGTAGCAATTACGAAATATTAATTGACCTATTAACATGATGAATATTCAGTTTAAACATAATTTAAAATTACTCCCATATTATTGTATTAACTTTAATCCCCGTGACTAAACCAAGAGAGTACGTATACGTAATTCATTATCGTATTTTCTAATTCTAAAGCAAATCTCGACAGATACGCTGTACATATCTAAAACAGCAAATTTCAAAAAAAAAATAACATTCATCAATTGTGAGATTTAATATTGTTGAATAACGCAAATTGGAAACTCTATGACAAAAATCTGCATTTGACAAATAATCCGGTGATACAGAAAACCAAAACGTATTTTTGTATAAAAGACAATTGCCAATTTCAGTTACTACAAGATCACAATATACAGTGTGTAACAGACCACCCATGCACTATCTTTTACGCTAAACCATTGAACCTACATGGGATAAATTTTTTTTAAATAAATCGTACATGAGGTATTCACAAAAAATATTTGTAAATTTTTTGGCCCCCGGAAAGGGTAGTTTGGGGGGCTAGGGGGGTTTCTCGAGATTTTCAAATAGGGAGGTGGGTTTTAAATGTAATTTTTTGTAATTAAAACAATTACGACACGGTGCACATCCTATTCGCTAAAAACACCAACACACACATCAATAGTTTCCCATCGTGTGCAATAAAGGTTTAGTGCAAGTGCGATGTTGTTGTTTTCCAACTCCAACTTGCACGTAGATTTAAATGTTATGTGAATAGACTTTATAAATCAGCAAATAAATTTCTACTTCACTGCCTTAGATGCAGTACAGCGAGTGATTAATCCGATTTAAGAAAATAAATTTTTATTTTATGAGCCGCCATTTTCTAACAGTGAGAGATATCGAAAAACTTTAAATACAAAACATTGTTCAATTTAATGGGACTTTTAAAGTGAGGTATTACTTGACCCCTGATTTATAGAAGATATATGTATAGAATTAAAATTTGTCTGGGTAACGTGTAATTTAAAATTGTTTATATAGGATTGAAGTGGTTAATAAAATACTTGTTTAAAATAGACTTTAAGACTACTTAATTTTGTACTGAGGCTGGTAAAGCGTTCTTAGATTAGTCAAAATCAACCCTTATTAATGTGCAATAATAAAATCTACAACAAAACATCTACGCCAAGGTAATTACACTAGTCTATTTACCTTGATCTACGCTTTAGCATTCACTAGATCACCCCCAAATTTACGATAGAAAAAACCGTCTATTGGGGAAAAACCGCTGACAGGTTTCCTGTTGGTCGTTTATCTGAACAGTTTATTTAAATTTTCGCTAAAATTGAGTCCAAAGCAAAAAATGGAATTTGAGAATTCACCGGTTAAACACTATCTGAGATTAGAAATACTCGATATCAAAAAAATGATTACTTCTTCAAAAAAATAGAGAGTGAGAGGGTTTGAAAAGGAAACTCATATTCGTCTTCTACGGATACCAAATAACCGATTTGTAAAAGCGCCATATATTTAAAACTCCAAATCACCGGTGTTGGGAGTTTTTTAATGGGATTTACGATTTGTTAGTTCTTTTGCATAAAATGGAACTTAAACACTTTCAAGTTTTTTTTTGGTATATAAGAACGGTAAAAGTTTACGTTCTTGCTAAAAACAAAGTTTTTTAAAAATTTTTAACTATAATAAATACATGTATTTAAAGTGGACAAATATACACACATTGCCTTATCTTAATAATAAATATATTTTGATAATTTTGATCACGTAACCTTCCCCTTTTATGAGAAAAATTACCTCTTCTGCACTAAACACTCGTTTCAGGGTTGATAAAGGTTTTTAAGTGTAGGTGACTTTGTTTTAACCCTCCTTGTTATACGAAGAGGAAGGTAATTGTAACTGTTAGGTTGGATTTTGAGCAAATGCGTTAATCTAGCAAAGTTTCTTTCGCTTTGAGTTTACTGACCGATATACGAGTTATGCCTGAAAGACAGGTACTTTTATGCCAAACATTTTGACTAATAAGAAGGTTTTAGGGCCTTGGGAGACCGATAAAGCTGGCGCTGCAGTGATGCCTGTGTGTGGGTGTGTGAGCGCGCGTGCGCGTGTCTGAGTGTGTGTCTGCATACACTTTACAGTTCGTATAGACGCCTTAACGCAGAAAGACCTAATTTGACACCGATTGCTATTGCAACAGGATGACACCACAAGAAAATGCGGTTGGTCCACCAAAAAAGAAGGGGGAGGGGAGAGGTGCCTTCTGTCAAATTTGCATTCTACCCATGTGAAATAGCCGATCTGTGTAAACGCAATCTTCTTATCACCCCCATTGTCCCACACCGCCGATTTTTGTTTTTTCAAAAATTAGACGAATTTCGGGCTTCAAAATTGGAATGAGCATGTTAACTGACAACAGGAATAACTATTGGCTGGAAAAACATCACTGGGGGAAATGGGCCCTTTTGGCCGTTTATCTGAACAGATTGAGTAATTGCCAAAAATACCGCTTTAGAACGAACCTTAGATTCTATACATGTCGAATAGCCGAATCAGATCTTCTCCCCCCTTAGTGTCCCCCAACAAATTTTCGATATTAAAAATTGTAAGAATTTCGGCTTCAAAATCAGTATGAACCCGTTAAATGACAATAGAAACAATATTTCATTGAGAAAGCACCTCTGGAAGGTTTGTTTTTTGGTTGTTTACCTCAACAGTTTAATTGGATAATCGCCAAAATAAAGACTGACCAAATAATGAAATCATTTACAAACATTTTTAATGTTTTCAAAATTTTATATTTTTCTTCGAAATTAAAAAAAATTGAAATTTTTGATACCTTCCAATATGTCTAGAATTTTTAAAATATTCAATAATTTTAAAAACCTTAATATATTACATTTTCAAAAGTTTTTAAATTTGAAATTTTTAAAAATTTTCAATATTTTTCATATAATAATTATAACAAAAATTTTAAAGCAAATAAAATGCTCCAAAAATTGTAAAAAAGTAAGATTTTTAAAAAACATCCGGTATAAAATATATTTTAAATATTTTGAAGAGTTTAAAAATATTCTAAATTTACATAAAATTATATTCTTTGAGGCTTTCGCGGTTTCTCGAATTTGCAATATTACAATTTAATATCGGCTTAGACCGCGTCGTCATTTGGGAACTACTCCCAGGATAATCAGGTAAGGACCGACCTGTAGCTTGTCTGCCTTTACAAGCATTTGCTCTAGCAGTTTGAGCAATATTTGTTTGTAGGCTCTGCCTGCCTAAATAAGGCCGTGTGCTTAGATTATTTAAACCTTGGGGCGGACAAGGATTTGATCTTAATGTATTTTGTTTGCCAGAACAATAATATTTAATCGGCTTATGCCTGTTAGCTATTTGTGAACCCATACAAACTAAAGTTTTGTAAGACATTGCAGCTTGCATCTTCAGAGTGAATAAAAACACTGACAAACAAAATACATTAAGATCAAACCCTTGTCCGCCCCAAGGTTTAAATAATCTAAGTACACGGCCCTGTTTAGGCAGGCAGGGCCTACGAACAAATATTGCTAAAGCTTCTAGAGCAAATGTTTGTAAAGGCAGACAAGCTACAGGTCGGTCCTTACCTGATTTTGCTGGGCGTAGTTCCCAAATGACGACGCGATCTAAGCCGAAATTTAATTGTAATAGTTACATAAAATTGTCAAAATTTTCCAAATAAATTAAAAATTTTCAAAATTTTCATAAATAGAAGGCCCGTGGCGTTTGTCCGACCACTTTTTTTAATCACGCATGATTACACGAAAAATTAACTTTATTAACGTCGCAATAGTAAAATGTTTATCAATAACCGCAGTCAAATACAAATCGCACCAAAAATCACAAGTGAATATAGTAGACAATAGTAGCACCCTGCCCGAGATTAAAATATTTTAGAGAACTAACCAAGCACATTGAATGGAAACATCCACAGTCTTTCTTTGTCTCTTCTTTCCAAAACAGCTTATTACGTTTTAGAAGATTGTAAAAACTAAAGCTGATAACCATGGACGTACTCAAATCCATTAAGTTATACGTGAAACAAATTGCACGATTTTGCAAGGTTTCTACAACTGCAATATTTACTAAATGTTAATTTTGTAAAGTACCGGATTTCGCGACAAATGAGCGTTCCAAAAGAAATGAATAAGTAGGGTTTTATTAACTTCAACATACATGTGCTTGTTATGATAGAAAATGGGACTTATTAAGAATTGTTTTGATAATATTCCTAAAGTTATAAAATCAGTGTATGCAAAAACTTGTCGCTATGAGAATCATTTGACCACTTTCATTTTTTTATTGGCAATTTGGCAATCGGCGGAGAATTTGGCATCAGGTTGTCGCAATATATAGAACAAGTATTGCATCGCAGTCCTGGTTACTCACAATTATTAGAAATTGCAAATATACTAAAGTCGACAAATAATCCAGTCAGTTGTTCACCGACCAACTTTTACAGTTTTGCTCCATTAACGAGCTGCGACGTTGAGAAATCATTTTCGGTGTTTAACGGTAGTTTGTCAGACAAGAGAACTAATGTTTTGGCTGAGAAATTAGAAAAAGTTGCTGTTGTGTATACTGCAATTTATAAGTATTTTATTCAAGGCTGTTTTTCATCCCTTATAAATGTATTAATGAATTTACACGTTCGATTTTTATTAATTAGTGGTTGCTATTTAACATTTCAATTTAAGAAAATATGGTTGCAGTTTTATAAAATTGCTTCGTGAAGTACTTTTAAAACGTATGAACTTTGTTTTACTTTATTTGACTATTGCGTCCCGACGCTGTGCTAACAAGGCGCCTCGTGCTATCGGATGAGCACGTAAATAGTCGGTCCCGGCTGCCATACTAACACCATGGCGGTCGTTAGTGGGGTTGGAAGTCCCTTTTAGTACGAATACAATGAATGAATGTGGAAAAAAAGGGTTGACATAAGCTGCCAGGCGTAGTGGTGGAAAGGCCATCGGGCCCCACTACCCCCTGAAACATAGCGAAAAAGCCAAACCCGGAGTGAAAGAGAACTACCCTCGTCACCTGGTAAGAGTAAAAGAGGTGAACGGTTAAGTAAGTAAGTAAGTAGATATTGCACAAGCAGAAATTCTAGCTGAGCAAATAAATTATAACTATCTACACAAGCTGGCATAAGGTCAAATGTATGGATGTGTTGACAATTTAAGCTTGTAGATAATTCGTTTACGATTTTGTATATGCGCCAACTACATACTTAAAAGAATTAGGCCAGGAAAGTATTATTATTTAATTGCCTCATAATTTAAATACTGACTAAATACTAGACTAGAAATCCGGACATTACTGATAACAGTAGTTAGGTCTAAGAACTTTCAAAGGAACGTTTGCAAGTAGTTCACGCTCCTTAATAAAACGACCTACAAAACGTTTATGTGGTTATGAAAATAAACTACATGTTCACTAAGTACTCAAAAAGGTAAAGCTGTTTTTTAAAGTTCATTTCTCAACACTCCAGATCTTCTCACGCCACCAATTTTTTTTAATGGTCAGATTTTTGAATGCAAATTTTGTATGGAAGATTGTCTTTTGGTCGCAAATCATTCCGTTTTTAAAACAACATCTTTAAAGCATCCTCAAGTTCACCCCAATTCCTAAAAGTTAAAATCACTTTATTAAAGCAGCGTTTCTAAACCACCTTCAAGTTCACCCCCAAACCCTCAATAATTGATAATTTATAAAAATCAAAAAAATAATCCTCTTTATTCAAGAAACACATTTAAGCCACAATGCAGTAAACCCAAACCTAATTTCGGTTTCTCACATGAATTCATGACGACGCGACGTGATGTAATGACATAACTATTTTTTTAAACTAAACGCTTTTGATTTCCTGAACAGGTTAATACCATTTCTACGATGGAAAGTAGTGTAATACACTTAATGAGAGAAAAAATAAAAAATAAAAAGACGACAGCATCTTTTATGAACACAAACAGAAATTATTGAAACTCAGCTAAACTCGGTTTATTTAACTAACAGGAAAATTATGTTAAAAAACAGGTTCAATGTTTTTGTGTTTGAAAGCACTTATTTTATGAAAAATGAATAATAAACCTTAAACGGTGTCGAAACGTTTTATTACTGCTGAATTGCCAGCATCATTCATTTTTATTCCATTCTATTATTGGAATGTTAAATTTACTGAAAATATTATAAATCAAAGGTATCATTCAATATACGAAAACCTTCTTTTATGGATTCATTTAATTTAGTATCTGCTTTTATAAAGAGAAATTAATTTGAATTTGAAATATGCTTTACTTGTCACAGATGGTAAGAAATTCTTAATTAAAACTGAACTCTCTGGGTCGAATAACTCAGCAATAAACAAGTAGTAGCTCAAAATAGTTTTTATTTTTAATACTGAAAGACAGTGATGACAGGACTTATAGGCATGCATTTATGTACTATAAATATATTCAATATGTACTTATATATGCACTAAAATTAGTTTTTGTTTTTTTAAATATTAATATTAAATTAATTTGTTTTATAGTAGATCCCTAGTAGCAAAATGCAAAAAGCTGAAGTGTGCACTTCAAGTGGACCTTCCCATAATAGATATTAATACCGTATATGCAAAAGTCTAAATTTTATAATTATAACGTTGTGCATTCCACCGACTGTTAGATTTCTAAGATAGCAAGCTATACATAGGCAACTCTCTATTCCATCTATCCAAATTCATACAAGGCGTCACAGTTCAATTATTGCTTCCAGAAAAAAAATCAAATTGTAGCCAATCTCCCGTTCTAACAGCCTACAAAGTATAAAAAAAGTCGCGTGCGTAGTTTTTGAATAATATTTTTTTTAATTCTCAAAACTTTGAAGAAACGCCATTGCGATTGTTTTTGGATTTTTGACATTATTTTTGTTTCATTGTATATCACCCACAAAGAGCTCTCAAACAAGTTGTAGCTGATCCCGATCAGACAACTACTTTTTGAATAAATGTGCGTTCAACTCTAGATTTTCAAAAATTTGTAGCGGTCGCCATTTTATAGTTAGAGAGCTTGATAAAATAGTTTTCGATTTGCCTTAAGTTCTTCTCTCAGATTTCATGCTCACATTTCCAAAATTTAGTTTTGGAAAAAACGCTACTTAAAAACAGGTCTTACTTCCGTTTTCGGCTTCGGATTCTTTTGAAAAGCTTAACTGGAACTACAATTTTTGATATACCTCTTTATTAAAAATTTCATCAAAATCGGTTCAGTACTTTCGCCTTTAGAGGCGTCACTCACACACCCACCCACCCACAGACAGACATTTTTAAAAACCACTTTTTGGGCCCTTGAGCCCTAAAACGTGTATTTCCGTTAAAAATTTAAATTTCGAAAATTTTCACAGACAGACATTTTTAAAAACCACTTTTTGGGCCCTTGAGCCCTAAAACGTGTATTTCCGTTAAAAAATTAAATTTCGAAAATTTTCATGAAATAAATACTTCCCTATACCAAAGTTATAGTAAAAACAACGTGTCGTCAATGTTTAGGCAATATAATATTTAAAATTTTGAATAAGTATTTAATAGCTATTAAGACAACAAGTGTTTTATAGACGGTTTAAAATTCGATTTTATCTAACACTAATAGAATATCATAATTAGTCTTTTAGTTTTAGTCATTTTCAACTTAATTTTGTTTGAGTTATTAGATAGGTCTGTCTATGGAATGTTATGTGTGCTATAGTAACGAGTCAACAAAGTATTGAAAACAAAAAATTATTTCGTTAACATGTGTGAAAGTGTTCCTACCGAAATATTAGAAAAAGGCAAAGAATTGCGGGCAAAATTATTACCTGCAAAATCAAAAGATGCATATGAGAAGGTGTACGTGGCTTTCAAGCAATGGAAAACGGTAAAAAAGATTAATGAAGTGAAATGTTAAAAACGACTTTGAAGGTCAAGGACAGCATTGACATTGAAAAATTTGGTGCAGCGTATTTTAAATAGCTATAAAATACGTTACCATTGACGACGTATTTTATAAGGAACGATGTATTTTATAGTTAACTTAACAAACGAATTCAAATGCACCATAGAAACAGTATAAGGTGTTAGTGTTAGATAAAATATATTTTTCAGCTTCTCGAAAATATTTGAACATAGTAATATTGTGTCTCTATAAAGCTATAATGATACACAATTAGATCCCGATCTGTTATTTCCTTTTAGAGTAATAAGAGGCTAAAGTCAAAAGTTTAAAACATTGCAGCGGCCGCCATTTACAAGTTAGAAAGTTTGGAACCAAAGATTTGGGTTTGTCCTAAACTCTTTGATTAGACTCCATTTTCAAGTTAAAAAAACTTTTAAAAAAAGCATGGCTAACTTATGCTTCAGTTTCGGGTTTTTAAAGGTTATTTGGCGTTAAAGCTCACCGAAATCAGATCATTGGTTCGAGAGTTATGAGGCACCACACACACATATACATGCTAATTGCACACTTATATTTACCGACACACCAACAGTCATTTTCACTTTTCGTCAAAATCTCCAATTTAAAAATTTTCATGAAATCACTACACAAGCGCCGTCAGTGCTTAAGCGATTGGAATAGAGTAGGCAAAATCTTCGATCTACAGTAGTACAGTAATTTCCTAAAATTTCAATCAATTACTCCTGTAACTCGAGTAGGATCAGGTGCTTTTGTACATACATTTGTTTACATAACGCTTTTTTTTTCTTATATTGAACCTAAAGTATGTGTCAGAAAATATAGCACACAGTTAAATTCGGTATACTTATGACGAACTTAGTTTGTGCTGCAAAAATTTTTTTGATTTTAGTCTATTAACCTTTCAATTTTAGCACAAACCAGTACGTTAACCTCTTCTCCCTCCAATTTAGTTTATTTTTAAGTGCGGACCCAGATACCTGGGTGTCTAGAGTAGGAGTAGTTCCCTTTTCAGTCCTATGCCCTATAAAACACGCTCTGCGTTCAGAAAAGTTAGCATTTCTCATTTGAACTTTGCCGAAGACACTTGTTCTTCCAATCTGGTCGTATTGCAACTGCAACAAGTTATTAATATTTTCAGAAAACCAGTCAAATAGTTTTAAAAGTTATTTGAAACCGAGCTGTGTTTTACTGCTAATTTGCATATTGCAGCGATCAAAGTTTGTTGGTTGTAAAATACAGAAATAATAATCCTGAGATTGTTCAAAACAATGCTTAGGGCGTTATCTTAAAATGCCTCAATGTTATAATTAACTCTGGGAATTGAAAGACCCCGCGAATAGGTCACAAGTAGGTCACATAAAGTAATTTTATTTTATTTTAACGTCCCCGAGTGACATTGCAAATTGAAGTTTTATCATATTTTTAGTAAAATTGGTAATGGTTTGTTTACGTTACTAGATTTACTAAGTTTTATTCCGTTTTTGTGTTAAACGGTGCGAATTTAATATTGGTAAATGTAATCTGTATTTATTGTTTTGTGATAATTAGACGAGAAATGAACTTTTCGAAGTGACGATCAGTTTGATTCAAACGTAAATACTTATTTTAGGTGAACAAACTACACGAAAGCATTATAAATGTAATGTTTTCACATTTAAACAAAGTTTCAGATAAGCTAGTATATAGGTGTTGGCAGCGACTAGGTTAAAATTTCACTTACTTAAAATTATTTAGTATTTAGTTCAAACTCTTGGAATTCGTACTTGACATGTTCATTTAATCGCATTTAATTTCTTATAATTTAGCGTAATACTGCACCGTTCAGGAAATTCAACCAGGGGAGCTGCCGAAGACGGACCAGGAAAATTTCAAGTCGCCCGGCATTTCTGTAATATTCACCGGTCGTAAAAGCAAATTACGTTACCATGTTTGAAGCCGGAATTAATTTATTGTTTATGTGTTTGATTAGAATTAGGTTGATTTTGTAAATAGTTAATACCCATTTTATTGTTTGATTTGACGTGTTTGTGAGTTATTGTTTGGAGAATGAATGTTCGCTGTTGGAGATATAACTCCACACATGGACACTGTTTACGCGCTTTACGCAACACCGAGGAAGGACCCAGTGGTGTGCACATGAAGACGTCGTACCGAGTAATTTTTCTTTTCCGGAATTTAGGTTTTATTCAATTAGGAAAATTCCAGTGGCGACCCTGATGTTGCAACCAGGTATTTTTTAGGTGGAAATTCCGTCACATACTCTAAGACCTGTTATCGGTTCCAGTTTGTTTTAAAAATCTGTTGCGCTTAATGATTTATTGCTATATACGGCAATTCAAATTTCAATGAAATCGTTGCAGTAGCTTTTAAAATTTAAAGCGTCACACACGCACGTACGCACCTACACACACACACACCCTCACACAAACACACATCAACACATGTTTAAAAATCGGTTCCTCGGTATTCTGAGACTTTAAGATATTTTATTTCTGAAACTCGTTTGTATATGTACATCGGCGAGAAAGACAAACAGAATATTGTATGGTTGATTTACGAATTTTTAATATTAAGTTTGGGATGTATTTTTGTCCTCTAACATAAACGGTTGCAAACTGCAGGGCCGCCACTGGAATTTTGCAGTTCGCATAAACCTAAACTCCAGAACAAAAATCACTCTACATTTCAACGTGATTCGTACTGCACTAGCTCCTCATGGCATGCGGAAATCGACTGCGTCTTTAGAGCTGTGTTGAATTTTTATATATTAGGCATTAGAATCTCACAAAAATAACACTACGTCAACTCAAAAACAATATAAAATTTTTTTTTTTAATTATGTACAATTATGAAACAAGTCAATATGAAACAAAATTGCTTGTGATTAACATCTGCCTCAAAATGACCCGCTCTGGCGTTGTTTTAAAGGGCAGTGATCAACTCGAACACTCAAATTAAGACAATCTCGCAAATTCTAAATTTTCTGAGGTTGGCTCAGTTTTCTGTTTCAAGTTATATAAACAATAATAACAATTTGTAATTCACGAACGGACGCTAAAGTTTAACTTTAGATTGAGTTCAAAATTCAAAGTCTTTGACGGGTGCTCCAGAATTATGACAAACGAACTTCGATTTCTACAGTACATAAATTTGTAATAAGACCGGAGTGGGAGAGCTAGTAAGCTCTTTGGAGCTCAGGTGAAGAATTCTTCACTTTCTGACTAGGACGAGTTTTAGAGGGAAATTGGCCTCGAAAGGGAACTACTCCTTCTCGGAGTTTGCGCTTAAGTTTAGAATATGCTGACGGGAAATGGGCCAACAAACTGGTTTCCGTTAAAATCCTACGGTTACTGAACTAAATTCAGCGCAAGTTAAGTTCAAGTTACAAGGTGTCATTCCGAAATGAAGCATTTAGTTTAACTTCATAAAATAGTGTCTTCGTATTTACAATATAGGATTTTCAGCTTTTCTTTTAAGTGTGTTCAAAATTGTATTTTTTAGTCGCTGTTTAATATTTGAAAAGTGGATTGTCTTCTAACTTCAACTATCCCTGTTTTTATTAAAACAACTTGCTGTGCTTACGCAGTATGCATGCTGTAAATGTAGTCACTGCGGTTTTAGAATTACTTTTAGTGTAAAACACTATTAGTGATTGCTGGTGTTGTTACTAATTTTTGAAAATATAGGAGTACGCAATGCGATTATATTCCCTATTTTAAATGCAGTTTAATGAATCCCGCATTCTTTCGCCGCATACAGGTAATCAACGGATATAATCAGTATATTATGTTTTTTAATGTTTGTCATAAATGTCAAGTATTGATGATGATTACATGATTACTTCTTCCGGAAAACCTTCTACGAAAGTTTAACCAAAATCGAGCTGTTTAAAGCACCCTTTATAATCGCGACTACATCATATATCACGCAGTTAACCTTCTAACCCCAACATCCTCAAAAGGGTCGAATCTAAGAAGAACGATAACTTAATCCCAATCAAGCAGAAAGCTTTTATGTATAACGAAACCTCAGCTGACACAATAATAGTTTTAAAGCATTTCACAATCTCTTTAGCGAAACTTTAAATTTTATGAAATTCACAGAGTTCTTTGTGTTGGTTGAGTTTATCAGACGAGAATGATCGAGTTACGCATTGGGCGATAAAAACAGTACGCCTTGAAATGCAAATCAGAAGCGCAATATCTTATTTTGAATACAAATGCAGCACCAAAATTACAACATTAGTGCTTAAAAGACAACAAAATGGAAAAGATAAGCAGCCGAGAAGACAGCACGTTTTCAACCCTCCTATACGTCACACGACGTCTCTCTGAAAAGTTCTTGTTAATTAAATCTTAACCGCAGACTTGTCAGGTTTAGCTTACTGGTACTACTCGTGTGGTGACGCTCGTCAAACGTTTAGTAAATGGGGTTAAATTATAACAAGTTAGTACTTAACTACTCTCATAGGAATGTTTGAATTACCCAATCTTCGTTTCATGGGACGCATAAGAACATTTCCAGCTACGCGTAATAAATTTCAATTATAGGAGAATTTATCTTTGGATACCTATGTCTTTAGTAAAATATTTGAGTAATTTTCTGCAAAATTGCTGTAAATGTAATACACAGTACGGTTAATAATTGGGATTTAGGATGGTATTAAAAAACAAAACAAAATTTTAATTAGGCAAGAGTAATGTATGTACTTTGATTATTCGATATAAATCTTATTACTTATAGAAAGTTTTGAATGTAGGTTTGGTTTTTAAGTAACAAACTCTGACAAATTATTGCTGTAATAAGTAATTTGTATTTTTTTTTGTAAAGTATATTCTTCAGATCTTCACTGTTAGTTTTGTAAACATTATTAGCGTTAAATTACAGATATTTTACAATTTTATGCAAACTAATTTAACAGTCTACACACGACCTCAGACTTGAATATATTTTCCGTTATTCAGATTTAATATTACTTGAAAAGTAAGCTTAATTGTGTTATTCGGCGATTTCTATTAAAAGATCAAAAGTTCGTTTTAATCGTTACAAAATGCGCATTCGTGAATTTAACTTCAAACTTGAAAATAAACTTCTCCCAACTTTTAGAATTAAAAAAGGTTTTGATATCTTAACGAAAAAACAACAATACGTTTTTGAGACTCGTTCTCTTATTTAGACGGTTGGTCTAATTTTGGGACCTATACAGTCTGAGTCAAAAGATACGGGTTTTTAAATATTTCTGCTATTTTAGAAAATAGGTAAGAAGCCATTAATAAATGTTGTGCGGACCGACCCGTAGCATATACTGACATATGAAATTCTTACACAGGGTGGCTCATAAAAAATATTCATAAAATAATAGTTTTTTTTTCAATGGAATGCCCCATATTTGTGTATCTTAATGGACATTTAATTTCCAATAAAAAACCTAAATAACTTGCTTTTGCAAATGCCATAGTTTTCGAGAAAAAATGATTTCGTAGATATTGTCATACAACTCGTGCGCTCAGGTCCACGCCCAAATAAGGAAATTGTGGAGTGCGTTGAAAAATAAATTAAGCCGACAGGTTTAGTTTTATTTGTCATGTTTGTACTTCATTCGTTCGAACATTGTTTAGTGTTTTGTGTAATAGTAGTAGTTAATTAAAATGCTACACTAAAAATATGTAAAATATGACATATTTGTAATAAAAAATGAATAACACACCTGTCAACGTCATTTCTTTTCTATCTCGCGCTACGATTTCTTTAGTTGCGGGTGGACCTGAGCGCGCGAGCTGTACAATATCTATGAAATTTTTTCTCTCGAAAACTATGGCGTTTAAAAAAAGTATTAACATTTTTGGTTGGGAATTAAATGTGCTCTCCATTAAGAAATATTCTACATTCCATTGAATAAAATTATTATTTTATGAATAATTTGTTTTGGGGCACTCCATGTAAGATTTTCATATGCCAGTTTATAGTACAGGTCGGTCCACAGATTTTATTTGTAGCTTTCCTACCTATCTTCTAAAATATCAGAAATATTTTAAAACCCGTGTATTTTGACTCAGGCTGTATTAAAAACATGGTAAACAGAATTTGAAAAGCTGCCGGGAATCTGCCATGGAATCTTCCTCACATTTATTAAAACTACTGAAGATGTGTAAAATATTTCAAAAATTTAGAAATTTCTTAGAAATATTTCGATTTTTGACAATTTTATAACTTAGAAAATGTTTCAAATAGTTTAAAATTATTAAAATAAACCCAAAGCCAAAAATAGATTTTTCAAACAGTGATCGACTTTCTTGGCAAGTATTTAATTAAACTGTTACCTATGGGTTTTTTCTTAATAAGAGGTCGTTCCTATAGTCATTTAACATGTCCATACCAATTTTAAAGTTAAAATTACTTTATGTTTGACCAAACAACAAATCGATGGTGGGGGTGACCGGGGGTGGTAAGAAAATCGCGCTTGTGCAGATTGGCTATTCGACATGTGTAGAATACAAATCTGGGCTTGTTTTTAGAGCGCGTCTATATTGAAGTAGAGCACCTCTCCCTACTTCCCCATTATTTGCAAGAGTTATCTGGTTTTATGATATCTGGGATTTTGTAATTGCAAACAATGTTAGAAAGCTGCAAATCGATGTTTCAAAAAATGATAGACGTTTCTCTGGCAATTATTTAATTAAACTGTTCAGGTAAACGACCAAAATGACACACCCTTTAATTTTTTTCTCATGGGGAGATCGTTTTTATAGTCGTGTAACAAATCTGAGCTTGTTTTTCGAGCGCGTCCATATTGCAGTAGAGCACCCCTCCCCACCGCCTTATTTTTTGCCAGGGTTATTAGTTAAACTTTTTAGGTAAACTATCAAAAGCACACACCGTAGAGATCATTTCTCTTTCCTAAATTTAAAAGACAATGAATCGATAGTGGGGAGACAGGAGAGGGGAGGGTAGAAAAATCGCGCTTGCGCAGTTTGACTATGCGACATGCGCAGAATACAAATCTGAGCTCTTTTTTTGAGCGCGTCTGTATTGAAATATAACACCGCTCCCCACCACCCGTTTTTTGGTCGGACCAATCCCGATTTGTTGCGGTTTCATATTAGTGTGACTACCAATCTATTAAGTCTACATTGGGTTTTCTGCGTTAATTCGTCTAGGCCGTAAAGTGTATACCCACACATACAAACAGACACACCGACAGACAGACAGATGCAAATCTCAACTTTAGAAATGTTGATAAATACATAACCGGCATCTAGCTATACTAAGTATAGCGAGGAAAGTAAAAAAAAATCAAAACCATAAAAACAATACAACTTTTTTACTTACCTACACTTTTATTACAAAAACGTATAAAAGTTATTAATATCTAAATTTTGACGGAAATGCGTTTTTTGGGCCCTAACTTTTTTTTAATGTATCAATTTATCGTACAATCTATCCTAATAGGACAATAAGTTCTTCTTATGATATATATACAACTGACTTGTAGGGAAGGCTCCATCAAGTGTTCCCCTTATTCTTCTTAACTTACGTTATTTTATAAACATAATTCTTAAACATGTGTTCAACAATAAATTATCACTAAGATTATCTCTATCTGGCTTTAATCAAATCGGTTTGGTAGGTCTGATTGTTTAAATCGTTTCAATCGTCTTAATTCATCTGACGTGTCCATAATCTTGTCTACCAGTTTATTTGGGTGGGCATTCACTCTGTCACCGTACTTAACACTTGTCTTTTTGATTTCTTCTTGAACCGATGGTACGCACAAATCACTGTGTAACACTGTATTGGGAACATACCATGGTGCATTCACTATAACTCGTAGTATTTTGTTCTGGAACCGTTGAAGAATTGCAATATTGTTGTTGCTGGCTGATCCCTAGATATTTTGCGTGTTCTTCGTGTTTTAGTTGTTTGCCATTTAATGATACATGAGGGCAGTTGTCCCTTTTTGTAGTGAAGGTTACTTGTGTTGATTTATCTTCATTTGCTTCCATTCTCCATCTTCTTAACCACACTTGTATTTTGTTTAGGTTGCGTTGCATGTTTCTTGTAGCAGTTGCAGGATTAGGGTGAGAAGTCAGAAGGGCTGTATCATCAGCAAAAGTCGCTATTGTTGTTAATCTAGCTTTCGGTAGGTCGGCTGTATACAGTAAGTATAGAGTAGAGCCCAAAACGCTTCCTTGTGGCACCCCAGATGTTATAGGATATAAATCAGTAAAACTATCTTGTTGTTGCACTAAGAAGTGTCTTTCAGTTAAGTACGATCGTATTAATTCATAGTACGGGTGTGGTAAATGTTTCTTAATTTTGTAGTATAGTTCGTCATACCAAACTTTATTGAACGCTTGACTTATGTCAATGAATACAGCGCAACAGTACCACTTTTTTTCTATGTCATTATTGATTTTCTTGACCACTCGATGAATTGGTTCCATTGTTCCATGGTTGTTTCGGAAACCAAACTGATGGTCTGGAATAAGTTGTCTTTCCTCTATCACTATTTTCAGCCTTTTCAATATTATTTTCTCGTAGACCTTTGAAAGTACCGGAAGTAGACTAATTGGTCTACATGATGTAACTTCATTAATGTTTTTACCAGGTTTGGGTAACATAATTATTTGAGCTATCTTCCAGGAAGTTGGGCAATATCCTAATCTTAGCGAAGCATTAAATATATACAATATATATTTTATTCCTTTGTTTGGAAGTTCTTGTAGTAGTTTACCACTGATTAGATCAAAACCTGAAGCCTTTTTGTGATTGATCTCTTTTTTTATAGTACTTTCAACTTCTGTATATGTTGTTTTTTTGATAGGTATATCCATTTGATACGGTGTTTGTAAAAACTCTTGTATTTCGTTTAGGTCCTCTTGAGTTGTTTCTGTCAAATGCGGTTTAAACACTTCTGTAAGATGTTCAGCAAATGTAGTAGCCTTTTCCTTATTATTTTTAGCCCAGTTACCATCATTTCCTCTGATTGGTGAAAGATGCTGTCGCTTCCATTTTCTTTGTGGCTTTCTACAATGAATAATCTGTTGCTTCATTGGCTGTAAGGCCATTCAGATATTCTTGTACTGCGTGATTTTTCAAATCCAGCAGTAATTTTTTAAGATCCTTTGCAACCTTATTAAACTTTTTCTTCTCTGCTTCAGCTCTTGTAAGTTGCCACCGTTTTCTTAGTTTCCTCTTCTCATCAATTTTTTGTTTTACTACAATGGGACAATTACTGTGTCAACAGCTTCGTCTACCTCTTCTGTGGTTTTGAGTGAGACGTTAAGATTAAGGAGTTCATCTATTTTTCCCTAAATAATTCCCAGTTAGTTCTTCTATTGTAGAGGGATGGTTTTTTTGTCATATGCTGTATATCAGAGTACATGGTGATTATCACTGGCGAGTGGTCCGAAAGATCAAAGCTGGATTCAACTTTAGTGTTTCTATTATTGATCCCTTTTATGACACAGAAATCCAGCAAGTCCGGTATCTTTTTTGGGTCGGTAGGCCAATATGTCGATTGTCCGGTTGATAAATAGCCCAAATTATTTTCTTTCATAGCTTTGAGTAGTTCACGGCCTTTCGTAGTTGTTATTCTTGATCTCCAATGGGTATTTTTGGCATTGTAATCCCCTCCAGTTATATATCTATTGCCAAGTGTTTTAAAGAATTGTCCATAATGATGCTTTTTATTTTTGTGTTTTGGTGGGCAGTCTACTGCTGATAATTTTAGGGTATTGATTTGTTCGGTTATTTCAAGTGTGGTGGCTTGTATGTGCTCTTGATTATATTTGCTGTGTTCGTGATGTTTGATATTATTTCTAATTAGGATGGCAGTTCCACCGTATGCCGTTTCGTCAGGATGGTTAGTATTATAAATTGTATAATTATGTATTTTTATATGGTTTTTATTGGTAAAACGTGTTTCTGAAATCAACATTACATCAATTTCATTAATTTGTAAGAATGATTGAACTTCTTGTGTATGTTTACACAGACCATTGGCGTTCCACACTGCTATTTTTAGTAACTGGGCCATTATGACAGTTTGTTGACTAGTGTGGTAATGAGGTTCATAATTGTCCCCATCTGAGTGATTAGATTTTTCATCATGATTTTCAGTTCAGCTAAACCGTGCTTGTTCTGGAGTTTCAGTTGCTTGGAATTGGTTATCATTATTATTGTGTTGTATCTGTTGCATATTCGGTGTTGTTGCATGCGCATACGTTATTCCTGGTTGTATGTTCTGTAATGATTATCTTTCTCTTAGCCTAGGGTAAATTTTTTGTTGTATTTGTTTGTAGACGAAACACCCCTTATAATTTGACGGATGGTTTTCACTAAAATTTACGGATTTTACATTTGCATCCTTTGTGTTTCTTGGACAGTTTTTGGTAAAATGTTTTCCTATACATTTAACACAGCGAGGCTTTTTGTGACAGAAGTTTTTCGTATGTCCGAAACCCTGACATCTCGTACATTGAGGTATGTCTTTGCTAGGGCGCGGTGCCTCAAACAGCACTACAGTGTTCATAAATAGCTTTATTTTATAAATTTCCTTGTTATTTGCATTTTGTTTTAGGTCTAAATAGAACATTGGCAATTCTTTTTTTGTTTGTCTTGATTTAATATTCCAAATATTGGTCACTTCATGTCCCATATTATCGGTTGACTGATGAACATTTTTTAAGACCACACGGAAAGTTTTGTCTTTTTTGGGATTATAAGTGTGATATTGTGTGTTTTTTGAAATCTAGAGCTTTTATAATAGTATTATAAGCTATGCCTTCCAGGGGTTGAATTTTTACTTGTTCATTGTTCAACACCTTTAGGACGTATTTATCTTTTGCAGTGTTGTCTAACATTGTTGTTGAGGGTTGAATATTTTTAACTCCTGCTACGAATATAGGCGGTGGTTTTGGCTCATTGCATTTTCCTGTAGCTTCTTCTTCCTTCTCTGTTATGTCTTCTTCATCTTTATTTGTACTATCTGCCATTCGTTCTCAGCACGAGACAATTTAAGTGGTGGTATCTCCTGGTTTGAATTTATTTGGGGTTACCTGTTGTTGGAGTTGGGTTTGAGGCATTTGTTGTGAATAATATTGCATGTTTGACATTTCTGTGTAGTGCATAGGTGCATTTTGATCATAATACATTGTGTTTGACTGACCTGGTTGTAACCCTATGTAATTACCGTAAGGGGCGTTGGCCATTTTGGCCACGCGCATTAAATTGAGAAAAGGTTTTCACTATTCGCTGAGGAGCACTTTCGTTCAATATTAAAAATAACATTGACGCGTTATCACACAGACACTTGGCTGATGGAACCGTAGAACACGTCGTGTGTTCTACGGTTCCATCAATGTATACAAATACTTCACCGATACAATTAAATACGCTTCTACTCAGTTTGCCTAAATCCGAAAAAAAGAACATAATTTACTAAAATAAGGCATTTGCAAATTAAATTGCTCCCACTGTAATTTGTTTTATATAAAAAACAAGATGGTGGATTGCGATGACCTTAAGTGTCCAAGTAGCTCTCAGGGAACATAATATTATTATCTGTGTAAATTTTTTAAACAATAAAACCTGTAAAGCCGATGTTTCCTTCGAATTTTAGTAACTCTGAAAAATGTATTCCTCAAAGACAGGTCACAAAACCTGTTTTTACGTTCTTCACTATGCGGAGTGTAGGTATAGGAAGGTTATGTATTCCTCTGCAAGGATTTCGGATTAATGTCAATTTTTATGGAAGTTTTTTGCTTTGAGCTTACCAGCAAAACTACGAGGTGTGCCTAAATGAAAGGCATTTTGATGAAAAACGTTTTATATCTATGCATTTTGACTAATAAGCATAATCACGCTTTAGGGCCTTAGGAGACTGATAAAGCGGACGCCACAGTGGTCTGTATGTGTCTGTATGCACTTTATAGCCCAGGCGCCTTTATGAAAAAAATTAGGTTTAAAATATTTCTAATTCCACACGGATGAAATAGCAACAGAATGACGTTCGTGACCGAATACATAGGGAGATAATAAGGCTGCTTTATTTCAATATAAACGTGCTTGCAAAAAAAGCTTAAATTTGTATTCTACGCATATCAAATAGCAGTTTTACGCAAGTGCGGTCTTTCTACGACTCTCCATCCTCACCACCGTTTTTTATTTTGTTTTTGTTTTCGAAATTCTGCTTTAAATTCGATATGAAGGTGTTAAATAACAAAAAAATAATTTTTGGTTGTAAAAAATGCTTTAAAAGGTTTCCTTTTGCTTGCTTACTGGAACAACGTAATTGAATAATGAGTAATGATCTAAAAAGACTATCACCAATTTGAATTGAAAGATCGATTTTGAGATTACAATGGATAAGTATTGTTCGCAAGTATGAAATGTCAAATATCCTCAAACTAGAAGATTTTAAAAAAATAATAAGAGTGAGAAGAGGAGTTTTACTTACATAGGAGCACTAGAAAACAGTAGTTTTAATTATGTATTCTACGCATACCCAATAGTCCATCTGCGCACATGTGATATCTTGTAACGACGCATCCTGTAAACAACAATTTTTAATAAATCAGAATGATTTATTTTGTTGTAGTTCGATGAAAACTCGCTGAAGTCACTGGTAGTGGAACTTTATACGCGACGCGACCGAAACGACAGCGCAACCTGAGACGTTACTCCCAGAAAGTATCCCTTCTCCGACCCCTTCCTTCTTCACCGGGTATAAAACCATTTGACCAGCCCCAGTCGAGAGACTTCTCTTCAAGAAACCCGCTAAGAAACTTCTCTTCAAGAGAACTTTCTAGAAAACATTAACTTTTCAAATTACTTTGAAATCCAGATCCGTTTAATAAATTTAATTCATAAATTTGAATCACAACTTAGAAAATTTTCTAATTATTTTTATTCCGAACAGTCTCAACTGTTAGTAAATTTTGAATTTACGAATCTAGACCTGAACTTAGAAAAATACTCGAACCAGTTATTTAATTTGAAAGTTGGGATGTGATGTTCTTTCATTCAAATTAAATAAACCAGCTATTGAATACTTTGATCCCTAACGTACAGATGCCAGATCTGTTGTTGGAATCAATTATTTGATTGCCAGAAAGTAGTTGTTTCGTTGGTTTGCTGAGATGTAAACTTCTTTGATTCCAACGAAATAATTCTGCTTTTAACTAAGGTATAATTACGACAGGGAGAAGTTGAAGCTCCGTTCGTAATTATTAGAGTTGAATTTACCGTTAATTTTTATTAATTACCAGAATCCAGTTTTTAGTTTAGAATTTACATTCTTTAATGGTAATTTTCCAGTAAATAAAATAGCCCGATATTTTCGACAGCCCCGTTTATAGATTTGTAGACCCAGAGAATTTAGACCAGTAGATTAATTTATTTTAATTAAAATCACCAAGAATTATCCTTAATTCTTACCTGAACTCCTTTAACCACAACACACACACAAAACATTTTAATTCCAGTTGTAACCAGAGTCAACCTGTGACAGCCGAGTGTAGAACAGCAACCGTTGCAGAACATTAATTACAAAGTTATTTCTTTCCAGAGATTCCTGAATTTTTTAATGAACGAGAGAATTGTTAATCTTAGTTTTACAGAACTGTCAAACAGACACCATTTTGTCGTGTGCAGATGCAGAAAATCCATTGTGAGTCGATATATTGGACCGGCGCATAACGCGGGAAACAATTATTGATCGGCGCATATTGACCAGAAATCCCACCAACCAGTTAGGCAACCCAACCAACAGACATACAAGAATTTAACCAGTAGCAGAAGGAAAATACCAGGAGGCAAACGTGCCATAGGCGGGTCGTCAAAAAGGGGAATTTTGAACCATTTATTTTGTTTTATGTAATGGATTTGATTTTGTAAATAACATTTGAAGTACATGAATTACGTATAATTTTAACATATAAAACTTTGTAAATAACCAGATAATAAACAGTGTAAATAATTATTTCTTTATTATCAGTCTTCGTATTTGTTTCACCGAACCCTGGCTTCTAGCTACCCAGGGTAAAGTTTCAACCAGTTCAAATAAGAAGGGTTGAACCGGTACATGGCGCCCGAGAGCAGGAACCGTTACAGGAAGTCCGAGAGCAGGAATTTCAAGACGTCCGAGCACCAGAACTAAATCCAGGAAAGCCGAGAAAATCCAGAATCCATCAGGAAGAAAACCAGACCTGAAAAATTACAATTTTGAGACCGCAAAATTTGTAAGTAAAGTAAAATAATACATTTTTTAAAGATGGGAGGAGACCAGGAAGATAAGACATCTGAGATTCGTGTGAGCTGGGTATACGACCTGAAAAAAGAATTGTTAGCCGAGGAATTACGTAAGTACAAACTTGAAACAGGTGGAGGTGTGCAAGAAATGCGAGCAAGATTGGTGAGGTTCCTAAAAACTGGAGAAGGACAGGTGACCGAAGAAAAACATCCAGATGCAGATATGGTATCTGGTGATAACGCCACAGGTGGGTTTTATCAGCAACAGATAGGTGCACCAGCTGCAATAACTCCTCCAAGGGCTCAAGTTTGCGATAGCATTCGCAAATGGGGGCTAAGGTTTGATGGAAGCAGCGATCCAATATCATTTCTAGAACGTGTGGAGGAGCTATCCAAGAACTACAACATCGCCGACCAGGACATGCTACTAGCTTTACCAATAATTCTCCAAGGCAAGGTACTTCTCTGGTATCGAAATAACCGGGATAGCTGGAAAACCTGGAATGATTTCCTGAATCATTTTAAAACACAATACCTACCCCCGAGATTCTACTTCTGGCTGGAGGAAGAAATACGTAACAGGACCCAAGGCCAAAAGGAAACGGCAACAGATTATGTTACAGCCATCCAAACCCTCATGCGCAGGTATGGAAAACTTAGGAACAGCCAGCAACTGGAGAGAATCTACGAGAACCTGAATCCTGAATATAAATTGTACATGAAAAGAAACGATTTTAACAATGTTTCAGAAATGTTGCAGTTAGCAGAAGAATATGAAGCACTTCAAAATTCAACAGCTTCATTCCGTCCACCACCGTCACCGAGCCAGGCATATGTTTTTGAAACAGCATACAATCCCCGAAAATATAAACTGAAGGAACTAGGTCCAATAAATACAGTTCAAATTCAAGATAAATTCAAGCAACCTGTCCAAGCTACCAGTCCACCTGCACATAATACCAGGCAACCTGTACAGAACACCAGTCTACCTGTACATTATACGAGGCAACCTGTACCAGCCATCGGTCAATCCACAAGTAATCCCAGACAACCTGTACAATCCGACAGGCAAACAACAAACCGAACCCTGGCTTCTAGCTACCCAGGGTAAAGTTTCAACCAGTTCAAATAAGAAGGGTTGAACCGGTACAATCTCTACTCCCTGGTCACACTCCTTGTTTTTTTTAATTTAAAATTTTTGATATTCTAATTTCTGCTTTAGATCGGTATGCAGTTGTCAAATTACACAACTAGCAAATGCGATGAAGTTCTTGTGGCGTTTGCCCAAAGTTATTGTATTTTTCTTTAATAAACGAAGGAGACGCGTCGCGACGTAGAAATTTTTTTAAGCTACATTGTGCTCATGCGTGGTAACAAAATAACTTTATAAACTTACAAAACAACAAACCGGTATATAAGTGTGAAGCGAGGAGCTTGCTTAGCGGGTATCAACAATCACTACCAACCTTTGTACATACACACGAAAACCCCGCCGGAGAAGCTGGTAGTGTGATTATTGATATCTGCTTAGCAAGTTACTGTCACACTTACTCGTATATACCGGTTTGTTGCATAGAGGACATTGTATTTGTTCCTATTAAAATTTTTGTCATGGCCAGCTTTAGGAAAATATATTTCCTTTTATTTAAAAAAATCTACACTATAAAATTTCGATTTAAGTGTACCACCATAAAGTATTTTTATTGCCGATTTCTAATATATAACATGTCTAGGGTGGTCCATTTAAAAAGTCGTTATGCAAAAATAGTAGGCGGTGTCTAAAATTGGTGTACATTTTGTACTATACATCCCCCTATTTCAAACAAAAACAAATGTTTATTTAAATATTTTAATTAATAACAAAGAGAGATTTAAAAACACTCTGTAAAGTTGGTCTTGAAAACAAACGCAGATTTTATAAAATTTTGATTTAGCCAGTTTTGTCATCGTTCGTAGATTCTTATGTATAGTAATGTAGGAAATGACTGGTTCTGTTACCATAACATCGAGATGGTATATAGCAGGTATTAATACAGCATATGATCTTGAATACCGTCAATTTTGTTGCAGTATACACGTAATTTTAGGCGCCTTAAAGACAGGTTTGGTATATTAGGATCACTTCTTCCGCAATATATGACGTTCAACGCGGCCCTTCAAACCGCCCGCTAAAACGCCCATAGAATACGTTACTGATCTGTGCTTACGGTTAAAGATGACTCACTGCTAACAATTTTAATTCCACATTTTTGAGAAAATATAACTCACTGAATTCTCGTAGATCATAATCTATGGACCAATGAAACTGCTTTATTTTTAAGTATTAACAAAATTATGGAAATATTTTTAGTGTTCCTTGTACAAGTTACGATTGTTGGTACTCAGTACATCGGAACTTATTCGTTTCATTTTGTAGCATGTACTACGTTACTGCCAGTTGTGGTATTTGAAATTTTACTGGTTCAATAATAATAAAAGTTGTTCAAAACAACAGGGTCTAAGAAAGTGTTAGAAAAACGGCAAGTAATAATTATTTGCCACAGCCTATATTTGTAATCAAGGTCAATCGCTAGGTTATACCAAAGTCTGCGTTACATACCGTCAACATTTCAACAAAGTTGATTTTTTTTAAATTCCCGTAAAATGATAGAGAATGTAAAATTTATTTGTAATAATAGCATCAATTCTTTAATTTTAGTTTAATTGATCGACAAATCAGTTGAACAGAATGTTATGTGACAACCAAAGTCGTTGCTGTAAATTGTACAGATCGCAGCCATAAATTGCTGCAAGGAAAGCTGCAGAAAAGGGATACTTAGTATATTTAGTGCACCAAAGTAAAAACTTGGTAAAGTTTGTTATTTTGCTTATATGAATGCTGATTCATGCTGTAGTGTAATGTGTTCTTTGTACATTTATTTCTACAAATTTAAACGGAAACCATAATTATAAAAAAAAATTAAATAGAAGGTTATGTGACAACCAAAGTTGTTGCTGTAAATCGTACAGATTTAAACCATAAATATGCCGTTATAAGCTAATAGAGAGCTATAAATGAGCTGTAATTTGATTCGTGCCCCACTCCGATAATATCACTGCGGCGCCTTCTATGAATTGTTGAAAATCTAAGATTCATGCACTTTTCTTTGATAAACGGGGAATGATAAAAATTTCTGTTTACGCTACATTGCTCATGAGTGATTGTAGAATAAGAATGACAACTTAATTTTTAGGTGCACAAATATTGAAGAGTATTAATTTCCCCCTCATACTAATGTTTGGGGGACGAATGTCACTCTTTGTTTATGGTTTCTAGTTAACACTTAAATACTCTTGAAAACACGATACGTAACTATTTTTAGTTTGACACTTTCCAAAGATTAAGTAGACGTTTTTCTACTAATAAAATAATGTTTGTAATTGATCAGAAGGTATGGACCGATGCCATTTATAAAGATAAGAAACGTTTTATAGGTTCTGTAGAGTTTTTTTAGTCATTCCTGAAAATTCCTCTTGGACTAAAATCGGCCGCATGCAAACGCTCTGCTCTCCGCTTCTTCCGATAGAGGGCGAAGTGACAAGAGAATTTAATGTGCGTAACTCGATATTTTTAAATTTGTAGTACTTGAAACAGTATTTTCTTATGGTATAGAGGAAATCAAAATAATGTTTGAAAATTGTTTTAAAACTTAAAAGCGAGAATAATAATAAAATACGTACTGGCCTTAACTACTGTAACTTAAACTGGTGTAATTGTTTTTCTAGATGAGTAAAGTTGTACAACACAAATAAAATGTCTTGCAACTAGAAATATATTTAAGAGTTTACTTTGCAGATAAAATAACTGATGTATAAATATATCACAGAAGTACTTACTCTAAATAACGTCATAAATCTTCCTACGAGCATTACACGCATCTTGTAAACTGGTAGCTGCATTAGGATTTCCAAGTCTTTACAATCCAATGAATCTAAACGCTAATATCCATGCAGAGTTTTTCCGTTTGGAAACTTAATTCATTTTATGCAACACAAGTGGCAGGACATGTTTGGTTTTCATTTTTACACTGCAGTCAACGAATGCAATGCAACAAAAGATGGAAACATAAAAGTGATTGATCTTAGAAATAGTTTTATTAGTGAAAGCTCTTTCTAAGACACCTTTCTTTTGATATGCCTAGTGGCAGCCGTCAAACTTAATATTTTGACTTTAAATCTAAAGACAGAAGGGTGTACCTATTTTGATGCCAATATCCAAAAAATATGAAAAATACAGATCATTCTATTTAAAATTTTAAACTTAAAAAGGGTGGTTTTTCAAAACTCACTGCTAGCCTAATATGCGACCCCTTCCATTCTATAAAATTACAAAAAAATGTTGCTCAATGGTTTATACGTTTAGAGATATCCTGTAACATTGCAGTTGCCGTACCCTGTATACGAAACTGGAACGCTCCGACAATGCTTTACAGCCAGGGACTCCAGTTTTAATATTGACTTTGTCGCCAAAAGAGGTTATTCAAGTAGCTAAAAACCGCCAAATTTAATATTTCACTTTTGTCAATGATAAACTCGGAACTATTCCACAAGTTTTATCATACACCAAAAAATCGTAAAGTAAACAAATTTAACAAACTGGTTATTTATAAATATATTAAAATTTTTTTAGGTAATATTTATTTTCTAATAAGTTTTCGTTTTTTATTAAGTATTATTATAGTTATTGTGTTTGTATGTTTTCTTTTAGTTTAAAATTTTGTTATTATTTATGTAGTATGTCTTTTATTATAAATAGTAAAACCATTCGCTTTTAATACTTTCTTCGCAATTTGTCTGCTGAAACGATCAGAATAACCTGCTCAGATTGTTTAGTTTATTTTCTCCTAATGAAGAACCTAAACAATTTTTGACACGTTTCAGAATGGAGAAAGATCTTTCGCCTCTACAATTACCTACAGCAATGCTTGAGAAAATGCAAAACGCAATAGCAACATTTGGAAAGTTAGACTCCAGTGCTGCCGAAGAAAAAGTTTAACCAATTAACCGGTTTCGAAGTTTTTGACTGGTTCTTAAAAAAGAACTATTTTTAAAAAATTTCACACCGGTCTGATAAACCAGCTTGAAAGCCTGTCACGATAAGAATTGGTCTGAAAAAATGCTCTAAAAAACGGGTCTGAAAAAAACACCCAAAAAAACGGTCTGAAAACCAGTCTCAATGCGTTCATTAATTTAGTTTCGACATAATCACAATTCAATTGAGTAATTTTTCTTCATATGCCGATAGAGATAAAGAGAATCAAGATTAAATGATAATAAATCAATAAAACAAAATTATAAGAGTAAGCCTTATGTTTATAACTATAACTAGATCGGTTTTAAGGTGGGTTTTTCAGACAGGTTCTATCAGAGGGTGTTTTCAGACTGTTTTTGTCATAGGGGATATTCAGACCAGTTTTATCAGACTGACTTTTTCAGAACAGTTCTTCATACCGTTTTTTTGAGACTGGTTTTTCAGGCCGGTTTAAATCGGTTTTTTGAAAATTCGTAACCGACGGTTTCCGTAAAAAAATTGACCGGTTAACCGTTGAACCGTAACCAGTCGACAGCACTAGTAGACTCTATATCGTATTGTTCATAGTTCTTTCTAAATTGAGTTTTGTTTTAGACAGAATTTTAACAGCGTTCTTGCTTATGGTATATTAATCTTAATTTTTTTAACTGATCAAAAATCAAGCTTTAAGTAGTATAAAGAATAACTATTTAAAACGATATATTTTATCAGACATCGCCCGAGGCTTTATTGGGCCTGGCATGCTTTTGGGCCCGGCGCCCTAGGGCTATAGCCAAATTAGCTCAATGGTTAGAATAGTACTGGCACAAGTTAAGAAAAACCTTGATTATTTTTTTTAATCTGAAAAAATAGGGGTATCGTTCCACTTGTGCAGGTGCCATTTGCGTACATGACTAATTTTGTGCTACTTGCGCTACTTGCTACCTGCGTATACAGCCTGTTCGGCTATATTCAGAAGCGCATTCAGGTAGAATAGGATTACACTCCTTGTCTGTTCACCATTTTAACGTTATACGAAATACTCGTACGTCATAGATATTCACTGAAAAAATACTTAGGTACATAGTACAATACAAGGTGCCCATTTTATGATGTAACCCCGTAAATATTCGGACCAGGCAACACATGTTGCATGTCATAGGTTGCTTTACTATTAAAATATGATTTAATAAATGCGAACAACAGTTTGCTGACATTGACCTTGACATTTTATATACAATGGACTATAATAGTTCGCTGTATACAAAACAAGGATGCTTTTCAATTTTTTATTGTTGCAGTTCTTTGAATCTTCGTTGTACATGCCGTCAAAAATATTTACTACAGGAACCCTCAAATAGTGGCAATATAATTCAAATAAGCCGTCATTTATTCAATACTTTCATTCTTCAATCTTTTATTTGATTTACGCAAATGGCACTTATAATTCGTCTTTTGCAAATTGACACTCTTCGAATTGTCTTTTCTACCATTTTGAATAACCGGAAGCAAAAAATTGAACCAAAAATTAAGAAACTAAATACCAATAAAAAGAAAAATAATTATTACTTTAAATAAATGTTGTTTCTGTTCTTCGTCCTTTGTGACTTTTTCATGGTATTTTTGTATTAATTTTATCCCTCTCTTTATGCACTGTCATTTATAACCTTAAAAAAATAAAATATAGTCGTCCAGCCATTCTAAGTGTTAAAATCTGTTTAAAGATCATTTGAAATTCCTTTAATTCTTATAATCGTTTTTTGAGAAGTCTTCCCTAACTTTTTTATTTGCAAACTTTAATATTCCAGCGCATTGATCTTGTTTTATTTCCGGCCAAAACTTTTTAAAATTTTTGTCAACTGCAATAGATGTGCCAACCCGAAGTTAGCCTCCGTGAAAACAGCTAACAAAACAGTTTTAAAAATGAGCGAAACACTTCGCCTGGACTTTCCTATACTTATAAATTAACATTGTTTAATATTTTCCAACACTTTTGATATACACCTGTCTAGAAACGCAAAAGCAGTGTTTTAAAAAAACTATAAAATAAAAAAAAATTTTTGGCCCCAACCGAGGCGCGACCCCACAACTACTTATGCAGTAAAACGGCAGTACACTCGAACACACCCGCATATCCAACCATGCTATTCCGGAGCTACCCGTTATTGTTAAATAAGTGGCTATTGAATGCGTGCGCAATAGAAATGCATAAACGTTCAGAACTCTAGAAAGTATGTGAAATTCTTCTAAGGACAAAAAGATTATTAAGGGGCAAAAAATTTAATTTTTTGATTTTTTGTAAAAAGATTCTCCTAGAGAAAACAAAACAAAAAACCAAATTTTTAATTTTTTATCGAAAAAATTTGGGGGGAGGGGGAACAGTAGCCCCCCTAAATATGAAATTATCGCAAAAATATTATGATATTCGGATTTTGCTGTCAATGATGAGCTATATTGCTTTAACAGAAATATTTTATTGCCCCCCGTTAAATAAATAAAAGGGTACCAATTTTCAATTTTCAAAAATTCATAGAGGGCGTCACAGTGAAATTATAGAAATGATCAAAAAATAAAATTGTAGCAGATGCCTATCTCTATCAGCTTAAAAAGTTTAAACAAAAACGTGTGGGCAGTTTTTGAGAAATTTTTTTTTGAAAATTTCAAAAATTTTGGAGTGGTGCCATTGAGATCGTTTTTCGATTTTCAAAATTAATTATATTTCATGGTATAGTACCCTTGAAGGGCTACCAAACAAGATGTAGTTGATTCCAATCAGATAACTGGTTTTTGAGTAAATGGGCGTTAAAGTCGAAATTTTCAAAAATTCGTAGCGGCCGCAATGTTGAAGCTAGAGAGTTCGGTAAAAAATCGTTTGATTTGTTCTAAGGCTTTCTATAATTTCCACTATTCCAATTTCCAAAATTCCGTTTCTGAAAAAAATGCTACCAAAAAAACATGTCTAACTTCCGCTTCCGGTTTCGGATTCTTTTTAAAAGCTTATTTTGTCGATGAATTTTTGATATACCTCCTCATTCCAAAGCACATCGAAATCGGTCCAGCCGTTCCGGAGATATGAGCGTTACCCACACACCCACACACCCACCCACCCACAGACAGACATTTTTTAAAAACCACTTTTTTAGGATCCTGGAAGCCCAAAACATGTATTTCCGTCAAAATCTCGATTTTGAAATTTTGCATGAAAACAATACTTCCCTATACTGAAAGTATAGGAAAGTAAAAATGAGCGAAACACTTCGCCTGGACTTTCCTATACTTATAAATTAACATTGTTTAATATTTTCCAACACTTTTGATATACACCTGTCTAGAAACGCAAAAGCAGTGTTTAAAAAAAAACTATAAAATAAAAAAAAATTTTGGCCCCAACCGAGGCTCGACCCACAACTACTTATGCAGTAAAACGGCAGTGCACTCGAACACACCCGCATATCCATCCATGCTATTCCGAATCTGCTCGTTATCGTTAAATAAGTGCCTATTGAATGCGTGCGCAATAGAAATGCATAGAACGTTCAAAACTCTAGTCACTTCCGTACAAGAATACAACTGCTGTAGAAAGTATGTGAAATTCTTCTAAGGACAAAAAGATTATTAAGGAGCAAAAAATTCGATTTTTTGATTTTTTGTAAAAAGATTCTCCTAGGGCAAACAAAAGAAGAAATCAATTTTTTAACTTTGTAGCGAAAATTTTGGGGGGGAGGGGGAACAGTAGCCCCCCTAAATATGAAATTATCGAAAAAATATTATGATATTCGGATTTTGCTATCAATGATGAGCTATTTTGCTTTAACAGAAATATTTTATTGCCCCCCGTTAAATAAATAAAAGGGTACCAATTTTCAATTTTCAAAAAATCACAGAGGGCGTCACAGTGAAATTATAGCAATGCGCAAAAAAATAAATTGTAGAAGATTCTCAGCTCTATCAGCATAAAAAGTTTAAACAAAAACGTGTGGGCAGTTTTTGAGAAATTTTTTTTTGAAAAATTCCAAAATTTTGGAGTGATGTCATTGCGATCGTTTTTATATTTTCAAAATTAATGATATTTCATGGTATAGTACCCTTGAAGGGCTACCAAACAAGATGTAGTTGATTCCAATCAGAGACCTGGTTTTTGAGTAAATGGGCGTTAAAGTCGAAATTTTCAAAAATTCGTAGCGGCCGCCATGTTGAAGCTAGAGAGTTCGGTAAAAAATCGTTTGATTTGTCCTAAGGCCTTCTTTAATCTCCACTATTAAAATTTCCAAAATTCCGTTTCTGAAAAAAATGCTACCAAAAAAACATGTCTAACTTCCGCTTCCGGTTTCGGATTCTTTTTAAAAGCTTATTTTGTCGATGAATTTTTGATATACCTCTGCATTCCAATTTTCATCAAAATCGAAGTACGAGTTCGAGAGATATCAGCGAATTGACGTACCGTTCACGAACGCATTCGTAAAAATGAGCGAAACACTTCGCCTGGACTTTCCTATACTTATAAATTAACATTGTTTTATATTTTCCAACACTTTTGATGTACACCTGTCTAGACCCGGCTAGTAAAAGTAAACAGCGTTTATAAAAACTGCAAGCGTGAAGAGCGTAACTTAAACGTACCATTACCACGCTGGCTCCGCAACTGAGTACATGTAAAACAACCGAACTGAAATGAACCGGCGGCACGAGTAAGGAAGCGTGTTGATGTTTGAAAATGTATTAATAACTCGAGAAGTATTATTTTTAGCAAGAAAATACTCTTATTAATTTGTATTTAGAATTTCAAAACCTTCCTGATTTTAAAGCCAAAATGCCACGTTTCCATTTAAAAAAAAGTTATTTTTTACCGTGGCCGCCATATTAAAATTGGAAACTCAAGTTTTTTTCTTAAATACAATCGAGAAGAATTTGCCCTACAACTTTGCTCTAGGGTTTGCGAGTCTATCTATTAAAATAAAAAAGTTAGCCTACACTGAACATTAAACGACTAGTACAAGAATAAAACTGCTGTAGAAAGTATGTGAAATTCACAAAGGACAAAAAGATTATTAAGGGGCAAAAAATTCGATTTTTTGATTTTTTGTAAAAAGATTCTCCTAGAGCAAACAAAAGAAGAAATCAATTTTTTAAGTTTGTTGCGAAAATTTTGGGGAGGAGGGGGAACAGTAGCCCCCCTAAATATTAAATTATCAAAAAAATATTATGATATTCGGATTTTGCTATTAATGGTGAGGTCTTTCACATTAACGGAAATATTTTATTGCCCCCCGTTAAATAAATAAAAGGGTACCAATTTTCAATTTTCAAACATTCACAGAGGGCGTCACAGTGAAATTATAGCAATGATCAAAAAACAAAATTGTAGCAGATGCCTATTTCTATCAGCTTAAAAAATTTAAACAAAAACGTGTGGGCAGTTTTGGAGAAATCTTTTTTTGAAAATTTCCAAAATTTTGGAGTGGTGCCATTGAGATCGTTTTTATATTTTCAAAATTAATTATATTGCATGGTATAGTACCCTTGAAGGGCTACCAAACAAGATGTAGTTGATTCCAATCAGATAACTGGTTTTTGAGTAAATGGGCGTTAAAGTCGAAATTTTCAAAAATTCGTAGCGGCCGCCATGTTGAAGCTAGAGAGTTCGGTAAAAAATCGTTTGATTTGTCCTAAGGCCTTCTTTAATCTCCACTATTAAAATTTCCAAAATTCAGTTTCTCAAAAAAATGCTACCAAAAAAACATGTCTAACTTCCGCTTCCGGTTTCGGTTTTTTTTTAAAAGCTTATTTTGTCGGTGAATTTTTGATATACTCCCTCATTCCAAAGCACATCAAAATCGGTCCAGCCGTTCCGGAGATATGGAGCGTAACCCACCCACCCACAGACCCACCCACCCACCCACAGACAGACATTTTTTAAAAACCACTTTTTTAGGATCCTGGAAGCCCAAAACATGTATTTCCGTCAAAATCTCGATTTTGAAAATTTGCATGAAATCAATACTTCCTTATACTGAAAGTATAGGAAAGTAAAAATGAGCGAAACACTTCGCCTGGACTTTCCTATACTTATAAATTAACATTGTTTTATATTTTCCAACACTTTTGATATATACCTGTCTAGAAACGCAAAAGCAGTGTTTTAAAAAAAACTATAAAATAAAAAAAAATTTTGGCCCCAACCGAGGCTCGACCCTACAACTACTTATGCAGTAAAACGGCAGTACACTCGAACACACCCGCATATCCAACCATGCTATTCCGGACCTACACGTTATCGTTAAATAAGTGGCTATTGAATGCGTGCTTAATAGAAATTCATAGAACGTTCAAAACTTTAGTCACTTCCGTACAACAAGAATACAACTGCTGTAGAAAGTATGTGAAATTCTTCCAAGGACGAAAAGATTATTAAGGGGCAAAAAATTCGATTTTTTGATTTTTTGTAAAAAGATTCTCCTAGAGCAAACAAAAGAAGAAATCAATTTTTTAATTTTGTAGCGATAATTTTGGGGGGGAAGGGGAAGAGTAGCCCCCCTAAATATTAAATTATCGAAAAAATATTATGATATTCGGATTTTGCTATCAATGATGAGCTATTTTGCTTTAACAGAAATATTTTATTGCCCCCCGTTAAATAAATAAAAGGGTACCAATTTTCAATTTTCAAAAATTCACAGAGGGCGTCACAGGGAAATTCTAGCAATGCGCAAAAAAGTAAATTGTAGAAGATTCTCAGCTCTATCAGCTTAAAAAGTTTAAACAAAAACGTGTGGGCAGTTTTTGAGAAATTTTTTTTTGAAAAATTCCAAAATTTTGGAGTGATGTCATTGCGATCGTTTTTATATTTTCAAAATTAATGATATTTCATGGTATAGTACCCTTGAAGGGCTACCAAACAAGATGTAGTTGATTCCAATCAGATAACTGGTTTTTGAGTAAATGGGCGTTAAAGTCGAAATTTTCAAAAATTCGTAGCGGCCGCCATGTTGAAGCTAGAGAGTTCGGTAAAAAAACGTTTGATTTGTTCTAAGGCCTTCTATAATTTCCACTATTCCAATTTCCAAAATTCCGTTTCTGAAAAAAATGCTACCAAAAAAACATGTCTAACTTCCGCTTCCGGTTTAGGTTTTTTTTTAAAAGCTTATTTTGTCGGTGAATTTTTGATATAGCTCTGCATTCCAATTTTCATCAAAATCGAAGTACGGGTTCGAGAGATATCAGCGAATTGACGTACCGTGGACGAACGCATTCGTAAAAATGAGCGAAACACTTCGCCTGGACTTTCCTATACTTATAAATTAACATTGTTTAATATTTTCCAACACTTTTGATATACACCTGTCTAGAAACGCAAAAGCAGTGTTTTAAAAAAACTATAAAATAAAAAAAAATTTTTGGCCCCAACCGAGGCGCGACCCCACAACTACTTATGCAGTAAAACGGCAGTACACTCGAACACACCCGCATATCCAACCATGCTATTCCGGAGCTACCCGTTATTGTTAAATAAGTGGCTATTGAATGCGTGCGCAATAAAAATGCATAGAACGTTCGGAACTCTAGAAAGTATGTGAAATTCTTCTAAGGACAAAAAGATTATTAAGGGGCAAAAAATTCGATTTTTTGATTTTTTGTAAAAAGATTCTCCTAGAGAAAACAAAACAAAAAACCAAATTTTTAATTTTTTATCGAAAAAATTTGGCGGGAGGGGGAACAGTAGCCCCCCTAAATATGAAATTATCGCAAAAATATTATGATATTCGGATTTTGCTGTCAATGATGAGCTATATTGCTTTAACAGAAATATTTTATTGCCCCCCGTTAAATAAATAAAAGGGTACCAATTTTCAATTTTCAAAAATTCATAGAGGGCGTCACAGTGAAATTATAGAAATGATCAAAAAATAAAATTGTAGCAGATGCCTATCTCTATCAGCTTAAAAAGTTTAAACAAAAACGTGTGGGCAGTTTTTGAGAAATTTTTTTTTGAAAAATTCCAAAATTTTGGAGTGATGTCATTGCCATCGTTTTTATATTTTCAAAATTAATGATATTTCATGGTATAGTACCCTTGAAGGGATACCAAACAAGATGTGGTTCATTCCAATCAGATAACTGGTTTTTGAGTAAATGGGCGTTAAAGTCGAAATTTTCAAAAATTCGTAGTGGCCGCCATGTTGAAGCTAGAGAGTTCGGTAAAAAATCGTTAGATTTGTCCTAAGGCCTTCTTTAATCTCCACTATTAAAATTTCCAAAATTCCGTTTCTGAAAAAAATGCTACCAAAAAAACATGTCTAACTTCCGCTTCCGGTTTCGGATTCTTTTTAAAAGCTTATTTTGTCGATGAATTTTTGATATACCTCCTCATTCCAAAGCACATCGAAATCGGTCCAGCCGTTCCGGAGATATGAGCGTTACCCACACACCCACACACCCACCCACCCACAGACAGACATTTTTTAAAAACCACTTTTTTAGGATCCTGGAAGCCCAAAACATGTATTTCCGTCAAAATCTCGATTTTGAAAATTTGCATGAAATCAATACTTCCCTATACTGAAAGTATAGGAAAGTAAAAATGAGCGAAACACTTCGCCTGGACTTTCCTATACTTATAAATTAACATTGTTTAATATTTTCCAACACTTTTGATATACACCTGTCTAGAAACGCAAAAGCAGTGTTTTAAAAAAAACTATAAAATAAAAAAAAATTTTGGCCCCAACCGAGGCTCGATCCCACAACTACTTATGCAGTAAAACGGCAATACACCCGAACACACCCGCATATCCATCCATGCTATTCCAAACCTGCTCCTTATCGTTAAATAAGTGCCTATTGAATGCGTGCGCAATAGAAATGCATAGAACGTTCAGAACTCTAGCCACTTCCGTACAAGAATACAACTGCTGTAGAAAGTATGTGAAATTCTTCCAAGGACAAAAAGATTATTTAGGGGCAAAAAATTCGATTTTTTGTAAAAAGATTCTCCTAGAGCAAACAAAAGAAGAAATCAATTTTTTAATTTTATAGCGAAAATTTTGGGGGGGAGGGGGAACAGTAGCCCCCCTAAATATTAAATTATCGAAAAAATATTATGATATTCGGATTTTGCTATCAATGATGAGCTATTTTGCTTTAACAGAAATATTTTATTGCCCCCCGTTAAATAAATAAAAGGGTACCAATTTTCAATTTTCAAAAAATCACAGAGGGCGTCACAGTGAAATTATAGCAATGCGCAAAAAAGTAAATTGTAGAAAACTCTCAGCTCTATCAGCTTAAAAAGTTTAAACAAAAACGTGTGGGCAGTTTTTGAGAAATTTTTTTTTGAAAAATTCTAAAATTTTGGAGTGATGTCATTGCCATCGTTTTTATATTTTCAAAATTAATGATATTTCATGGTATAGTACCCTTGAAGGGCTACCAAAGAAGATGTGGTTGATTCCAATCAGATAACTGGTTTTTGAGTAAATGGGCGTTAAAGTTGAAATTTTCAAAAATTCGTAGCGGCCGCCATGTTGAAGCTAGAGAGTTCGGTAAAAAATCGTTTGATTTGTCCTAAGGCCTTCTTTAATCTCCACTATTAAAATTTCCAAAATTCCGTTTCTGAAAAAAATGCTACCAAAAAAACATGTCTAACTTCCGCTTCCGGTTTCGGATTCTTTTTAAAAGCTTATTTTGTCGGTGAATTTTTGATATACTCCTTCATTCCAAAGCACATCAAAATCGGTCCAGCCGTTCCGGAGATATGGAGCGTAACCCACCCACCCACAGACCCACCCACCCACCCACAGACAGACATTTTTTAAAAACCACTTTTTTAGGATCCTGGAAGCCCAAAACATGTATTTCCGTCAAAATCTCGATTTTGAAAATTTGCATGAAATCAATACTTCCCTATACTGAAAGTATAGGAAAGTAAAAATGAGCGAAACACTTCGCCTGGACTTTCCTATACTTATAAATTAACATTGTTTTATATTTTCCAACACTTTTGATGTACACCTGTCTAGACCCGGCTAGTAAAAGTAAACAGCGTTTATAAAAACTTCAAGCCTGAAGAGCGTAACTTAAACGTACCATTACTACGCTGGCTCCGCCTGCAACTGAGTACATGTGAAACAACCGAACTGAAATTAACCGGAGGCACGAGTAAGGAAGCGTGTTGATGTTTGAAAATGTATTAATAACTCGAGAAGTATTATTTTTAGCAAGAAATTACTCTTATTAATTTGTATTTAGAATTTCAAAACCTTTCTGATTTTAAAGCCAAAATGCCACGTTTCCATTTAAAAAAAAGTTATTTTTTACCGTGGCCGCCATATTAAAATTGGAAACTCAAGTTTGTTTCTTAAATACAATCGAGAAGAATTTGCCCTACAACTTTGCTCTTGGGTTTGTGAGACTATCTATTAAAATAAAAAAGTTAGAACATTAAACGACTAGTACAAGAATACAACTGCTGTAGAAAGTATGTGAAATTCTTCTAAGGACAAAAAGATTATTAAGGGGCAAAAAATTCGATTTTTGATTTTTTGTAAAAAGATTCTCGTAGAGCAAACAAAAGAAGAAATCAATTTTTTAAGTTTGTAGCGAAAATTTTGGGGGGAGTGAGAATAGTAGCCCCCCTAAATATTAAATTATCAAAAAAATATTATGATATTCGGGTTTTGCTGTCAATGATGAGCTATATTGCCTTAACAGAAATATTTTATTGCTCCCCGTTAAATAAATAAAAGGGTAACAATTTTCAATTTTCAAAAATTCATAGAGGGCGTCACAGTGAAATTATAACAATGGACAAAAAACAAAATTGTAGCAGATGCCTATCTCTATCAGCTTAAAAAGTTTAAACAAAAACGTGTGGGCAGTTTTTGAGAAAAATTTTTTTGAAAAATTCCAAAACTTTGGAGTGCTGTCATTACGATCGTTTTTATATTTTCAAAATTAATTATATTTCATGGTATAGTACCCTTGAAGGGCTACCAAACAAGATCTAGTTGATTCCAATCAGATAACTGGTTTTTGAGTAAATGGGCGTTAAAGTCGAAATGTTCAAAAATTCGTAGCGGCCGCCATTTTAAAGCTAGAGAGTTCGGTAAAAAATCGTTTGATTTGTCCTAAGGCCTTCTTTAATGTCCACTATTAAAATTTCCAAAATTCCGTTTCTGAAAAAAATGCTACCAAAAAAACATGTCTAACTTCCGCTTCGGTTTCGGTTTTTTTTAAAAGCTTATTTTGTCGATGAATTTTTGATATAGGTCTGCATTCCAATTTTCATCAAAATCGAAGTACGGGTTCGAGAGATATCAGCGAAATGACGTATCGTCCACGAACGCATTCGTAAAAATGAGCGAAACACTTCGCCTGGACTTTCCTATACTTATAAATTAACATTGTTTTATATTTTCCAACACTTTTGATGTACGCCTGTCTAGACCCGGCTAGTAAAAGTAAACAGCCTTTATAAAAACTTCAAGCGTGAAGAGCGTAACTGAAAGGTACCATTACCACGCTGGCTCCGCCTGCAACTGAGTACATGTAAAACAACCGAACTGAAATGAACCGGAGCCACGAGTAAGGAAGCGTGTTGATGTTTGAAAATGTATTAATAACTCGAGAAGTATTATTTTTTGCAAGAAATTATCCTTATTAATTTGTGTTTAGAATTTCAAAACCTTTCTGATTTTAAAGCCAAAATGCCACGTTTCCATTTAAAAAAAAGGTATTTTTTACCGTGGCCGCCAAATTAAAATTGGAAACTCAAGTTTTTTTCTTAAATACAATCGAGAAGAATTTGCCCTACAACTTTGCTCTTGGGTTTGCGAGTCTATCTATTAAAATAAAAAAGTTAGCCTACACTGAACATTAAACGACTAGTACAAGAATACAACTGCTGTAGAAAGTATGTGAAATTCTTCTAAGGACAAAAAGATTATTAAGGGGCAAAAAATTTGATTTTTGATTTTTTGTAAAAAGATTCTCCTAGAGCAAACAAAACAAAAAATCAAATTATTAATTTTTTATCAAAAAAATTTGGGGGGAGGGGGAACAGTAGCCCCCCTAAATATTAAATTATCAAAAAAATAACACGATATTCGGATTTTGCTATCAATGATGAGTTATATTGTTTTAACAGAAATATTTTATTGCCCCCCGTTAAATAAATAAAAGGGTACCAATTTCCAATTTTCAAAAATTCATAGAGGGGGTCACAGTAATATTATAGCAATGAGCAAAATACAAAATTGTAGCAGATGCCTATCTCTATCAGCTTAAAAAGTTTAAACAAAAACGTGTGGCCAGTTTTTGAGAAATATTTTTTTGAAAATTTCCAAAATTTTGGAGTGGTGCCATTGCGATCGCTTTTAGATATTCAAAATTAATTATATTTCATGGTATAGTACCCTTGAAGGGTTAGCAAACAAAATGTAGTTGATTCCAATCAGATAACTGGTTTTTGAGTAAATGGGCGTTAAAGTCGAAATGTTCAAAAATTCGTAGCGGCCGCCATTTTAAAGCTAGAGAGTTCGGTAAAAAAACGTTTGATTTGTTCTAAGGCCTTCTATAATTTCCACTATTCCAATTTCCAAAATTCCGTTTCTGAAAAAAATGCTACCAAAAAAACATGTCTAACTTCCGCTTCCGGTTTCGGATTCTTTTTAAAAGCTTATTTTGTCGATGAATTTTTGATATAGCTCTGCATTCCAATTTTCATCAAAATCGAAGTACGAGTTCGAGAGATATCAGCGAATTGACGTACCGTTCACGAACGCATTCGTAAAAATGAGCGAAACACTTCGCCTGGACTTTCCTATACTTATAAATTAACATTGTTTTATATTTTCCAACACTTTTGATATACACCTGTCTAGAAACGCAAAAGCAGTGTTTTAAAAAAAACTATAAAATAAGAAAAAATTTTTGGCCCCAACCGAGGCTCGCCCCACAACTACTTATGCAGTAAAACGGCAGTGCACTCGAACACACCCGCATATCCATCCATGCTATTCCGAATCTGCTCGTTATCGTTAAATAAGTGCCTATTGAATGCGTGCGCAATAGAAATGCATAGAACGTTCAGAACTCTAGCCACTTCCGTACAAGAATACAACTGCTGTAGAAATATGTGAAATTCTTCTAAGGACAAAAAGATTATTAAGGGGCAAAAAATTCGATTTTTTGATTTTTTGTAAAAAGATTCTCCTAGAGCAAACAAAAGAAGAAATCAATTTTTTAACTTTGTAGCGAAAATTTTGGGGGGGAGGGGGAACAGTAGCCCCCCTAAATATGAAATTATCGAAAAAATATTATGATATTCGGATTTTGCTATCAATGATGAGCTATTTTGCTTTAACAGAAATATTTTATTGCCCCCCGTTAAATAAATAAAAGGGTACCAATTTTCAATTTTCAAAAAATCACAGAGGGCGTCACAGTGAAATTATAGCAATGCGCAAAAAAATAAATTGTAGAAGATTCTCAGCTCTATCAGCTTAAAAAGTTTAAACAAAAACGTGTGGGCAGTTTTTGAGAAATTTTTTTTTGAAAAATTCTAAAATTTTGGAGTGATGTCATTGCGATCGTTTTTATATTTTCAAAATTAATGATATTTCATGGTATAGTACCCTTGAAGGGCTACCAAACAAGATGTAGTTGATTCCAATCAGATAACTGGTTTTTGAATAAATGGGCGTTAAAGTCGAAATTTTCAAAAATTCGTAGCGGCCGCCATGTTGAAGCTAGAGAGTTCGGTAAAAAATCGTTTGATTTGTCCTAAGGCCTTCTTTAATCTCCACTATTAAAATTTCCAAAATTCAGTTTCTGAAAAAAATGCTACCAAAAAAACATGTCTAACTTCCGCTTCCGGTTTCGGTTTTTTTTTAAAAGCTTATTTTGTCGGTGAATTTTTGATATACCCCCTCATTCCAAAGCACATCAAAATCGGTCCAGCCGTTCCGGAGATATGGAGCGTAACACACCCACCCACCCACCCACCCACCCACCCACCCACCCACCCACCCACCCACAGACAGACATTTTTTAAAAATTACTTTTTTGGGGTCCATGGACCCCCCCTCGACTATTTCCGTTAAAATCTCAACTTTGAAATTTTTCATGAAATCAATACTTCCCTATACTGAAAGTATAGGAAAGTAAAAATGAGCGAAACACTTCGCCTGGACTTTCCTATACTTATAAATTAGCATTGTTTTATATTTTCCAACACTTTTGATGTACACCTGTCTAGACCCGGCTAGTAAAAGTAAATAGTTCTTATAAGTTGTAACATCTTGAAGCGGTTGAAGAAAGACCGACCGCTGCGCTCTGCAAGCATAAGGTTGGGTAAAATATTCGGACTGAATCAACGGAAGGGCGGAAATTGATATTTGAAAATGTATTAATAACTCGAGAAGTATTCTTTTTACCAAGAAATTACTCTTATTAATTTGTATTAAGAATTTCAAAACCTTTCTGATTTTAAAGCCAAAAAGTTATTTTTTACCGTGGCCGCCATATTAAAATTGGAAACTCAAGTTTTTTTCTTAAATACAATCGAGAAGAATTTGCCCTACAACTTTGCTCTTGGGTTTGCGAGTCTATCTATTAAAATAAAAGAGTTAGCCTACACTGAACATTAAACGACTAGTACAAGAATACAACTGCTGTAGAAAGTATGTGAAATTCTTCTAAGGACAAAAAGATTATTAAGGGGCAAAAAATTCGATTTTTTGATTTTTTGTAAAAAGATTCTCCTAGAGCAAACAAAACAAGAAACCAAATTTTTAATTTTTTATCGAAAAAATTTGGGGGGAGGGGGAATAGTAGCCCCCCTAAATATTAAATTATCAAAAAAATATTATGATATTCGGATTTTGCTATTAATGGTGAGGTCTTTCACATTAACAGAAATATTTTATTGCCCTCCGTTAATTAAATAAAAGGGTACCAATTTTCAATTTTCAAAAATTCATAGAGGGCGTCACAGTGAAATTATAACAATGGGCAAAAAACAAAATTGTAGCAGATGCCTATCTCTATCAGCTTAAAAAGTTTAAACAAAAACGTGTGGGCAGTTTTTGAGATTTTTTTTTTTGAAAATTTCAAAAACTTTGGAGTGGTGCCATTGAGATCGTTTTTCGATTTTCAAAATTAATGATATTTCATGGTATAGTACCCTTAAGGGGCTACCAAACAAGATGTAGTTGATCCCAATCAAACAACTCTTTTTTAAGTAAATGGGCGTTAAAGTCGAAATTTTCAAAAATTCGTAGCGGCCGCCATGTTGAAGCTAGAGAGTTCGGTGAAAAAACTTTTGATTTGTTCTAAGGCCTTCTATAATTTCCACTATTCCAATTTCCAAAATTCAGTTTCTGAAAAACATGCTACCAAAAAAACATGTCTAACTTCCGCTTCCGGTTTCGGATTCTTTTTAAAAGCTTATTTTGTCGGTGAATTTTTGATATACCCCCTCATTCCAAAGCACATCAAAATCGGTCCAGCCGTTCCGGAGATATGGAGCGTAACCCACCCACCCACAGACCCACCCACCCACCCACAGACAGACATTTTTCAAAAACCACTTTTTTAGGATCCTGGAAGCCCAAAACATGTATTTCCGTCAAAATCTCGATTTTGAAAATTTGCATGAAATCAATACTTCCCTATACTGAAAGTATAGGAAAGTAAAAAAATATGATGTCTGCAACCTAAGAATAGTATTTCTCGCTCGATTTTTTTCCCAACTAACAGGCACTTTTCCATCTTTCTGTGTTTGATGAGATTGTGTCGAAAACAAATGCCTCTGTTTTATCTAAAATGCAATTCCCTTCTAATGCATCATACGAGGGCGGAGTGAGAAGTCTGGTAAAAATAAAACAGGAAATAATTTTTTCGGCCAAAAAACAATTTATTTTTCAACGTAGTCGCCGTTTAGGTTGATACGCTTAGTTCAACGTTTTTCCAATTTTTCGATCCCTTCCGAATAATACGATTTCTCCAACCCTTCAAGATAGGCGTTTGCTGCATCGATGATCTCCTCATTAAAGCCCAATCTCTTTCCGCTGAGCCATTTCTTTAAGTTTTCAAATAGGAAATTTTGGCCATAGCAACTACACACGTGTGCACCCGTGCGTTCTCCTTCGTCAAATGCAGTAGTTTTTTTTAAACGTCGTTGAAATGGTCCAATAAGTTTCAATAATATTCGCCGTTGATTGTTTTTTCTTTTCAAGGTAATCGATGTGGATTATGCAGCGTGCATCCCAAAAAACTGTGGCCAAGATCTTGGCCAATAAAACCGCCTTAGCCTTCTTCGTACCCAATCTTTCAATATTATACATAAAATAAAAATAAAAAACAACTGCCGCCGTGTCATGATAATTCAAACCTTTATTAATATTATAACAAATAGCTATATTAGATTATTTAAAACAAATGAAGTTGCTTCTTTGAGCGATTTTGCAGATGTAATTTTATTATAGTCACGAGGTGTTTTTACAGTATAAATCATATCTTTAACTTTTATCTTGACATTTTCATCGATAGTCCACAAGTTGCGATATCGCAAACGATCGCCGCGCGCCGGCCAACTTCAATAAATCGTATCAATTTTTGCTAAGATCCTCCTTCACCGTTACTGATACTCTAGTTTTAGCAAAAGAACCTTTTGCTACACATAAGCATATTCGATGGCACCTATCAATATGTTCCATTTCGATATTAACATTTGCCTTTTCTTTAAAGAAGCCAATCAGTTTTCTATTTAAGCTTTCGTGCGCTTCCGGAACACCAAAAACACGAACAGAGTTGCGCCGATTGTATTGTTCTAACGTATCAATTTTAACCGAAATAAAGTATGTATAGTCATTAAAAAAAACATGATGACGTCACTATTTAAAAAGGGAAGGGGAAAATGTTTTTCAAGTACACTGCAATATGAGAAAGAATAAATACTTTTTGATGTGTCCAAGAGTTTTTTCGAAAATCATAAACTTATTGAGATAAACTCGGAGGCACTTTAACTTGGCAGGTACAAAGGTCGCCGCGAGCTAACGCTGCGTCCGAACTAAGATGAGCCAATACTCAGCAGTTCTCAACATCTAAACGTAGTATTTTCGTGCAGTGTTAGAATTTCACAAACAATTCTTTGATAATGGTATGTAAACATTCCGAAATACGTATAATAATAGAAAAATAAAATTGTTGAAGTATTGATTATTGTATTTATAATATTAAAAATTTATTTGTCATAATCAAATCAATTTTTGTGTTTAGAATTTTCCTAAATTAAATTAAAACGGTTTAAAATAAAAAAAATTACTTAGAAGTAAATACATTTAATTGGAGGAATCCTCGCTTTCTTGGTTTGAGCTATCCGATGAATCTTCACCTACGTTTATTATTATAGGATCAATATCATCAACTATAATCTCACGTTGCCACCAATATTGAATTAGTTTTTCCGTATGTTCCACGCACTTTCGCCACTGCATTTCACCACACTGATTTAAAGATTCCTCCCACAGTTTTAACACCTGATCATCACCAAAACCATCACGTCCGATATGTTTATCATAATAACGTTTTGTATTCGCCCAAATTAATTCTATTGCATTAAAATGAGTGGTACGGCGGTAGCCTTAGAACTTCGTGGCCAGCTTCGCGGATCATTTCATCAACAACATATTTTTTTGTTAATTATGTGCTTTTGTAATGGCAAGCAACTATTTTTTAAGGCGTTTGGTAGAAACGGTATTTCATTACACTCAAGCCAATTCGCGATTTCTGCCTTTTTCCACCTGCATGTCGGCTGCTTTTATATCAATCGCGAGTGATACGATGCGTTATCCATAACTACTAAAGATGGCTCTTCTAAATTTTCAATCAACTTTTCTTCAATCCATTTTTCAAAAGATTCGCTCTTCATGTTTTCATGGTAATCCGCGCTTTTGGACGTAGTGGAAAAAATTAAACTTGCCCCTGGAATAAAGCCGTCTGATGAACCAGCATAGGATCATGAACCGACTTCCTTCAGACCCTGATTTGTTTTTTATACTTTTCGTCGAGTTATCCTGCTAAGACTTACGAACACTGCCTTTTTGAAAAATTTAAGTTTCATCCAGAACAACGGGTTTGTAGAGTTTTGTATTCAAATTACGTACAAATGACTTCAAAAAATATACCCTTTGGTTTACAATCTGATTGTTCACAAAGATACCGCCGGTTGCAGTCTTTTTTATATCTAAAACCAATGTTCTTTACAAGTTTAGAAAACGTTATTAAACTTATATTTATAATTTCCCGATCGTTTACAGCTTGTAGCAAAGTTTTTAATGTAAATTGGATGTTGGTACTGTAGAAGTTATAAATCACATTCCGCACTGCTATTTTAACCCCTTCACAGACATTAACAGATTTTGGGCTTGCGCGCCGACGTTTTTTGGCCCGCAAAGCACGTTAACTTTAAGATCATGTGAGAGCCTCCCAACTGATCTTAAACTGATATGTAATGCTTCCGCAACCCTTTCTTGCCCTTTGCTAATTAAAATCAAAGGGCCGCCGGCTTCCTTCTCTCGTTGAAAATAGTTCATTAAATTGAGGACTAATTTCTTAGACTGCAAATGCAGAACACCTGACTCTTGTGCCATCACAATTGTAAGTACCCCGTCGCCAACAAACGATAACACTTCATATCCGCCTGTGCTAATTATATTTTAATCACCCTGTTTACTAACTAGTAAGTTAAGCGTTTTGATTGGTTCATAGACAATTAATATAAATTACACTCTTAGAACATTAAATACTCAGTTTAGTTGATCTATTTTACAAAAATAAAGCGAATAAAAATCTAAGAATATAGTATTTTATAACATTCTAGGTGAAAATAGTAAAGCATTAACATGTTTTGAACCACCGACTTGCTACTAGTTGCTTCTTTTTCGCTCTTACTTATTAACGCAGCGCGTCTCATTATCTCCGCAAGTTTTAACTCCCAAGACGTACTACCTGCTGGACGCGACCCTCGCTTACCTGCCATCACTGCTCTTTGATAATAATACAGTGCGTCGTTACTCGTTTCATACTAATACAAACCGAACTTTGTACCTGCCAAGTTAAAGTGCCTCCGAGTTTATAAGCTTGTCTCTACACTATACTTTACTAACATTTATTCAACACTTATTGCTCATACATTAAATTTGTAAAATAAATACGGCCATCTCAGGTTGTCGTGCAGCTGTGAAATTGAAGAAATTAATTTCAGTTTGTTTATCACAAACAAAACTTGTCCCAAAAAGCTAGAGTAACAATAGCAAAAAAACTGCTGCTGTATGTGTGTACACTTATACAGTACCATACATTTGAGAAGAACTAGCTGTAACCGTACGCATTATTTACTTTCCCCTACTTAAATGTGCTCGTATGTATTTTCGAATTTGAGATTTAGACGGAAAGAAATACATTGTTTAGACCTCCAGGAATTCAAACAAGTGGCCCTTAAAAATCTTGAGTCTGTATGTGTGTGTGTGTGTGTGTGGAGAGCAAGCAAATCTCATGAACTACTGAACCGATATTAATGAACTTTGATATACCTAGATACAACGAAAAGTTGTCAAGCTTTTCTTTTTTATCTAACGAACCGGAACCGGAATCAGAGGTAGACATATTTCTTTTGGTAGCGTTTTTTTTACAAACGGAATTCCAGATATGTAAGAACAGCATATAATAGAAAACGTTAAAACAAATTTTTTTTCAACCACTCTGGCTTTAAAATACAATTTTTTCACATTTTTTGCTTTAACGCCCATTTACACAAAGACGAATTGACAGATCGGGATTGAATTTGGTATTGCATTATTCCTAGAGAAACACAATATCAGGTAAGAGTATTTTTTGTACAAATGGAAACTGTAAAGTAAAAATATGTTTCAGATTTTGGACATTATCAAAACAATATTACTCAAAAGCTGACCACAAAATTCTTTTAGAATTGTAAGCTTATAGAGCTAGGCATGGGCTACTATTTGGTTTGTGTCCCAGTCCACTAATTTCTCTGTGGCGTCTTATATGAATTTTTGAAAATTCATGCCACTTTTTAATAAACGGCAGTCTTTAAACACTTTTTGATCAAGCTAAAGTGCTCATAAGTAATACTAGAATAAGATTCAGAACCTAATTTATAAGTGCAGCAAGAATCAGGGAGGAAGTTTTCCCCTTCCCTCCCTAATTTTGGTGAATAAAAGTTTCCTTGCGTATTTGTTTTTCTTTAAATTATGAAAAATTTTTATCCAAAAAATAACGAATGTATACATAAATATTGCAATGTTTATATAATTAAAAAAACTAGGACTTAGATCCTTAGTTAGTTAGTTATTATTTAAAAAAGCGTTAGGCGTAGCCCACGAGTTCTGCTAGCTCTTTTATAACGAAACGTGGTTTTTGCTCTGAAGTTAGTGGGACACGCAAACGTACACTCGAACTTACATGCCACCAACCAATTTTGACAAAATTGTAATTTACACCAACACACACCAGTCGGTGCAATTTTATTTAGGACGGGAAATTAGAAAACATAAGAGTCGCTTATGGGGAGTAATAAATATTAATACAATGTACACGCATAAAATAATAGTACGTAAAGAGTTTAGTTCGAGTTCTGTTGCTGATTCTTGTGTAATGCTCTTCCACTTTCAGTGAAATACTGCAAATGTTAAGGGACTGTTTCGGGCGAAATAAATTTATCTTTATATTTCATTAAAAGCCAGTCGTTAACACCACAGCAACTGGTAAATCATTTACTGCTTAATAGTCTGACTAGTAATTATGTAGATACTGAAGGGTTTTTAGTTACTCAAATTGTATTCCCTTTTCAGCGTGTTTCGAAAGGTGCTAAATCAGAAGTCCATCTAAATACGGTAGAAACGGAAAGAACATTGAATTGCAGCCTGGATCTACAATTTATATCCCAGACTAGAACAAAAACTCCGTAATGTACGAGTACGTCAGGTTATCATTTGTCAGCGTTCGTCGTGGTAAAACCTCGGTAATGCTATATACCTTATTCTTGTTCCAAACAATAATTTGAAATACTGAAGCTGTAGTTATAACTCCTCCTATTTTTTACGTTTATTTCGTTATGGTTTTCATACTCCTATTTAAATGAAAAACATTCAGCGCGACACAAAAGAATATATTTAAATGTAACAGTAGTACCCGTCACGCTGGCGCAGCCAACTCAGCGATTAAAACATTTTCAGCGACGTGCCCGGAAAAAGCTACACTTTAATTAAATAGTTTAGAAGGCAACATCTGGTCATAATATATATCTTTAGAGAGACTTCTATAGTACGAGATGTGAAAATTCACAGCGGTCTTCCACTACTCATTGTTTAAGCTCAGTCAAAACCAAAATGTTAAAGGCGAAGCATAACTTCACAAAGAAAAGCGTATTTTTCATATTCTAAAAATATATAAATTTTTAAACATGTATTGCAGAAAGTTTGAAATATCTTTTAACTAATATATTTATGGAAAATCTAGAAGATCAAATATTCGAATCAAATCAATCTGGAAAAGTTATATTTTAGTTGCGTTATTTTAGCATGTTTTGATAGTTCATTTGAATTAATTAATAAATTTATAATTTTAATTAACAGCTTGCATACAAACATACATGTTACACTAGAAACTGAAAAAATAAGTCCATTAACTTTTTAGATCTAAACTTTAAAATTAATTTAACTAATAAATTTGAACACTCAGTTTATAGAAAATCTACACATAAAGACAATACAATCCCACACGATTTTTGTCAATATAAAACACATAAATTAGCAGCATACAGGTCCCTGATACATAGGGCTTTGACGGTCCCTTTAGGTGAAATAATTTATAATAGAAATATTTCAATAATTAAACAATTTGTATATAGCAATGGTTTTAATACTAACCTTATTAACACAATAATTAAAAAAAGATTATAAATTAGCCATTCAAAAATTTATTCGAATTAAATATGCCTTGATCCTATATTTTAGTGACAAATCAGAAAAAAAATGTTAAAATTATAAACAAAACAAATAAATATAAAGTAAGTTTTAAAATAAATAGAAACATCTTAAACACTTTGTTTAATGCAAAATCAAAAACAGATGATTTGCTAAAATCAGGCATTTACAAATTAAATTGTTACAAATACAAACACCCACATAAATCTAATTACGCTAAACACTTACTAGAAGATAATTATTTAATGGCATCTAATAACACTATAAAATGTTTCCATTTTTGTGATGATAAACGTAAATTAGATATACTAGAAACTTTTGAAATTCACAAACATTTGAAAACGGTACCGTTAATGAATGAGCAAAATTAATCTCTTAAATTTACCTCTATTGGACATTTTGGAATAAGAAATCAAGTCATCTGCAGACGATTATCGAGATCAAGTCATGAAGTTTTATTGCTATAACAACACTAACTGTTTACTTTCTAATATAACTTCTGACAGTGGCATGTAAACATGCCGAAATACGTATTAGGTTAAAATAAATAAATGTTATTAAAGAATTAAGTATTTTATATACCTATAATTAGTTAAATAACTTTTACTATTCTCAAATATCTACCGAATACGATGACATATACGTACAAGTATTTGCATTATTCAAAGAAAGAATTATGCTATAATTCTATATATTAAATCCGGATTCTCTCCACCTCTCTCAACTTTTAGCATAGGTGAGAGGCCCCCGCTACTAGAACTCACATATTTACGCGTCTATTATATAAGACGCCTATTACTTTGTACATTAAACCGGTACAGTTTTCGATGCAGATAAGTAAATTTGAGTTTATACTATTTGTTTGAATTATTGGAACATAACTTGTTGTTGGGGGTCCGGTCATTATGTAAGTCAACTTCTTCTTCTTTTTCTTTATCTTATAGTAGGCGAACCGTCTGTTCTTTCTGGAATCTTCACGCTAGCTATTGCGGTTGTTCTTGGGACGTTGACTGCCAACTGTCGCTCCATCTGTTTAGTGGTCTCCCTGGATGTTTATTACCATGTAGTATTCCGTTGCGGGCGTTCTGGTTACGTGCTGGTTCCACTCTCGTCTCCGTTGTCTCACCCAACGTACCGCATCTTCTACCTTGCATTTTTCTCTTATGTGTGTATTCCGTTGCTTGTCCCACATTGTGTGTCTAGCCTTTGATCTTAATGCTTTTATTTCCGTTGTCCTCATTTACCTTTTTGTAGCTGCGTTATCGGCTTTGGTTTCCGCCCCGTATGTCAGGATTGGCTGCACGCATGTCTTGTAGATTCTGGTTTTACATTCTATAGTGAGATGCTGATTTTTCCAAATGGATTGTTTTAAGTGTCCCGATATGGTGGCTGCTTTGTTTTACCTGGTATCTGACATCATCTTTAAAATCTTGATAGTTAGATATTTTGCTGCCTAAGTAGCAAAATGACATTACTTGCTCGATTGAGATGTTGTCTATTGCTAGTTTGCATCGCACAGGCACTTTCGATATTGTCATAGCCTTTATTTTTGCTGTTGAAATAACCCTATTATATTTTTTGCACGATCGGTCTTCTTTGTTTACTTACTACATTCGTTGTCAGGATAGTAATGCATTTACTGGTTGCTAGCCTAACAAAATGATAAGTAATTTAATAACCGTTCTAGAACGGTAAGTAAAATTCATATATATTTACTGTAATTTAATCAAACAGCAACAAAGAATGAACAATCTATTTATTAATATTGAAATTAAAGGTACAATTATTGCAATTGCTGAATGTTAAACCGCTCGTTTGCGCAGCATTTGTATTGATAGAAAATCTACCCCTTTATTAGCTAGAAGTGTTGCCGAAGTGCGTCTAAATGAGTGACAAGTATAACTAGCCGGGTACCAGTTGGGCAATTTTTGATGGCCAAGTCCCAATTGCTCCCCTTTTCCTACTACTTGATTACTGCATTTCCCATTGTGATACTTCAAAAATAAATGATGGCTCTTTGCTTGGCTTGGCCGAAGTTTAATGTATTTCCGACAAATTTCTAGATAGTGAATTTGCTCATCATGTTTGTTAACAACAGTGAATGTACGTGGAATGTTTGTTTTTGTATTTGGAATTTTTATAACAAGGTACTCTTTACAATCTTCAATATCGTTTATAGTCATGTTATATAACTCTTCTCTTCTACAAGCTCCTGATATTCCTAATATCATTCCTATCTAAAAATTTAAAATAAGCATATTTAACTATATAACTTGCATATTACAAGTAATATAAACGTAGGTACCTTAACAATTAAATATTCCTGATCTGGTACTCATTTAAGAATTTGTTTATGCATTCTTTACTGAACACACTAGCTTTCTTTAGTCTGTGGCAAAACATTTTTCCTTTTGAGGTAAGCTATCAAGGTGGTAAACTTGGATATATCAATGGAATCATAAAGAAAAATTGTGCTCTTCAACATTGAACACTCTGCCCACAGACTTCCCGGCGCTTTTAGTTTCTTATGTTGTTGAACAAAATCCCAAGTAGCACACTAAAGTTGGGCCAATATTGGCTCTGTTATATTGGTGATATCTCTGAAATGTAACGCTTGTTTATAGTGGATATATATTGGCTACCAAGGTTTAACCAATATGCGAAGTCTAGTAAGGTAAGATATCTGAAAAGTTTATTGGTTCCTTGTTGGTCACTCTTGTTGGTTACATATTGGCAGCCAACGTTTAGCCAATATGTGAAATCTAGCAAGGTAAGATATCTGAGAAGTTTATTGGTTTCTTGTTGGTCACTCTTGTTGGTTATATATTGACAACCAACATATGTCCAACATCAAATACTGACATTGGCTACTTATTGTATAACAGACATGGTCCAATCTTGGGTGTAAATATTAATTAGTTATTGGTTGGCATTACGTGCCCAATATAAAATATTATTGTTGGATGCTTATTGGTCGTTAATATTGGTGCATTATTTTCTGCGTAGTTTTCATATATGGGTGTGTCACCATTGGTATATCGAAAACTAAAGAACTACAAAGTCGGTTAAATTAGCAAAGATTTACAGTTTTTTTTCGCTGATTATGAAGCTGTAATTAAAAAACCAATTAAATGTCTAGTTTTAGAGATATTTTTATAAATATTTTTTTAATTTTTGAACATTCTGTATATTTTTGCATATTTAGTAAATTTTCTATAAAAAAGTTAATAAGCACAACCAATCAATTTGAAAATAAAGTTATAAGCAATTTTCTACAGAAAACCGTGTTACTATAGGATATAAAAATTATACATTATTCAATGATTATTGCTATTATTATTAATGTAGAAAATTGCTTATAACCTTATTTTCAAATTTAGGCTAGTAGTGCATTTGAACTTTTTTATAAACAATTTTCCATCGAAATATGCAAAAATACTATTTTTAGGAACTAGCGTTTAGTTGTATTTTTTTAATTGTAGCATCGTAATCAGCCCAAAAAACTGATATTTTTTGCTCATTTAACCGACTTCGTAGCTCTTCTAGTTTTCGACGTACAAACGATGTGCATCTCCCATGCCTATAAGTACAATGTAAGTATCAGCTATATAAAAAATAGCCTTAAAAATTTTGTATATTTAATTTTTTATACGTTTTTAAATAAGAGTAAGTATATTTTTCACGTCTTTGAATTCAGCATTTGCTGTTTCTCCTTCTGGTAGTTTCTTTGAGGGGGTTAGATATAAGTTTTTGAATGAAATACATATATGGTTTCTAAAAGAATTATGTGAATGCGCCTCTAAAGTTTATTTAGAATTAAACAATTACATTACGCATTAACTGTTGTATGTAAACTAGCAAAAATGCAAATAATAATTCAATACTTTATTTTAAAAATATAAAATATAAAAAGAATTAATACATTTTATAAATTATTGTCCACCTCTGCGTTTTCAGTTTTCCACCTTTTACGTCCCCCATCGCGATCCTTTGCGGTGCACTAAAAGGTTCCCACCCTTCCTAAGAATTCCGTATCCGTAATACTCGGGAATCGTTTACGAATTGCTTCTGTAAATAGAAAAAAAAGTTATTTTTTAAATTAGTGCTGTTACTTAAATAGAAAAACACCTAAAACATTTGCAAATTTGCTGTAAGTAAATATATTCTGTAAACCATGTACTAGATCAACGTACACTACTACTATAAGATAATACTACAAATATTGCAAAAAAAATTGCGTTTCTAAACGATATACAGAACCAGCGAGAAATATTTGGGTTATGAAAGAAGTATTATATAAGAATTTCTTTAAATGCATAAAGTGGCAATAACAAATACACTATATATAGTTTATACTTACTTGTAATAATAAGCTGTTAACACTTTACACAATTTCAGTCAAAACACTTAAGTAACTAACTAACTAAACTAACTAAACTAAGAAAATGATTTTAAACGTTGCTCAACGAAACTTTTTGTTTAAACTAACACTGAAGCAATAGATAATTTAACTCTAACTTGTGTCGCTAACTGAAGGAAAGCGCAGGTAGCAAAATATGTACCCTTTCTTGCAAAAGGATTATGTAACAGTGGCGTCGGTAGTAGTACTGTTACAGAGCCCAAGAAACATTTGCAATTTAAAAAAATAGAAATTCACTTATTTGCTAAAATTTTTTGGATTTTTTAAGTTGTTTTGTGCTAGTCATTTTTATAAAGTTCTGTTCCAGAAATGCTAAGCCACCCTTTTTTATGCAACCAATTTTTATGAGGATGCTATGAAGCTCATATTGTTTTTTCTGCAATACTAATTTAATAGTGCTGTTTATTTTTGTCGAGGCGTTTTTTATTCTTTAGAGGATGCGAAAAAAAGTGCTTCAGAACAAAAGTCTAGCTAAAAGTTCCACGAAAAAGTCCCCGAATAAAAAGTCTCCAGGAAAGAAAAGTCCTCAGAAAAAAGTCTTCGGAAATAAATATCCAAAAATATAGTTTATACTTACTTGTAATAATAAGCTGTTAACACTTTACACAATTTCAGTCAAAACACTTAAGTAACTAACTAACTAAACTAACTAAACTAAGAAAATGATTTTAAACGTTGCTCAACGAAACTTTTTGTTTAAACTAACACTGAAGCAATAGATAATTTAACTCTAACTTGTGTCGCTAACTGAAGGAAAGCGCAGGTAGCAAAATATGTACCCTTTCTTGCAAAAGGATTATGTAACAGTGGCGTCGGTAGTAGTACTGTTACAGAGCCCAAGAAACATTTGCAATTTAAAAAAATAGAAATTCACTTATTTGCTAAAATTTTTTGGATTTTTTAAGTTGTTTTGTGCTAGTCATTTTTATAAAGTTCTGTTCCAGAAATGCTAAGCCACCCTTTTTTATGCAACCAATTTTTATGAGGATGCTATGAAGCTCATATTGTGTTTTCTGCAATACTAATTTAATAGTGCTGTTTATTTTTGTCGAGGCGTTTTTTATTCTTTAGAGGATGCGAAAAAATGTGCTTCAGAACAAAAGTCTAGCTAAAAGTTCCACGAAAAAGTCCCCGAATAAAAAGTCTCCAGGAAAGAAAAGTCCTCAGAAAAAAGTCTTCGGAAATAAATATCCAAAAAAATTGTTTGATGTGCAAGCCCCCTAAAACTTCTGAAATGTTCGAAATGATCATATGGGTTAGGTGGAATCGGTTATTTCGTTTTTTGTGTATAAAATACTCGTCAACGGAAATTGTATCTATTGCCTACAATATTTAGGTTTTATGGCTAAAAAATGAGCACATCAACTGGTTTTGAGTTTGCAATCAACTTGTATAATAAAATCAAAAAATACGCTAGAGCTCACAATCATTGCAATTTAAAAATACAAATTAATTTTGTATCTCGACAAAGGATAAACTTATTCTATGTTTAATAAATTTCTGTACATGTCATAGTTTTTTTCTGAAACTTTTATAGGAATTTTTTTTCCGGGAACTGTTTTCCAGATTTTTGTTCAGAGAACTATTTTCCCGGGAACTTTCTGTGGTTTTTTTCGGATACTATTTCCTAGATTCTCTGAATCTCTTGATTCAAAAAATATCTTCTAGTAATGTCATGGTTCCTAATACCAGTACAAATTAATTACAAAATAATAAAACAAATATTACAATTTATTAGAGTATAATAAAACAATTGAGATAATCGTTTTACTTTTATATTAACCGTACTGAATTAGTAAGGTGAACAATTCTAATAAGTAAAATAATAAATTGTAGAATATATGTTTAATTGTAACCTGTGGTAACGCCACTGGAAGCAATACAAACTCTAGTCTAGTCCGTTGGTAAATTTTTCCAAGACAAATTTGTTTGCTTACAGCCCTCGGTATTGCTCATTTCTTAGAAATATCTATTCAAAAGGTGTTTTCGTTGTTTGCATCTTATGACGCACAGATATTTGTGTAACTGAGTTATAGCGTGTAATTTAATCGGTGGTACTACTTTTTGTACATTTACTCTGAATGCTAAATATGATGGCATGTGTCAACCTTTATCAAAGTAAAGTAAAAAATATTTTGTCCAATTTTTTGATTTATCTATGTACATTGAAAACAATAACACAAACCGAAAATTTTAGTAAAATATTATTAGTATTTTTCTATAAAATAATACATGGGAATTATAACCATAAACGGATACTTGTTTTACTATAGTTGTTAACATACAAATAAATCCTTAAAAACAGGCACGAAATTAAAGTATAAAAACATACGTAAAAAAGCAAGAAAGTGACAAAAAAGGAACCAAAAAAGCAAAAATGTTATTAAAAAAAAACACCCCAGAGAATTAAATAGGTAAAAATGACATATACGCAGATAATTATACTGTTCTTATCAGTTTTTAAACACTCCATAAAGAGGGATTCACGAATGACGTCATAAAACTTTCTATTTGCCGTAGCCATCTCTAGAATATGCGAAATTGACCTTAATTTGTATATATGTTAGAATACTTGTTCGGTCGCTAATATTATTCTTACGTCACAATAATCAGGATTTAAAGACTGGTGAACTTTTCAGTGGTTTGTAATTGAATTTATTTCAAAAGTTTTAAACATTATTTGCTTGTTTTAGAATTTCTTACAAACATTAAAATAGAGAAAACAGTAAATAAAATTTGGATTAAATGTAAATATACTCTTAACGGGGTTTTAAATAGAGTATGCTTTAAATTTCCTATTTGTAAAAAAAACAATTTGTCTAACTAAGCAGGATCCTGTCTTTAGTAATAGTAAACAGAATAATATTTTTTTAAATAAATGCAGTGCTGACTGAAATTTAAATTTTAAAAGTGAAAGGTTTTTATTTACATTTAACGTTAAGTTTATCAAAAAATATTGGTTTTAGGTTAATTTCAAATGTTGGCAGTATCTCAACTAGTGTTTATTGGTTTCTTATTGTCTTTATATCGCCTTGCCATTATAATTTTAATTACAATAACCTTGTTCAATGGTAAAATATATTGGCTTTATAATGGCAGGCAATATTGGCAACTGCTAGTGTTACATTTACTTGTTCGTTATTGGCAGAGTATTGTAAGGTTATATTGCCAATAGTTTGTTGATTATATATCTGTTTTATGTTGGTTAACCAATATAGTTTTATTGCGGGATTCCATACATTGGTTATATATAGATTTTACCTTTGCAAGTTTATATTGTAAATGGCTTGTTGGTTATGTAACTGTTTTATATTGGTTACCCAACATGGTTTTATTGCGGGATTCCATACATTGGTTTTACCCTGGGATACCAATGTTGCTTGTGCCAGGTAGTTTTAACAGTTTGCCAATATTTGGTTACCCAACATGGTTTTATTGCGGGATCCCATACATTGGTTACATATTGGTTTTACCCTGGGATACCAATGTTGCCTGTCCCAGGTAGTTTCAACAGTTTGCCAATATTTCAAAATATACCTTGTATTTCCAATAGTTATCCATTATACATTAGATATAAGATGCACGATAAAATGTTGAGCCATTGTAGAACATAAAATAAACCTTGGATAGATATTGGATATATATTGTGTGCTACTTGGGATATACCAATAAAACTTTTTTGTTAATGCAACGACTGTGCTTTTCCTTGCACCAGCTTTTAAAAATCAGGTATGTATTTTCATAGCGAAGCTTGGATTTCTCCGGGATTATTGCCGAACATCCAATATCCCAGGCTCGTTCAATTTCGCTGTTGTCGTCTTCGGAATCACTCATTACAAAGAAATTCTTGTAATTTCACAAAGAACTTAACCGCACTGCAATACACAATAACTGTCTAAAATTTAATGCGTGTTTAGATTGTTTTTGTAAACAGCACCCTATGCACACCTTTGTTAATCACTTAGAACAATACCTTGTAGACATAATAACTATGGTTACCGTAGCTGTCGCAGTAAATTTATTAAAAAAATAAGGTAGGTACTTTATCATTTTAAAATAAAGCTAAGTCATTTTTTGTTGTTCCGATCGTACAAAAAACGCTATAAACATCGCGAACGTTAAGGACTACCGATCTCAGACAATAATTGGAGTCGTTGCTTCGCTTCTCCTTCAAACAATTGTCTTCGATCGGTAAAATGTCCTTACCGTTCTTAATACTTAATATACTATTTCAGCCGTGGTTTTAAACTTGTGCAGTAGCCGTTGCAAGTCGTTTTCTGATTCGGCTATAAGTACCGCGTCGTCTGCGTAGCAGAGGATGTTTATCTTATTGTTTCCTAGTCTATATCCGCGCCCGCTTGCTTTGACTGCATCAATGATTTTGTCCATGATTACTGTGGCTGAGGCTACCTCCTTGTCGAATTCCCACGTTAGTCTTTATCTTTTTAGTTAACTTTTTGTTGACTCTTATTTTGGTGGTGTTTTTGGCATTTAGTTCTTTAATTATACGAATGTATTCTTTGGGTACCTCTTTTTCTTCGAGTATTTTCAAGACATATTTAAGTTGTATTCTATCGAACGCTTTTGTGAGATCCACGAAGCAGATAAAAGCGGGTTTGTTGTATTCAAGGGCCTTTTCTGCAATTTGTCGTATAATAAATATTGCGTCCAGTGTGGATCGGTTTTCTCTAAAGCCCTGTTGTTCATTACTTATTGGGAAGATGAAGGATATCTCTCTCTCGCGATTATGCTTGTAAATAGTTTCATTACGGAACTAAGGAGTGTTATTCCCCTGTAGTTCGATGGCTCCTTCTTATCTCCCTTTTTGAATATTGGCATGGTAATACTTTTCTTCCATTAGTTTGGTGTTTTTCCTAAGCCAACTTCGAGCAGAAAAAAAAGTATCGGGGCTGTGAGCCGTCACATACCAGCAGGCAAGTCTTGGATACTTTCGTCTATTTCCATTGCATTTTTTTAATTATTAAAAAAAAATACTTGGAACTTAGATCCCTTTCAATGTCGGGCCCCAATGCAACTGCATTACGTATTTACCTCGAATTTTATTAACTTTGTGCTGGTTAGAACGCAAATATTTAATAATAGATTTAAAATTTAGGGCTGCATAATCATGAATCAATTGCTTAAATATTTACCGAATATGAAAAAAACCACAAGTTTACCCAAACATTTTTTTGGGTAAATAAAACAGCACCAAAAGTCAATATAAGTATTTTTTTAATGCGATAAAATGTAGAAAAGGGTGACATCGTTCAGTAAAAAGAACATTTATAGTAAATAAATGTTAACTAATTGAGGTTGATATTGGGCCAGCGGGTGGTCTAGTAGTTAAAGTCTTAGGCTCTGGAGCTAGATTCCCAACGGTAGTAGGTTCGAACCCAGTGCACGTCATAAATTTTACTGAATAGGTTAAACTCGACGCGACGTGTCCATGGACGTTGTGCATAGGATATGTTAAACCGGTGGATAGCGCTGTGTACGCTGAGCCCGGGTAAGGAGATGGGACGGGACTCGTGGAGTTGTGCTCAAGCACAGCCCCATAATATCTTAAAAAAAAAGTAAATTTCAAGTTTTCTTGGTTTTACTTGTACATACGATTTTTACTTTTTAACACCACTGTGTAACATTTAAAATTGGGAGCCAAACAAATAGACCGTTGCTTTTAACCACTGTTTTGGATACGCGAAGACGATCCTTGCCGCTGCAACTGATTCCCAGCGACAAAACAATCAACCAATCTGTTATTTTTTATACCTCTGCATGCACATTGGTAAATAATACAATGATCAAATGCACGGAAATGCACAAGCCTGTTCCCGTAGTTTTTATTTGGATCAATCAGCTGCAGTCATATTATGCAGTTCAGAATTCGATATAATACACCATACAAGCATCTATTTATTTTATACGTTGTTTGTACGTTTGCAGCGAAGACGGGAAATCTTGTGAACCAACTTTTAAAAGACAAATTTAATGAAAACTCTTTTGAAACACAAATACAAATTGTTTTCAAACTAGAACCAAGTAATGAGTGCTATGGTAATATAATCGACCGTTTTACAGCTATGAAAGAAAGGCAACTTTGTAAATAAAAAATTGTTTTTTTCAGTATAGTATACACAAGGTCAATTCGTCGAAACATTCGTCGAATCATGTTCGAAATATTTATTTATATATGTTTGGTGGTTGCTTAATATTTAATAAGGATAACGAGCTTTTCTTTTAAATGAAGAATTTTTTAGTTTTTTATTCTAGTTGTTGATTTTTTTCCGTTTGCCATTGCCTACCTAAATTTTAAACCTACAGAATGCCACTGGTTGGAGTCATTACCCTATATAAATGCAGGAGGGTTAAGTGATTTAGCCTACTACTGATCTACGTTTTACCTTCCTCGTCGTTTGGTATTGTATTCGCCACAATATCGTAGGAATAATTACTGATAACTATTTTTTTTAACGGGTTAATTTTATTTTACAGGTCGGTTAATTTAATTTTTCAGGTATATCTACATTTTATTAATCAAGTGAGCTAATATTTTATTTTGCAGGTATGTAATAAGATTAAAACTATAAGTGCATCCGATTCAAACATTTGAGTGATTATCTTAATTTTAAGGAATTTATAGGCTGTATTGAATTTCCAATAACAAATTTAACACGTGTGCTAGTATATCCGCGAGAAACTGTTTCTTGTGCCAAATCATTGAGCAATGCAAATAAATTACATTTTTTCGGTCTTTTGACTTAAAAAATCAGACGGTCAAGTCAGCTTTGATCGACCTATGTTTGACGTGGTATCATATTATATCTGAGCATTAAACAAACGGTTATTTGTCAATGTCATTTAAAATTGTAAATAAGGGTGATTTTTAAAAATTTATTAGAAAGAAACCATAACAGTTCTTAGTTGGGGATCTTTTATTTTGGGAAGTGTTGTAATGATTTGGCCAACGAAAACTGTGTAAAAAAGTGGGGCTTGTAATGTGACTGGAAGTTTGAGAATAATCAATTTTTTCAATTGGTGTTAAACAGTTTTAAAAAACCTTGTGTTTGAAGGAACAGATTGATCAGATCTCAAAAACAATCACGTTGAACTGCTAAGGCAAGAGGCTCTGGCAGTTATAATTGAAAACACTATTAGGTACGCTAATCTTTTTTCAAATCTGTACTCGTTCTTGTTCACGGGAGGTTCGATTAGGTGGTTTGACACTACTGCAGAACAAACTTAAATTAGGCGAAATATACAGTACTATTATTCGGATTTAGACAAATCTGTCGCAAACAAAAAATTACCGTTTTCTACAAACGCTACTTTATTAATAAATTTGGTATTATACAGCAGAATAAAAAACGTTTGACAACTGTTTTGATATTTATTCTACAGTCGCTACTGTTTGGTGGAGTGCTTACATTTTGTGCTATTAGGCGGCACTACGCTACCATCACCTTCCCAATCCTTACACTTTAGGTAAGGTCTAAGTTGGCATCTTGACGCTACTACGAAACAAACCTGAAGCAAAGTGCGTAGATGTGATAAAATTAGGTGACGCTATTCTAGCAATCGTTACTTCTTAGGGGAGTTTTTGTTAACCGTCTTGACGCTAATGCAGGACACACCTGAAGTAGAAACGCATAGATTTGGTACTATAAGGTATTTGGTATTAATTATACAGTCGCTACTCTTTAGAGGAGCTTAGATTAGGCGTCTCGGCGTTCCAGCAGGACAAACCTTAATTAAGCGAAGTGTTTATACGTGGTGCTATTAGGAGACGCTACTTTGGCGTGGATTTTCAAACCGTTACTTTTTAGGGGAGTTCTCATTAGACGTTTCGACGCTACTGCGGTACAAACCTGAATCAAACAAATGTATATTTAGAGTTATTAGGCGACGCTAGTCTGCAACCAATTTTCCAACCCCTACTCTTTAGTTAAACTCTGTATAGGCATCTTGCGCTACTGCGGAGCAAACCGTAAAACCAAATGCGTAAATGTAATATTATTAGGCGACACCACACTAGCATCAATTTTCCAATCGCTACTCTTTATGGGATGTGGTTCTATAAAGCAACGCTACTCTGACATGAATTTTCAAATCGTTATTCTTTAGGATAGTTCTCATTGGACGTATCTACGCTACTGCAGGACAAACCCGAATTAGACGAAGTGCATAAATTGAGTACTACTAGGCAACGCTAGTCTTTACATAAGTTCTGTGTAGGCATTTTGACGCTACTGCGGGGCAAATCGTAAAACTAAAAGATGCGTAAATGTAATACCATTAGGCGACGCTACTCTGGCATCAAATTTCCAATCACTACTGTTTAGGGGATGTGGTTCTATAAGGCAACACTACTCTGGCATTAACTTTAAAATCGGTACTCTTTAGGAGAGTTCTCATTAGAAGATTCTATGCTATTGAAGGAACAACCCGAATTAGACGAAGTGCATAGATTTAGTACTATTAGGCGACGCTAGTCTGCCATCTACTTTCCAATCGCTACTTTTTAACGGAGTTCTAATTAGGTGTCGTGGGCGCTACTGCAGGACACGCCTGAAATAGACAAAGTTCTTGGTACTATAAGCGGTGCTCTGACATCAATTTTTCAATTGTTACTCTTTAGGAAAAATTCTGATTAGGCGAGTTGACACTGCCGCAGGACACACCTGAATTAGGCGAAATGCATAGATTTGGTACTATTAGGCCACGCTAATGTAGCATTAACTTTCCAATCGCCAATCTTTAACGCAGTTCTAATTAGACGTATTAAAGTTACTGCAGGACACACCTGAATTAGGCTAAATGCGTAGATTTGGGTTTATTAGACAACGTTACTCTGGTGTTAACTTTCCAAATGCTGCTCTTTAAGGGAGCTGTAATAAGGTTACTACGAGACACACGTAAATTTAACTGCTTAGATTTGGTGCTTTTAGGCGGCGTTCTATGGCATCAAATTCGCTACTCGTTAAGGGAGTTCTCATTATGCGTTTTACACTACTGCAGAAGCAAGATATAGCTAAATTAAGCGAACTGCTCGATACTATTAAGCTACGGTACTCTGGCGTCAATTTTTTAATTGTTATTCTTTTAGGGGAATTAAGATTAAGGCGTCGCGGTGCTATTACAAAACAAACCTTAATTAAGTGTGTAAAGTAGATGCCATGAGACAGGTTGACAATACTTTGTGGGTAACAAAACAAAACTCACAAAAAATAAAAAAATCGTGATCGCGTTTAGCGTGTCGGGCTGAATTAGATAAGGTACACAGGCAAGCTGCTATTAAGCGAAATGATCAAACGTGACACGAATATAGAAAAATAACAAGAATAAAAATACAAACTATAATAAATGACTTATAAAGACTATTCAGATTTGTCTTTCATTAAATACTCCCAAAACAGGCATTCATCATGTTTGATCAAACTTACGAAATAATCTAATAAATACAAATTAGAGGCTTTTCAAAGTGTTTTATTTTACCTTATTCTAACAGTCTTTCCTTTTATTCTTCTGAAAGTGGATTTCAATAAGTTTAATTGACTGAATATCACACAGTCAATTATAAAACCCTTGTGGGCCGGCGGGTGGTCTAGTGGTTAAAGTCCCAGGCTTTGAAACTAGACTCCCAATGGCAGTTGGTTTGAGTCCACTGCCTGCCTAAAATTTTTCTGAATAAGTTAAATCCGACAGGTCCATGGATGGTGTATGTAGGTGTGTATGTTGGGTTATATGTCTTTCAGGGGTGGGGCATGTTAGACCGGTGAATAGCACTTAGTGTGCTGAGCCCGGGTAAGGAGGTGGGATGGGAATCATAGAGTCGTGCTCACGCACGGCTTCATGATTCTTTAAAAAAAAAAAACCTTGCAAGTTATAAGGACTTGTTTATGGGCTATAAAACTACGTATGAAACGGGCAGTCCGCTAAGGCACTGCGGAGTATATGCGCTGTGCCCCCGCACTTATTTACCTCAGCACACTTTAAATCTAAATCCAAAATTATTATGTCAAAAAAGTTCTCTTCCTCCAAAGAAGGCAAAGGCTGTTGCATCTGGAGGAAAGGTAATGGCTTCCATTTTTTGGGATGGAAAAGGTATTCTTCTGATTGATTACCACCCAAAAGGCCAAACCATCACAGGCGTATACTACACAAGTCTTTTGGACAAGTTAAAGCAAAAAGTTGATGAAAAGCGTCCTGGTTTAGCGAAGAAAAAAATCATTCTTCACCAGGACAATGTACTGCCCCACACGAGTGTCATAGAATGGCAAAAATTAACGAATTAGGCTTCGATTTGCTGCCACACCCGCCTTATTCGCCAGACTTAGGATTACCACCTGTTTACACGTCTGAAAAAATACCTAGCAGGCCAGCAATTTTCAACAGACGACGATGATTAAGCTACTGTGGATGCCTATTTTGAAGAACTTGACAGCTCTGAATTTTATCAAGGCATATAGGCTTTGGATCATATATCGAGGGCAGGGGATTATATTGAAAAACAACCGTAATATCAAACTGCAAAGTTCTGATTTTTTTTTTATTTCAGGGACTTGTCAGCCCATTTTCGTATATCTAATATCTGGCAGATTACCTTGTAAAAACAAACATGCGATCTCCTACTATTTAAATTAATACAATATAATTTGTTTTTTTTTTTCAAAAATTACTGGAAATAGAATAAGCAGTATTAGGAAATTTAAAACATTTTGAAAAATTGAAAAAGTAAAAATTTGAAAAATTATTGAAATTTTTAAAAACAGTTCATTTTGAAAAATTGGTAATGTCATCCTATTGCAATTAGCAATCTTTGAGTCAAATTTGAATTTTGTGCGTAAAAGCGTCTCGACTGTAAAGTGTATGCAGATACACAGACACACAACATATACACAGACATTTCTGCAGCGTCCTTTTAAAAGTACCTTAATTTAGGCATAACTCGTATATCGATCAGTAAGCCCAAAGCTGAATGAACGCATTTGCTTCAAAATCCAACCTGACGACCAGAATACCTTCTTCCTCTATAGCTATATTTCGTGTAGCGAGGAAGGTCAAAATAAATGCATTTTCTCTTTTTCAAATTTTATTTTTTGCTGTGTAAAAATTATAAACAAAATCAAATATCCTATATAATTTTATTGTAATAATTTAAATAGTAGGAGGTCGTAAGTTTGTCTTTACAATGTTAATCTGCCAGATATCTAACATGTACTAAAGCAGTTTGCTTGTCTATAACCATTAAATTATATTTTCTGACTCGTTCTGCCGTGTTTTCATTCCCGGAAATGTCGGTCTACTATTGTATCTTTGTGGTCAGTGAATTGTTATACTTTTTTTGACACTAGTTTCAGGCATAAATCTTATGGAGTAGTAGAAGATTTGTTTTTTAAATTTTGACTTTGCCACTATGAAATCCCCGACTTTTCTAGTCTGCAGTATGAAATGCTTCTATACCACTATTACGACATGATGGTTTGAGTTTCAAACGTAAAAGCACCGATGTAAAATAAAAACATGCTCTTATCCCGCAATCGATAAATTATATACACTGTGTCTATAAAGTAACGTCCCCCCCCCTACTAACTTTTGAACGACTTGATATTTTACCACAGAATTTGGCGTGCTGTAATGGGAAATTAAATACTATTTTTCAGCCCATATTAAAATTTTGTATCATTCAAAATGGCGACTGGGCTCCATTTTGAAATTTTTTTTAAATAGAAAGAGCGGTCGAGAGACACCTCATTTGAAAGGTCTTTTAATTCTACGTTTAATCCTAGAGTTTCAAAGAAAAATATTTAGTCATAACAAAATGGCGGATTTTAAACAAATGGACAAAAATTGTTTTGATTTTTTTATCCAATGTAGAGTGACACCTCATTTGAAAGGTCTTTTAGTTCTGTGTCTGATCCTAGAGTTTCAAAGAAAAATATACAGCCATAACAAAATGGCGGATTTTAAACAAATGGACTCACTCAATTTAAAATTGTTTTGATTTTTTTATCCAGTAGTCCACTTTTTCATTTGCATGATATACTGTAGTGGCTGGAAATAATATTGAAAACGTTATGTTCCAACAAGACGGTGTGCCGCCTCATTATTATAGGCCTGTTTCTGACTTTCTCAACGGACATTTTCTTGGAAGATGGATTGGTAGGCGGGGGCCTGTAGAATAGCCGGCTCGCTCCCCAGATTTAACCCCTTAGATTTTTTCTATGGGGATATCTGAAATCGAAAGTGTACAGAACCCGCTCAGAAACAACTGAAGAACTGGAGCAACGCATTACAGAAGTTTGCAGAAATATCACTCCAGAACTCATGAAAATGTAAGGAAGGAATTTGATAACCGACTTTTTATGTGCCAAGAAGTGAATGGTGAACATTTCAAACACTTAATTTAATTTCTTCTTGCTTTAATTCTTAGTTTTTTTTAAATAAACTTCTTTATCTTCAAACATTGTTATTTTGTTATGAATGAATATGTTTCTTTGAAACTCTAGGATCAGACGCAGAACTAAAAGACCTTTCAAGTGAGGTGTCACTCGAACCCTCTTTCTATTTAAAAAAAATTTCATAATGGCGCCCAGTCGCCATTTTGAATGATAAATACTATTTTTTAGTTCATATTAAAATTTTATATCATTCAAAATGGCGACTGGGCGCCATTATGAAATTTTTTTTAAATAGAAAGAGGGTTCGAGTGACACCTCACTTGAAAGGTCTTTTAGTTCTGCGTCTGATCCTAGAGTTTCAAAGAAACATATTCATTCATAACAAAATAACAATGTTTGAAGATAAAGAAGTTTATTTAAAAAAAACTAAGAATTAAAGCAAGACACCAAACAGGACACCAAATTTTGTGGTAAAATATCAAGTCGTTCAAAAGTTAGTAAGGTGGGGGGGGGGGGGTTTACTTTATAGACACAGTGTATATTTTTTCTGCTGGAAATGTTGTTCTGCCATCATATATTTATGATCAGTGAACTATTAGCTCCTTTTGACAACAGTTTCTGCAATAAATCTTGTGATGTAGCTGAGGGGCCTTTTTTTAAGAAATTTTGACTTGGTTTGCCACTACGAAGTCTCGGACTTTTTCAGTCTGCCTATATGGATCGATTATCCACAAAATTTTATCGACATAATAATTTTGGTTTTAGGTTTGAAGTGTGATGACTAAAGGCATTTGCATATTTTTTTGCTAGTCGATTTCGTACTAATTTAAAGTTTTATTTGCGTTTCAGATGATTCTAAATAATATAATATCATTTTTTTGTGCATTTAATTGCATATTTAACAATGAATGCATATTTTACAATATGTGCATATTTCCTTTCATATGCTATGTATAGTACCTTGTGCAGTTTTTTAAATTACATCGTTATGCAAATTTTAAAATCATAAAGCTTGTTCGGGGTTTACAAGAAATTTAAATTTAACTGTTTCCTAGAAATGCTAAAATATTGCTCTATACAAATGCCGGATTAGCAAATATCAACTTTCTAAATACCGGCAGCAAAATAAAGCTTTTCTATTAGTTAAGGTAGTTCTGTATGTACACTCTGTATGTCCTACACACTCACACCTCATGCATGGATAGGTCCCCTACACGTATAGAGAGCGGCGCTGTAATCGTGGCAACACCGCAATTCTCTAGTATTAGTAATCTGCATGCAGCTGAAATGTGTGTAAACCACAACTCCGTAATGACACGGATGTTTATGCGGGTGTGTTTGGTCATGCTACTTTTTTACTGCATAAGTAGTTGCGGGGTCGAATCCTCGTTTGGAACCAAAATTTTTTTTTTATTTTATAGTTTTCTTTTAAAACACTGTTGTTGCGTTTTGCTGCTAACGCGAGGTTATTTGTTAAGAGCAGTTATATTTTTAAAGAAAAAATACGAAAATAAATTAGCATTCACTCACTGATTGACGGCATACTAACCACGCAAATCTGGTAATAAATTAAAAAAAAAGGATTTGTTGTTTTATATTGAATGCAATTTATTAGCAATGAAAAAATCGGCTTTAACAATATCACACTCGCACATATGCGAGCCAATATTACATGATATTGGGCAATTCAGGAACGGCAGGAAGCTTTAATTTCGTTTTGGGTCAAACTTGCAACTTGTTGGTTGAAAAAAAGTTTATTGTTATTATTTTTAATATTTGTTCAAAAATTATTTATGCATTCAATGCATTTATAGTTTATTCGTGATATTTATTTTATAAGTATGAGCGTTATGAATATTGTCCAGGATAATATTTATATTATTAAAAAATAAAAAGAGAAAAAAGAATTAAATAAATTACATTTGTTGAGAGAATAAATTTATTTCAAATCTTTCCCATAATTATGAAAATCCAGGAAAAAACACATTCCCGGACTAAACCACGCGTCCATCAGTTCGGGGCAGCGTACACTGTTGCCATTTCGTCACAGCTGACTGTGTGTCCGTTCCGTGTCGAATAAAATTAATATATTTCATCAGTCGATATCTCCGAAACTAAACGGTCAAAAATTGCCATTTTTTTTCACATTAATCTCACAATAGTACTGCATACATGAGTGGTTTTATTTAAAAATCTTAAGATCCGTTTAGCGTCTATAACAAAAAATGTGATCAAAGTGCTATCCGTTCACGTGTTAGGGGTATAGGCATCACGTACAAAATGACCCATTTTCAATTGCAATTATCTCACAAACTAAACGGTGGATCGATTTAAAAATTTGCCAGTCGGTTTATGAAGGTTATGTTTACACCATACTTTAATTTCAGGCAATTCTTAAGATTTGAACAAAACTACAGAACTACCTTAAAATAAAAGGCGCAGATTTATAAAAAATATTATGCAAAGCAGTCTTTAGTTACAGTAGCAGTTATTAGTTGGTTGTCAGTGCAATAAAATTGTTATTTTAAAAATCCCCAAAGTGAAAGTGTGCAAAAGTCAACAAATCCGGGATTAGATATCAAAATCTGAACATCTCACTACTGATGGGAAAACCATTTATGTCAAGTCTGTTCCCAACACGTAAGTTAATTTTATGTTCAATATCTTCCTAAGATTATTAACTTTATATTTAAATTGATTTTTTAAACGAAAGGTATCAAGCGAAAAAGAGTATCTAGTCGACCAGCAGCTGGACGTAAATTTTCATAAGAAAAATGCAAAAAAAAGCAGAAGCCTTTAAAACAATTGTTTTTAGGTGAAAATCAATTAGTATATGATAATTTGCTTTTGATATAAGTGAAAGACCTCGACACCTTCAGGTATATGAGGATAGATTATGATGATGATGATTTGTGAAGCATTTTTGGCAGCAAATATTCCATAGACGAAAATAGAAAATCCCAAATTTAATTCAGTTTTTGGTGAAGTATTGCAAACGCAAAATTCCAAACGATTTCACGTTACGAAAAAAATATAAACAAATGTTATGGTTTAGTAAGTTTCATAATTTGAGGAAGTACTAGCAATTGTTTACATTTTCCATCTCCTTTCGCAGCAAATACAAAAAATCCAAAATGATATAGGTGAAAGTGGTATTTGAATTTCAGCTGACGAAACAACTGATGTACGGGACAATACTGTAACAAATCAATTGTTGTCGGAACACTTAGAGCAAGTGAATTTTGCAAACCGTATCTTCTTACATCAATGATTTTGGAGAGAACGAATTCTAACACCGTAGCAAGATTTGCTAATGATTCGCTGCGTAAGTTTATCTATTTAATATGTATAATTTTTCTTTTAGTTTTAAATAAATATTTGTTTCATTTAGGGGTGCTATGGCCTATGGTGCGTAACGAACAAAGAGTTAAAATGTTATACGCGAATGAAGTCAGTAGGTTATTTTGGACAGTTCTGGATCCACCCCCACTCCTGGCCTTGAGTTCAAGGTCAAGGACACCCCCACTCCTACCCCCACCCCTGGCCTTGAGTTCAAGGTCAAGGTCAAAAAATTTTTTCGCCTGCGGCGGGCTTTTCCTGCGGACGGCTTGTCCTGCGGACAGCAACGATTGTAGTTGACGTACTATCAACAGGGGTGCTCGCAGCATACCCTTATTAGCCCCTTCTAATCTCAAGACCATTCTCCTCCTTTACCCGACGGCCACGCCGTCCACCAGCTTCGTCGCTCCAAAAGAAAACACTAAGTAGATTCAAATATATTTATTAATTAAATATACATAATGATCACTAGGGTAAGTTATTGTAATTAATTGACCAATATATAAAGAAATATATAATACACATAGATAAACTAAGTAATAAAATAGTTCCGACAATTATTGTAGAAATACAACAATAGTGATTGCCATTAATAGCAACTTTTTGTATGCTAGGCTTTTTATTGTTCGTCACGATAGTTTGCCAATTAGTACTTATCGTGTATTTAGGAAAATTAAATTTAATCTTGAATGTTACGAAACCATTTTCCGTTAAGTTCTTGACAGACGATTTGAAGACTGGAATGTCAGCCCAGGTATCAATATCCATTTTGTTCCAAATCACGCTGTTATTACCATCACGATCGTATGAAATAGATGCCGAAGCGCAATTCGATGGTTGCAGCACATACAGATGACCATCGTAGACAGCTGCTAAGGCTGCTAATAATTTTATAGGTACCATGTTGACCCGCACACAAACAAAGACTGAATGAGTATATTACATAAATGGCACTACACTTTTTAATTACACTTATCCACTTCCCACACCTCTTTAGCTGCGGCTTTTAACTCGTTTGACCTCTCGAAGACATTAACGCGAAGTTCCAAATTATGTAGTGCAGGATATCTATCCAAGCAGATCATCTGATACGGATTCTTGGTGTACAGAGTGGAGGCATCGTAATGAAAGAATCCCGAGTCATTTCGGAAAAAGTTTGCTAGTGTAGTGTTTAATGGATGAGATATCTTAGGGAATTTAAATACCAGTTCAGGATTTATAGTTGGCTCTTCATCAAAATTATAATAACGACTTTCGGCAGTTTCATCTACGTGATACACTCCGTCGTCAGGAACGTACAGGAATAACATGTTGCTCGTGCGAGAGCTCGAAGAAAACTGAGATTGTTCTAACACATGGTGGCGGATAGTTGGCCTTAAGCATATGAGACTGAACCGCTTCTGCGCAGTCTTGCTCAACGGATAATTTGTTTTTAGAGCTTAAGAAATTGTAGAACCCAGACAGGTTAACCTTGGCCTTGGAATCTGTATAGACAAGATAGCCTTGGTCCTCGAATTGATTAAGTTTTCCAAGGTTAGGTTATTTTTATTTTTTAAGTTATACTATCCTTGAGTCTTTGAAGATGGTACTTATACCATTTTCAGCCCACTATCGAACAGTGAATCTCCATCCGACACCAACGATCATGACTCCTATCCCCACCAATGACCATACTTTGATTTATTCTGGTAATTTTGATATTTTTGCGTCTGTGAACTTATTTTACAATTTGAAGTGTTTTAGAAGACGAACAAAAATTAATGTGGCGCGCAGCAATGGCTGTAATAATCATCAGGCCCGAATATACGTTATATCAATTGTCGACGTGTCGCAACCTCCCAAATAATTCATTTGAAAAGTTATTCGATTTGCAAGAGGGTTCGTTAGTTGGCGAAGTTTACTTGGATGCGGCCCAGCAAAAGCTCTTCCTATTTATCTGTAAGTATTTCTAAGCTTCCTTAATGCTCTACTAATTTTATTTTTTTTATGTTTTCTTTCTACACTCCTCAACCACCAGCGTGAATGTATGATATATAAATTTATACATAAATAACTTAATTGAAATATATTGTTTTATTTCAAGTTTCACCTTGAGGTGAATTTTAACTTTATCCAAGCGGAGTTAGCATGGACTACTACTTTGACCTTGAACTGATTTTATAAAATTTCCCTAATTTTTATGTTGCATCCCCACCATTAACCCAACCATTTTGCCTTGGGATCAAGGCTAAGGTTAACCTGTCTGGGTAATAAACATTCCACAATGTCTGGGAAGCCATTTTACGTCGAACTCTCGAGCGAAATGGGTGCTAGTGCTAACTGCGGTTCTTGTGGTGTTTGTGGCGGTGTTGTGTTGGGGTGTAGTGATTTTCCTCGAGGTGTGCGGTCCATGTGGTCGCGACTCTCTTTGAGGAAGTCCCAGCAGTCCAAAGCTAAACTCTGTGCCTGTTCGCAACCGAGCGCTTCCACCAGCTCTGAGGTTAGTAAAGCATTACCTATAGAATCGACCAATAAAATCAAAATTTTGCAAAATGTAATTGTTCAAAATGCAAAGCAGCTAAGACCTGAAAATAACCGCCAAGGAGAACAACGATTGACTCAGGACGTAGTGTGTGAAAGCATTTTGAGGAATTACTTGTTAAACAAAATCAAAAGTGTTCCGCGACCTAAATTGAATTTTAATGCTTCAGTGCAAAATGTTGCGAATGAAAATCATGCTGAAATCTCTGACCATTTCTAGCAGATTTCTGCAAATAGTGTTGAAATAAATGAATGTATTTTGCAACCGAAATTTAATTTGGCAGAATGCGTTGACCAGATGCTGAACGGCGTCGGGACGAATAATTCAAATAGTTTATATGAGAACATTTCTGCAGCTAGCACCTCAAATTCTAAAATTAGTAGAGAAAGTAAAAATGTGGATGCACTAAAAAAGAGTATTGCCGAATTCTTACTATTTGAGAACAATCACCAGAAGAATAATTCTGTCATTAGCTGCAATATTGCGAAACCTGCAACAATTACACTGGGGAACACAAATTTCGTTGACTTAGATCTGACACCTGTTTTTGACTAACTTTTGGCACCTGAATCCAAAAATTACCTCAGTTTTTGTCTATCACGTCAATCTTTTAAGCTATAGGATACCCTCTCTTTGTCTCAAAAGTCATACAAAATGTGCATAAAAAGGAAAATAAAGGAAAAAATTACTAAATATACTGTTCACAGAGAATAACTTTATTCATACAAAGGCTATATATAGTTACTGTAAGTCAAATTGTGTTCATACAAGTAGTAACGTTCTATTACCAAACGGAAATGCCGAATACAGATACTTGGAAAAGTCTCCTTCAGTTGGCAAAGCTTTAACAAATTGCTTCATGAGACCCAGTTTTACATGCAGAGGTGGAATAATGTACTTTCTGTCGACAAGTGGCTGATGTAGAATGTTTGGATCACCAGGTTTGAGGTCAGATCTTGGCGGCCAATTCGACTGTACCCAATGCTTCTCACGAGCTCTGCTGTCCAACATACATAAAAAACAGGGATACTTCAGATACTTGGTATATCCGCGTTGCTGGCCAAGAAGGAAGCAGACCGTTTTAAGGTCAACACAGATGATCCATTTGTGCATGGTGATATTGCAACAAATCAATGACTCTTTATGTTTTCATATTCTTCACGCAAACAAACTGATCGAAAGTAGGATACCTTAGCTCCTTTTTTAAGCAAGTTTTTCTCGTGCAGTCTTGATGCTAGGAGTTCTGAAGCCTTTTTGGATAGTCCCAAATCTCGTGTCAAATCATTCAACTCATACTGATCAAATCCCTTACGAACGGAGTCATCTTCAATTTCAAAATCTTCATCGTTGGTGTCACTTCGATCTTCACCATACTCGTATTCCTGTATATCGAAAGAGGGTAATTCTTTGAAAACTGCAGGCACTGGGATTTCAGCTGAATGAGGCACTGGGCGTATAGCTGATGGTAAACTAGGATACTCTATTTTACATTTGTTTTTCTTGTTGCATCCTGACGTTTTCACTATACAAAAGTAACAGTCACTAGAATGATCTCTGGGCTCTAGCCAAATGATAGATATACCAAATGGCAATTTATCACGTGTTCGCTTCGTCCACATCCGTAAACTCTCGACACACTGCTTGCACACCTTGTGAGGGGCCCAAGATTTATCTTGATCTCCAATTTTCACTTTAAAACATGCAAAATAGGCTTGCCTGACAAATGCGCTGATGTTTGTCCTTTGACTGGGAATGGTGAAACTGCCACATATATAACATAACGAATCGAGGCTGTTTAAGCACTTACGACGCGAAATAGCAGATGCAAACATGATCTAAAGAAAATTTACATTTGTAAATAAAAAACTAAACATATGTAAATAAAAAACTAGAACTAAACGTCGTACTACACTATCTCAGGTGTAATTGAATAGCCTAGACAAGTATGAATTTGTTGCTGGACTCCTACGGCGTCATTCACCCCTCCCCAATCGAGGAAGGTTTACTTCAGCCAATAGGAGAGCACTAGTGCTTCCTATGATCCAGGCTCGATCCACCGGAGAGTGGTCACATTAAGATAAGCTGTAGAAAAAAAACTTGACGTGATAGAAGAAAACTAACTACAGTTTTGAAATCAGCATGCCTATTTAACTTTAAAACAGCTGAGAAATCGAACTCAACAGAAATTGTGTTAAAAATTGTTCCCCAGTGTTATTGAAATTTCTTCTCGTGATTGTTCGCAAGCAGTTAATAACTTTTTGGATGGAAGTTTTGATCAGGGGGATATATCTATAGCTAGCATCCAAAATTTAATTAGCAATGATTCAAAATTAGATTCAAATGTTATTTATGAAAAGCCCCCCTTGTCTCAAAATACCGCTAATTCACAAGTCGACTCGGATATTATCATGACCCCTTTGGACCAAATGTTAAATGGCGTCGATTCAAAATTAAATTCAAATAATAACAAAAATTTAAATTTTAGTTCTGATTCCGAAGTGCATTCAAATACCACAGAAATGTCTCCTTTGGCTCAAAAGCTCGATTGGAGCACTATTGAAATGTCTCCTTTGTCACAAAATGTAAGTCCTTATTCAACTTTCAATTCCCATGTTATTAAAGCAATGTCGACACAAACCTTTTACCAACAATTTACACAAAACAGCATTTTGTCCCGAAATCGTTCTCGAAATCTGAAAAAAAGTTTGAACATTGATAACTCTTTTGAAGAAACATTTGATTACTGCGATTCTCAGGGTAGTGTTTTAGAACATGGGTTGAGTTTGGCTGCAGACATCAGTTTGGCTGCTGACACTCCACAAATTACCGCCGCAACCCATGAGAAAACATCCATGGATCTTTCTGATAGTGCAGCTGACCCAACCCCCGCAGGTACTTCAGTTTCTCCGCCAACGAGTGATGATTCAGCTGCACCATCACAACGTTCCACGCGAGAAAGTCAAAACGATGGTTTTGAAGATTGGTGTGCAGATTACGCGCCAGCGAATTTCTGAAAACGGAGATTCTCAAAACCATCGAGATGCTTGACGCTAGCGGGCGCAAGCTGAACCGTTTCCAGAGAATTATTTCAAAGCACCAAGATAACCTTAGGAGGTATAACTACAATCATACTATCCGCCAACTTAATAAGACACGACGGTTGTGCTTGAATGAGCTGGCCAGAAAGTTGAGGTTATCGAAGGTGCTTCGGGTGCAGCAGACGCTAATTAGGACTCTATCTTTTGCTTAATATGTATTTTTAACAATCCAATTCCATAGTAACATTGTTGAAACCTTCCCGAAAATCCTTTCCAGACTGGAGAGTTCAACGTCCGCGTTCGTTCCAGTTGGAGGTCTACACCGAGTCTAGTAATTTTTTTATTTAAATGCTCTCGGTCTAGGTTGCCAAGAACAAATAACAAAGTTCTGCTGCTAACATTTGTTTATATCCTTCTGGTGTTGGTAGGTGTGTTGTCTTTAACTACTAGCCAACTAGCATGTTCAGGTGCGACAAATGCAGCAAGTTCTTCACCAGATCGGATGCATTGTACCGCCACCGACGAGAGAGTTGCCGTCAGGAGTTGGGTCACCCATCTACGAGCGGTAAGTTGATTTGCTTCTAATTAATAACGTAAAAAGAATATTCGATTTTGCGGTTTTCAGGCAACGGTTTGGAGGCTTCGGCGGCAACCGATGGTGAAGGACCCTCCACAAGCAAAAGAGTTAAAACAAATCCTCCTAATGGTAAGTCGAACTGCTGCGTTTCAGATGTTTAGAGTAATGTGTTTTTCTTTGTTTCAGATTCTCGACCTTCTCCTATGCGCTACTGTGATGTGTGTGACGAAAACGTTGCCCGCTCCGGGTATGTAGGACATCTCAGGAGCAATCGCCACAACAGCCGATCTGGTGTAGCAGCCTTTGGAGAAGGAGTGGTGATCCGTCAGACCGCCTTCAAGCAGCGCATTGTTACCTACAGAGTAACTCCCGTTAACAATTATATAAAAGTTGCGGAATTTATGGACGAGATTAAACATAAAATTGTAACTTTAATAGAAAATAAAATGGCGACATTTAAAAGCGTTAAGATCAATTTGGAGCTATTTGGATTGTTTGTTTTGGAAAGTCAAGAAATAGAAGATGTAAAAACGTTTCAGACGGTTAATGAAATTGCAACAGTTGCGACCGACTTGAATGACTTATGTGATCGTTTTACGGGGATGCTGGACGCGAAGGTGTCAGAATTTCAGGAGCGAGATTCGGGTACATATATTTGCTTTTCTTGTCTTTTGTATCGATATTTATTGACCATATCTTTTTACAGGGTGGCGTTTGAAGCACCTAATGTATTTGGATGTAAATATTAACAAGTACAATCCGCTTCGAGCCTCGTCCTACATCCCGCTCCCAAAACAGATTCAGAACAAGAAAGCGGTTGTAATGTGCAAAATGAGGATGAATGCTGTTTCGGCTGGGCGGTGACTTCCGCCATTTGTCAACCGACAGGACCTTCCAACCGAACCAGCTCCTATCCAGATTGCCGGCAGTTATTGCGCTTCGACGGCATCGAATTTCCGGTGAGATTAAGCGATGTTTCTAAATTTGAAAAATGTAATCCACAACTTTCTATTAACGTGTACGGTGTTGAAGAAGTTTTTCGAAATAATGTTACGAAATACGAAATTGTAGGACCCCTGCATTACACCCACAATAAAAAATTTATTGATATCAATTTACTGCTTATTACTGATACGGTGGGTAATAGTCATTACTGTTGGATAAAAGATTTGTCTAGATTAGTTTCGCAACAAATAACGGCTAGAGATGGCGCAAAACACTTCTGTGACGGCTGTCTCCATTACTTTCGTACTGAACAACAGTTACACATGCACCTTCGTTTTGACTGTAATCACGTTTACACAAAATTGCCAACTACTGACTTGATAACGAACAAACTGGGAAAAGTTGCGCCTCCAAATATTCTTAAATTTGAAAATTATCAAAAACAATTAAAAGTTCCCTTCGTAATTTATGCTGATTTTGAAACCATTTTAAAACCACTTGCTACGTCGCATCCCAATCCTACAAAACCATTCACGGTAACCGTGTGTGAACACCAACCTTACTCTTTCGCGTACTTTATTAAATGTTCTTATGATGACACTTTATCCAAATTCGAAATTTATCGTGGTGAAAATACCGTTCATGTGTTCATGGAGCGTTTAGAAAGGGACGTTCAAAATTTATACTCCAACCATTTAAAACATGTTGTGCCCATGAAAGTTTTGACCGCAAACGAAATTCAAAATTTTAATGATGCTCTTTCATGCCACATCTGTAGTTTACCGTTTGATGACGATGGGCAAGATAAAGTAAGAGATCACTGTTATCTCACAGGAAATTACCGCGGAGCCGCCCATTCCAATTGCAATATAAATTTTATTCTTCCAAATTTTATTCCCATATTTTTTCATAATTTAAATTATGATTCCCACCTTTTTGTCAAACAAATTGCCTTAAAAAACGAACAAATTGATGTTATTCCACAAAACAAGGAAAAATATATATCTTTTAGCAAGCACTTTTTAGTTGATGAAATTCAAAATAATGCTGGCAAGAACGAGAAAATATATATCCATTTGCGATTTTTAGACAGTTTTCGGTTCATGAACTGTTCTTTGTCAAGTTTGGCTGAAAATTTAAATTCCGATCAGTGTTTTCAAATACAGAAAGAATTTGGCAACGGCGTTAAATTTAATCTTATGAGGCAAAAAGGTGTGTTTCCATACTCCTACGTCGATTCGTTTTCCAAACTACAACAGCGCGATCTGCCGACAATAGAACAATTTTATGATACTTTGAACGAGCAGGAAATCTCGGTCGAAAATTATAATCGCGCTGTTGATGTGTGGAAAACGTTTAAATGGAAAACTTTGGGCGACTACTCTGACATCTATCTAAAATCGGACGTACTACTTTTGGCTGACGTATTTGAAAATTTTAGAACTCTTTGCCTACAGCATTACCTACTAGATCCGGCCCATTATTACACGGCTCCGGGTCTAAGTTGGGATGCTATGTTGAAATACACTGCTGTGGAATTAGAGTTGCTAACCGATTTGGATATGCTACATTTTTTTCGAAAGGGAATACGCGGAGGAGTCAGTACTTGTGTGGGGAGGAAAGCTATTGCTAACAACAAATTTGTTGAAAATTATGATTCGAAAAAACCCACTTCTTTTATCATGTATTTAGATGCAACTAATCTGTATGGCTATGCCATGCGACAGTATTTGCCGCAGCGCGATTTTATTTGGCTAACCGCGGAGGAAATTGAAAACTTTGACGTTTCCAACATTTCGGACGAATCGGATACGGGCTACGTTTTGGAAGTTGACTTGCACTACCCACAAAATTTGCACGAATACCACAATGAATTCCCATATTGTCCCGAGTTGCTAGTTCCGCCTGAAGGAAAATTTAAAGATGCAAAATTAATTCCAAATTTATTTGATAAAAGCAAGTATGTTATTCATTACAGAAATTTAAAACAATGTTTAGATGCCGGCTTAATCTTGACGCGAATTCATAGAATACTGAAATTTACCCAGTCTCCGTGGTTAAGATCTTATATTGATTTGAACACCAAATTTCGAAACGATAGTAAAAACGACTTTGAAAAAAACTTTTTCAAGGGTATTAATAACAGCGTTTTTGGAAAAACAATGGAAAACGTGGAGAAAAGGGTAAACATTAAATTGCTTAGCCATTGGGAAAAAATTGGTAAAAGAGTTGGGGCCGAAAATTTAATTGCAAAACCAAATTTCAAAAATTTATCTATATTTTGTGAAAATTTAATAGCCGTTGAGATGAACAGAACTTCTGTTTTCTACAACAAACCGAGTTACGTTGGTTTCTCTGTTCTGGATATATCGAAAACTGTCATGTATGATTTTTTCTATAATTTTTTGAAACAAAAGTATGGTAATAACGTTGTTCTTCTATATTCCGATACTGACTCCTTTATATTGCTAATTTACACTGAAAATTTTTATGATGACATGAAAGAGCATTTAGATAAATTCGATACTTCTAATTATAAAACTCGGGAACACGGAATGCCGCGAACCATGTCTGTTGTTGGCAAGATGAAAGACGAATATGCTGGTATCCCTGTTTTAAATTATTACGGAACGGGTGCAAAATCATACTGTGTAAATGCGCGCGATAAAACAGATAGAAAGGCTAAGGGTGTGAAGAAATGCGCTATCGAAAAATCTCTTACGACGGAAACGTATAGCGCAGTAGCTACAAACATGCAGTCTAGAGTGTTTTGTATGATGACCGTTTTTCGCTCTAGTTTGCACACTATGTACACCAAACTGGTTAATAAAGTTGCGCTGTCTTCTTACGATGACAAACGTTTCATTATTCCCGGTTCTACCAATACTTTAGCATGGGGACACAAGGATATTCCTAGCGTTGGCAGACTTAACGATTTGGTGGATTTATTAGAGGCAGCCGTTTCAGAACCAATTTAAATTAATTTACAGTTGTCGCGAGTGAGCAGTACTGGTTGTTAGTTTACTGCAGGAGTCCTACCATAATCGTTTACAGAAACTTTCTTGTACGTTATTACTCATATTTGCTTGCGCTTTGTAGTTTTTAAGTAGATTGTATTAGCATTATTTATATGTGTATATATATTATAATAAAGTAAAACAACTAAACAATGTGAGAAAAATGTTTATATTTTACGTGACTTCGTTGAAGTCTATTTAATATCAATTATTTGTAAATGACAATCTAAAGAACAAACACGTTTGTATAGCAACATAATTAAACTAAATACATATTAAAAATTATTTTATTTCATCATAATTACAGTTCAGAAAATTATACAAGATCTGTTTTAGATATCCATGAATTATGCCTCTTATCTAAACCTAACCATTTAACGAACAGTTGATTTCCTTTTCTCCGAACCACTTTTTCCACTAGGAATATATCTGGGTGTTTAGTTTTCTGCAATTCGTACTCGTAAAATCCTCCTTTTATTTGTTGCTTAGTTTCATCTTCCAATATGTAGGTTGTTGGGTTAGTAAGACGAACTTTTGCAATTTTAAATATTTCGTTGCTCCAGCTGGGGGTATATCCTTTGGCAAATGCTGCTCTATATTTGCTCACCCGAACATGATCGCCCAAGTGAAATTTTTGTTTCTTAGGATCTACCGTTTTGGTATGACTGTATACAGATTGTAAAATTTGAGGCGCGTTTTTGTTACTAACATCTTTTGGCTTAAACCCAGTTGTGCTGTGTTTCTTTGAATTATACGCTTTTACGATTTTTGGTAAAAGATCTAACCATTTGTAGGTTCCCTGAAAGCTGAACTGCTTCCACATCATATTTTTTAGAGTTCTATTACATCGCTCAACTATGCTACTTTTTAGATTTGAATAACTACTGTAATGGTTTATGCCGAATTTCTTCATCAAATTTTGAAATTCTGCATTATAAAACTCTTTTCCCATATCTGTTTGCAAATTTTTAGGCTTTTGTGTTGCAGCATTAAGCGCTTTCTTCATAGCTTCGGTAACTGCTTGACCCGTGTTTCGCTTGACGGGGTATGCCCAAACGTATTTGGAAAATGCGTTGATCACAACTAAAATGTATCGGTACCCCTGGTTAAGTTTTGCGTAGGGTATCATATCTACCAAGTCAGCTTGGAATAAATCGTTTATTCCCTTGACAATCACGCGTCGCCGCTTAAAATTTTTTCTAGCTGGTTTGTGCAATTCTTCGACAACTTCATGTTTAACGTTCATGTTAGACTGGAACCTTTTCCTGCTGCAGTGAACATTTAAGAACTAACTGCATCGACATGAGAACATCCTTTCCACCATCGGGAAGCTTAAGTCGGAAAGCATCTCCACGTTTCAATGTTTGACCGATCAGATTAGTTACATGAACATTGTTGAGATACACTTCCACGTTTTCTATAGATTTATTTGTTTGTAAAACAACAGCCGACGTTAACGGAAATATGTATTCTGTTTGCCCCTTTCCGAGTTTGAAGAATTCCGCTTTGTCAGTTTTCGATCCAACGATGTGTAGAGGGACTTCGTAATACAATTCCGATATATTTTTGACTTTAAACACAACATGAGTGGGATAGGCTCTATAACGAGAATCGTGTAAGTGTCTTCCAAACTTATCGATCGGCATTTCGTAACTATGTGATGAGAAGTCAAGCTTGGGTCTCTATTTAACCATCGGTTTGTTTATTTAATAATTTTTTCTGTTTTTAAAGCGTCAATGATACTAAGAATTTCGTTATTATGTCCGGTATGACCAGCCAACTGCGAGGCTATTAAAATCTGTAATCTGTTTACTAACGTGTTCGGATTTTTCCAGGGAACAAATTCAATCTGCTTGTTATTTAAATTTAGGAGTCCTTTACCTCGTCGCTTGGGTTCAACTAAACGGCGAACAACGTTTTTGTACTTTTGTCCTGCATTACCACTTATTCGATCGTTGGGATTGTAATTTTGCCGGTTGGCTGCAGACCGATTAACGATATCTTTATAATTGTCTTCGTCAGCTTTACTGTAACCTATGGGTTTCTTTTTAAACATTAACTCATACATTCCAGGCGTTCCTTTGTAAACCACCCTATTTGCACCATCCATTATGACCATGTCTTCCCCATCAAAGTCTAATTCTTTATTGCCTATAGAAAATTTATTGCTCTCAAGATCCCATCGTACTCCGTAGTGCATATCAAATTCGTCCTGTGTGTCATGTATCATGTTTTCGATATATTGCCTAGCTAATCCGTCATACTGCTCTAAGAACTGATCCAAAACTTGAGACTGCATCATTTGCTGTACGGTTTTATTAGCTTCCCGGATGCTTTCTTCATGCACTTCATCTTCTGCGGTTTGTTCTGATTCTACATGATCCTGTAATTCTGTTTCTGGTGCAATTTCTCCAATGTCCTCTAACTTTAGAAAATTTGGTTGGGGAATAATAGGCTTGGGTGGAGAGGTCGCATGCTCAACTTTACTTTTTATATCAGGAGTATCTACTCTTTCAGTTTTTAGAGTTGATATTAGATCCTGAAGGGGTTGCGAAATTGGTTTTAATTGTTCCGCCAACTGTAACTGCGATTGAGCAATGTCTGACCTTAAACTTTGATATTTCCTTTTTACGGCTTTTCTCGTTTTAAGCAGTTCGGCAACTAAACGTTTATCCATCTTGGGTTTACAGTTGTTCGCCAACTACTAACAGTTTGAAGTAAGTTTTAATTATTTATGTGGAAATAGCAATCAAAGCCTTTCCGGTATCTTCCGGAATGTATAGGGCTATCTTTATCTATAACTAAAAACCCGTAGTCCTCCTGCCAACAAATAGAGCACAATTCCTTTAACTGATCGAACGACATGTCCACAATGACGTGGTCGTCGTAAATGTGTTTGAGATTTGTTTTATCTTCTTGAAATACTACAATCAGATTAGCATTGTCTCTAATGAGTTGTTTGGGAATCGATGAATACGTTTGACATAGGTAAAAGCAGTCGATATTTCTATGACGTCCGAAACAATAGTAATTTTCAATTATATTTTGATTTTCTCCGACCACATCGTCAAAAACAATTACAGAATTGGGTTTTGCGTTCATAGGTTGTGGGACTGCAGCCCCATCTTCGTATTCCTCGTAACCAATTTCTTTTATCGGAGTTAATAAGTTCTTAAGATATGCATACTTAGGCTGATCTAGCGTCTTACAATATAAATAAACATTTTCAAATCGTAGGCCGTTAGGGTGTTCTATCAAAGTAACCATCACGCTTGTTTTACCGCTGGCTGAGCTGCCCACGACAAGCCCTCTTTTACAATTCTTCCCTAGTAAAACACTATGCCTTTGAAATGGTTTTACCAATGACTTAGCATCGTGATTTACGATCGGTAGGGTTACATTTTGTTTTTCAATTGTAATCCTTTTCATTTCGACACCTTTCTCTCCAGTACACTCGCTAAACACTAAGCTAAACCTAAACAGTGATCAAGTTATATATAAGAACAAGTTTTAAAGAAATGTTTGCAGTTCAAACTTTGAAATCGATCGCAATAGTTTAATATGAGAGTTTACGCGCACAAACCAGGTATTCGTCGACGAACCGTGAGAAGGAAAGGTTGTGGTGTTTTAAATACGCTTATAAATAATTTGCCAGTGGAACTACATGTGCCTGGATATAAGTTTTGTGGTCCAGGTACTCGCTTAAAGAAAAGACTTGCTAGGGGAGATCAGGGAATTAATCCGCTAGACGAAGCGTGCAAAGAGCACGATATCGCATATTCTCAACATCAAGATCTTCAGAAACGACACGAAGCTGACAAGATACTTTCCGAAAAGGCGTGGCAACGTTTTCGTTCAAAAGACGCTAAATTTGGAGAAAAAGCCGCAGCACTAACCATAACAGGTATTATGAAAGGAAAAACCAAACTAGGAATGGGTGCTCTACGTAAAAAGAGAAGTTCAAAAAAAGTGAGACAAAAACGTTCTGGTGGAGTTATTAGCTTTACCGGTGCGGTCACGCGTGCGCGAAACCGTATTAAAGGTAATAAAGGATACGATGTAATGAAAGCTGCAAAGCTAGCTTTAGCAACCATTAAAAAAAGTAAAATTGCTCAGCCAAAAACTAGAATAATCAAAATCCCTAAAACTGGTGGTATTTTACCATTCATACCAATATTTGCCGCTTTAAGCGCCCTAGGATCCTTAGGAGGTGGAGCTGCAGCAATCGCCAAAGCAGTGGGAGATGCTAAATCTGCTGCAAAGGACCTTAAAGAAAAGGAGCGACATAATAAAGCGATGGAGTCGGTTGCTATTGGAAAAGGTCTGCATTTGGGACCCTACAAAAGAGGATTTGGATTATATTTAAGACCCTACCAACCAAAAAACTAACTGTAAAGCTACCGCGACGAGCGTTAACAAACGTCGATTTAGCGAAGTATGCTAAAATATTAAAAATTCCGAATTTTAGAGGAGTATTCATGCGCAATGCTTTGCCATCTAGAATTCATGAGAACGAATGCGGTATCGTAAATCTCGACGATAAAATAGGTCCTGGCACCCATTGGACTGCATACGTGAAGCGTAGTGAAAACGTAACATACTTCGACAGCATAGGACATTTGAAACCTCCTCTTGAATTAATAAAATACTTTCGCAGCGACGGTAGCAAGAATAACATCGCGTACAACTTTGATAGATATCAGAACCTAAATTCCTACAATTGTGGTCATCTGTGTTTGCAGTTTTTATATAGCTACGTAAACTGACATGTACCTGCAGTGCGCTTTGAGTTCTTGAATAAAGTACTTCAGAATGTCCACCATTTTTACTCTTACCGGTAACTCGTCAGTATTAAGTGCAGATTTCAATCCACCACTTTTTTTGGAAGAAGACAGCGAATATGTAATGGGTTTACTTAGTTTTGAGTCGTACAATTCTATTCCCAATATATCACCACCGAAGAACGTTTTCAAACTTACTGGGCGAGAGGATATTGTGATACCCCAAGGAGCTTATGAAATTAACGACATTAACGACTACATACAAACTAGCCTGAATCCAGCTAACCGAGAATACGTTTTAATAAAAGGTAGTAACAGCACGCTGAAAACGATGATTAAGTCGTCGCACGAAATAGACTTAACTGCGGATAACTCGATAGGAGATTTACTAGGATTTCTACCTCAAAAATATAAACCCAATGTGTGGCATTCGTCTGAAAATATAACTAAGATAATGAAAATAAATTCCATATTAATACATTGCAATATATCGTTGGGATCTTATAAGAATGGGGAAGCAGGTCATATAATTCATCAATTATTTCCTACTGTACCGTCTGGATACAAAATAGTTGCGTCTCCAAATCCAGTCATTTATCTTCCAATCAGCACTAAAATAATTACCAACATAACAATTAAAATACTCGACCAAGAGGATGTTCCTGTCAGTTTCAGTTCAGAAACGGTGACGGTCAGTTTGCATTTGAAGAAGCTATAATGGGTTTCAGATTCAACACCACTTACCGCAATTTTAGCTCAGACACATCATCTACAGCTCCAAAAGGATATAACATGAGACATACCAAACGTTCCGCAGTCAGTAAGAGGTCGTCAGCCGATCAGTTGACAAAGAAGAATAAAGCATTTCTTAAATCGTTAGGTTTTCAAGTGTTACAATGAGTATTTTAAATATTAGTGAAAAAGTTCTTGTTGACAATTCAATTGTTAGCAATCAAATACATACTCATCAACCCTATATGAATCGCTTTGAAAATAATGACGAAATCCGGATTCCGATTCAAGAAGATATGTCAACACTACCCGGTTTAAGTTACCTGTATATACAAGGAAAATTGTTAAAAACAGCTGGAGGGGCTACAAACGCTACATTTGTTAACAATGGAGTTGCCCACCTATTTAGCGAAATTCGCTATGAAATGAATGGCGTTGTGGTTGATTCGGTAACGAAACCTGGTATAACATCTACTATGAAAGGTTATGTTTCCTACAGTTCTAACGATATTAAAAAGCTTCAAAACGCTGGATGGCTTCCCAACGCAACAAGCAAAATAGTTGATGCATCTGGTAATTTTAACGTTTGCATACCCCTCAGCATGCTGTTGGGCTTTGCGGAGGATTACGGAAAAGTGGTACTAAATATTAGGCAAGAATTGGTGTTAATTCGAAGTAATACAGATAACGATGCGATATATAGCCCAAATATAGATGAAGCTGTCAAAGTTACAATTGAAAAACTTTATTGGAAAGTTCCCCATATTACAGCAGGCCTTGCTCAAGAATTAGCTCTAACAAAATACATAGATAAAAATATCGACACCCAAGTACCGTTTAGAAGTTGGCAACTTCATATAATCTCAGGACTAAATCAAGTTACGCAACATTCTCATGCGATTGCCACCAGTACAAAATTACAGACTCCGCGACAAGTTATACTGGGTTTCCAGACAGATCGTTCTGGAAAAATCGACAAAAAGATGAGCGAATTTGATAATTGTAGTATTACAAATCTTCGAGTTTACTTAAACACAGATAGATATCCATACGATAATTTGAATATCGATTTCGCAAATAATCATTATGCAACTCTATACGAAATGTATTCACACTCCCAATCAACATACTATAACAAACATAACGAACCTCTATTATCCCTAGAAGATTTTAAAAAGATTGCTCCTCTGATTGTTCGAATCAAAAGGATTACTTACAAGCTAATGCTGTTGTGTTTAGACTCGAATTTGAAACGGCAGCCAACATGGCTGCCGATACAATAGCGTATTGCCTGGTTTTGCACGATCGCGTGTTTACATACAACGCGCTAACAAAAGCAGTTAAACAGCTGTAAGATTAAAACCAAATGGTTAGTTTAATCAGTGCCTTAGGAGCAACAACATGTTTGTTATAATAGATCTCCAAGGTTTCATGATTTCCGAAAAAAATTTTTCACCAAAAGAATTAGCTGCATACGATGGAAACACCATTTCACATTACATTTTTAGAGCTCCGTTTCATTTTTCTGCGTTACCCCAAAATTTACAACAAAAAGCTAACTGGTTGATGAAAAATCATCACTGTATTAATTGGGATGAAGGATTCACGCCTGTTTTCTTATTTCCAAAAATTTTGATGCGACTTGTTCGAGATGCTGACGTAGTCTACGTAAAGGGACATGAAAAAGCTACATTTTTAAGAAGTTTCATCGATAAACATATAATTGAAATTGAAGAACGACCAGCACTGAGTGCATCAAAACCATCTTGCATGTATCATGTGAAACCACTATGTTATTGTGCATTGTCTAATGTTTATATTTTATACGAACACTATGTAATGCAATAATTTTCAAATAAATTTTTTTATGTACTTACTAGTTTTATTTAATAAAATACAGGTTTCGTTAAAACGATAGATATATTTGTTAATAATACATTGTAATGCAAAAACATTTCTAACATACAACAAGTCATGAACATTATTAATAGTAATACATTTTAATTTCTTTATAAAATTATGCAAAGCGTTCTAAGTAGATCTTATTTCTATGGTTCGAACTTAAAACTTTCACAAGCGTTTTATGTGTATCTTCAATTCTTCTTTGAAATCTAAATCGATCTACAGCTACAAATTCCCAAAACTTTATTCTACTTTGCCGATATGCGAAACTCCATACTATCATATTGTGGATTTTATTTTTTGACATATCAAACTTCACTTGGCGAACCATTTTATGGCATTTATGCATGCACTATAAGGGGGCTTTGCAAAGTTAACGTCAACATCAGCGCTTGATAGCTATTTTTTATATTATATATAGCTGTAATCTCATCGTCTACCTTCAGGTCAACTCCAACCAAATCAGTGTACTTAATTTCTTTGTCGTTAATGTAAAGTTTAACTTCCTTCACCGAGATTCTTACATTTGTAATGGTTCCCCTTATTGGACACTTATACACGCGTCTGTCGCCTTTAGCTTCATCTCCAAGAAAAACAAAATTGCAGTTCTCATCGGTCCTAAGAGCCAGTAATAATAAATTAGATTCGCTTCTTAATTCCGCCTCGCCCATTTCTGCAAGAAAAATTTGAGGGTCATGATGACTATGCAAGTGTCTTCCAAATTTATCGATCGGCATCTCAACACCTTATAGAACTTTCACGTAATGATTGTCTGTTCTTCAACTGATCGTTATATATCAGGTTTTAATCTTTACCCACAAATATTTCAACTTCAGCAGTAAACTTCTCTAAATCAATATCGATTAGACTTTTCAGAAGGAGCTTTCCACATATACGGTTCTCCAAAAATTTCCAACATAACTTGACCCCCTTCTGATATTTTTTTTCTAACTCCTCAAGCTCACTGATAGTTCCGAATCGTTCAAACCCATACACGCTTTCGTGCCCAGCATCGAATGCCAAGTCTTGAAGCAAACTCTGAAGACGTATAACTGCTGTGTGTAAATCTGTAGCCACAGGACGCGATGCTGCAGAGTATACCATCCACATTCTGACACCTTTTGTTAATTAATCTTATTTGCAAAGTTTTCAAATTCAACGTCACATGTAATTATTTGTTCACCAAATTTTAACATCTCCAACATACACACAACATTTTCAGACTTTATATTTAAATTCATCAATACGCTTTGAATGTTGCTTTTTATGTCGCCAGACATACAGGCTACCCCTTTGATAACGCTTGTGTAAAACTTTTCAAACTCCAAGCCTTTTAACAGACCCAATCGACAATCAATTAATGCTAGGAGTTCCCATAATTCCACAAGAGACTCCAATCCCAAGTAAATTTCAGATGCACCCTGGTCCTGTATGATTATCACTTTTGTTTTTGCAACAGTTTGGAAGGAAATGGTTTTTGAAGGACTTATGCTCACCGGTTGAACTTCAAAATCTCTTGAAAAGAAATAGTTTGTTATCACCCCTTGATTCGCCAAGAACACTTTCCATTCTTCTTCGTTGAAACTTATCCAGTCATTTTTACAACCATACAGTTGCACTACAGGCCAATGCGGTGTATAACTTGACAGACCAACCGCTACAAACTTGCTTCGCGATTTATTTAGAGGATAACTTCTGCAATGTATCAATATTGGATACGGTGCAGTTTGTTTAGCATTTACACAACTAACAACTTCCCCCGATTTCATTCGCACTTGGTTTTTCACCTTTTCGATACTTTGTAATAAATTATCCATCACATTTACGAACTCGATCTTCTTTCGCGAACTAAACAAACTCAACTAAATATCGAAACAAGCATGCTCTTTATATTGCAATCAGTCAAGGTTGCACTTTGTAGTGGTGGTGGAAAGTAGCACCCATAACCTTGAGTTTCATGGCCATATTTCACGAAGGTTGCGTATTTTACTTTATATTTCGTGTAGAAGCTTTACAGCATCAGTTATCGTCTGAGTCTAAGTCTGAAAATCATGTCACTTCAAAACTGTTCCGACGAAGATGTCTTCTTCCAACCCCCAAGGACCAGTCACTACCAACGGTTTCAGCAGTTTGTGGAAGAGGGAGGAAGCTCCTTCGAGGGTAAGAAGGTGTATGTGGTTGCCACGATCGAGTACGATCTAGAGCTGCAAGGAGAACATATTGACGAGCTTGCAAGACTAACAACGTTGGCGGCACCCTTGACGAAACCCTTGGAGGAGTGGTTCCGAAACAACGTGGTTTTGCAGGTGCTGCGCTTTACCTCACGATTTAGGAACGGGGAACTGTTGTATATTAGCTATTACTGGCAATAAATATTTATACTTTTTAATTTTAATTATTTATTTTAAATGTTTAAATCCACACAACCTTGAACCTATTTAGCCTTGAGTTGACTCCACCCATTCCCCACTCTTGTACCTGTGATTATATAACCTTGTTTGCAAATCCAAACTTCAGTTGCTTAGTGACAAGTCTGTGAAGATGTGGTCTAACCCGAATTACCAGTCTTATGTTAAACGACTAAAAACATTCGACAATTGGCCTGGTGAGCTAACCCCAGAATCGCTTGCTGCTGCCGGTTTCTACCACATCCCCACTGGTGTTGACGATACGCAATGCTTCTGTTGTGGAATTAAAATATATCTATGGGAACCCGCTGACGACCCCCTGTCTGAACACCTTCGATGGTCAAAGCATTGCTCATTTGCGAATCTTATAAAATCCTTGAAAACTACAAAGGGGCTACTTGAAGAGACGAAGAAGGCTTTCGATGGTTTGGAAAGACTAGTTAAGTTTGATGGTGTCGATGTTGCTGGAAATGGTGTAGAATCCGAAGACATTTATGATCGACTATCGGCAAAGAAGCTACTACTACAATTTTTCCATTCTTTGTAGAACTCGCGTGCAGTTAAAATACACATCGCACATATTTATTTCCCCATTCGCAAGTTTAACATACTCGTATCAACATGGTGCGTGAAACGTTGACTCTTGAGTACGTATTAGATGAAACAGCAAGCCAAGCCAAATGTTTCAAGTATGTCAGTGAGAAACTCAAGCCGCTAGTTATTAGTAATATCGATGAGATGCAATATTTCTCACATCAGCATTATATAAAAATTAGTGGTAGTGCAACATTTATTCAGAATAGTGTAGAAAAGGTTATTATTCCCGTTACCGAAGTAAATTATCATACAAATTTGCGTGAGTGGTACCAACACAACATATATAACATTTGTGTTCCGACGGATCACTTGACTAGATTATATCTGGAGGTTACTGGAGATTTTAAAACTACAAACTTTCATGGTGTCAACAACTGCAAGAAGATCCGCTTGATTTAAGTTAATACTATATATTGTATATGTGCAAATATTATGTAATGTAAAAACTATAAAATTTATTCTTTTAATTTTGTGTACAAGAGTGCAGCTTTTCTTTATATATTGGTCAATTAATTACAATATGTATATTTAATTAATAAATATATTTGAATCTACTTGGTGTTTTCTTTTGGAGCGACGAAGCTGGTGGACGGCGTGGCCGTCGGGTAAAGGAGGAGAATGGTCTTGAGATTAGAAGGGGCTAATGAGGGTATGCGAGCACCCCTGTTGATAGTACGTCAACTACAAACGTTACTGTCCGCAGGACAAGCCGTCCGTAGGACAAGGCCGCCGCAGGCGAAAAAAATTTTCTGGACCGTGACCTTGAACATGAACTCAAGGTCAGGAGTGGGGGGATGCTCCAGTCCAGACGGGGCGCAAATCTCAGCCGTCCGCAGGACAAGCCGGCCACAGGCCGAAAAAATTTTTTGACATTGACCTTGAACTCAAGGCCAGGGGTGGGGGTAGGAGTGGGGGTGTCCTTGACCTTGAACTCAAGGCCAGGAGTGGGGGGTGGATCCAGAACTGTCCAAAATAACCTACTGAAGTCGCTTACATGTTAAAAACTGGCAAAAATTTGCAGATTTGCTGAACGTCACTTGCCTTGCACATAGGTTAAATCTAGTCGCAGAAATAGTAAGGAACGAATAACCCATAGTCAAATTAATATCAAACCCTAAAAAAGTGTTTTTGAAAGCACCACTTCGTAGAGAAACGTACGTAGAAAAATGTCGTAATTTGAAATTTCCACGAGAACCAATTCTAACGCGTTGGGGCACTTGGCTTGAAGCAGCAAATTGCTATCAAGAAAATTTTACTGCCATAAAAGATAATAATTGTTCTATTATACCTATATATGAGCACAACACAACAACAAAATAGAAAGTGAATTAGCATACATTGCCACTCACTTCATAATACTGGTTCAGACAATCAAAGCACTGGAATCAACAGGTGAAACCATAGTAAAAAATTGGGACAGAATAACAAACATTTAGAAACCTTTTGCAAGTGCACCAGGCGAAGCTGGTAAGAAGGCGTATAATAAACTTGAAGCTATTTTAACAAAACATCCTGGGTTCTCCGTTTTATCCGAAATATTCCAAGTTTTGAATGCCTCTGGTGCGATCAACTGCACCATAGACGTAGAATTTGCCAGTGTAAATATGCAACAGTAACATTTTGCAATGCCGAACGATCGTTTTCACGATATAAAAATATTTTGTCTGGCAGGAGACAAAATTTTACTCCAGAAAATTTATAAAAGTATCTTGGTTGCCATTTTAATAGCAAGTAAACGAAAATTGTATTTGTTTTTAATTTAATAAACTTATTTTATCAATATTAGAAACACGTTAAATTTAGTGCTCTTAGTCTCTAGTATTTCTTTTTTCTTCATATTATTATTAAATAAAAAATGTTTTGTGCCTATTTTGATTTTTTAAATGCTTATTTAAATGCATGTTTTGTATTTTAAGGTGCATATTTTGCCTGCATATTTCGACTTATTGTGTATATATAAATACTGCCTTTTGTGATGACATAAACCGGGGCCACTGTCTGGCAGATTTGGAAATGCACAGCGCCCAGATACCCCACTGGCAGATCGGCCGTTTCATGCTCGGCTCATACTTTATGTATCTGTTAGAGTTTTGTCTGGAATTTAAGTTGTAACGAGCACAGTACACTTTCATTATTAATTTAATTAATCAAGAAAAACTAAATAGAAATTGATCTCCCGACCAAAAACATCCACAATGACCGACTGCCTAGCCGTCTTCAATGATCCTCAAGGAACAATTCTGTTAATTAATATAATCTCACCTAATAAAAAAAAAGATGTGCACTTCAATATATGTAATAATAAAATACAGTTGTGGCTTCTTATCTCATCAACAAATTTGAAATAAAAATTAAAGTTTAAGTTTTGATATCAGTTACAGCAAGCTGTAGTGCAGCAAATACTGAATTCTATTCTTTGAGGCTTATGCGGTTTCTCGAACCGTCAATATTACAATTTACTTTTGGCTACCGCTTGTCTGCCTTTACAAGCATTTTCTCTAGAAGTTTGAGCAATATTTGGTCGTAGGCCCTGCGTGCCTCAACAGGGCCGTGTGCTTAGATTATTTAAACCTTGGAGCGGACAAGGATTTCATCTTAATGTATTTTGTTTGTCAGGACAATAATACTTAACCGGCTTATGCCTGTTAGCTGTTTGTAAAGCCGTACAAACTAACGTTTTGCAAGACATCTTCATAGTAATTAGATCACTGAATCCAGAGTGCAAAAGCACTTAAACACCTTTGAGCCAGTCGTCAAAACGTCGGAGTTCTGGTTGGCTGACACCGCTGGGTGTCGCATAATCCGATTAAGTATGATTGTCCTGGCAAACAAAATACATTAAGATCAAATCCTTGTTCGCCCCAAGGTTTAAATAATCTAAGTACACGGCCCTGTTTAGGCAGGCAGGGCCTACGAACAAATTCCTTATGTAACATTCTGTATTGCCGCAACGTAGGCGAAGCTTACTGTCGTGTTAAACCATGTTTGCGAATATTGATCGCACTCATAGTAGCTTTGAATGGGACTCCATCCTTATGTATTTTGGGTAAACTATAGTTACGAGGCGTGATGGAATTTTTGCGTATTATGTGCTGCTTTTTTGTGGTGTTCATAGTATCATAGCGTTTGATCGCAGCTGTAACCTTTGAGATGAGAGAGTTGAGTGGATTGCGATTAAGGCTTTTATAAGTGGAATCAGACAACAGGGCTTCCATGTTTAAGTTGTAATCTGAGGTGTTCATCACAACAGTAGTCTGAAGACATCTGTGTTCTTTCTTTGTAACTTGGCTGTTTCTTTTCTCGTCCCTACTGATACTAGAGCGGGACGGCTTTGCTCTTCTTACCATGCTTGATACATCCTGTCTTATACATTTAAAAATGTTTAGAGGTAGCGTGTGAATTGCTGCTTTTACGCCCAGATACTATGTCTCCCACTGGAATTGGGCGGTTAGGTGCTACAGCTCTGGGAAACGGTTTTAAATCCACACAACACCAAACATCAAGTTTAAATCAACCAAAATTAGACAAACTGGTCGTTCCATTGAGTTAAGATTGCGAGAGCACAAAGATGATTACAAACACAAACGCATTACAAAATCTGCAGTTGCTAAACATTTTAGTTTAATTGGACATAAGATGGACTTTGAAAACGCTCTAGTACTCGCGAGAGTACTTCAGTAATTTCTTCGTGTCATACGTAAAGCAATTATAATTAAAAAACAACCTATCATAAACAGATAGGGTGGTTTTAGACTCAGCTTGGACTCCAGTAGTTTATCCTTTAAGGATATCATCGATTTCACAATTAATCTCCACTGGAACCGCTTCTGTCCAGCAGTGTCAGCCAACCAGAACTCCGCCGTTCTGCCCTGGTTCAAAAGGGTTTAAATACCCTTGCATCCGGGATTTAAATTAGTGCTCTAATGACTCTGAAGATGCAAGCTTCAATGTCTTGCGAAACGTAAGTTCTGTGGGTTTACAAACAGCTAACGGGCTTAAGCCGATTAAAAATTCTTGTTCTGACAAACAAGATACATTAAAGTCAAATCATCGTCCGCCCCAAGGTTCTAACAATCTAACAACAAGGCCCTGTTTAGGCAGGTAGGGCCCACAAACAACAGTATCTCAAATTTTAGAGTAAATGGCTGTAAAGACGTACAAGCTACAGGTCAGTCCTTATCTGATTATGCTGGATGTAATTTTCAAATAATGACGCATTCTAAGCCGAAAGTAAATAGTAAAACTAACAAATACTAAATTACTTAAAATATTATTACATTTATTACTTTTATGAATTATCGTTTTTTTTCCATAATTATTGCAAAAATAAATACTAGGCAAAGTGTAATTGATGACGAAAATAATGAGAACGTCGTTTGTTTACAACACATATACAAATTGAAATGATAAGTATAATTACATTAATACGGCTATATGATAAATTAAACTAGAACACGCAACAATCAAGTTTACTTTTTGTGAGAAAATGCAACAGCCAGCTATTCCATTTGTAGGTCGCACACAAAACGGAATTAAAGAAACAGATAACTTAAATAATAGAAAACAAGTTTAACCTCTGCATTAATTTTTAGTTACAAATTTCTCTTACAATTTTCGTTTTCGTTACATTGCGTATTAAACCTTAGCACATTTTTACACTTAAAGTAGCTTTGAAACAGTGGTATAAAAGATTTTGAAAAGATAGGTAAACAAGTTATTGATAAAAGTTGTGGATAGCAACACGTACTATAAACTGACATATGAAAATCGTACACAGGGTGTCCCATAAAAAATTATGTATAAAATAAAATAAAATAAAATAATACTTTTTCTTAAATAGAATGCCCCATATTTTCTTATCCTAACGGTAACCCAATTAATTCGGAACAACAAATATAAATAATTTTTTTCTGAAAATGCTATAGTTTTCCAAAAAAACAAAATAATTTCATAGATATTGTCATACAGCGTGCTCAGGTTCACGCGCAAATAAGAAAGTCGTAGGGCGCGATGGCAAAAAATGAAGTTGACATGTGTGTTATTCAAAAATAATACGAGTGGTTGCGATTTTGCTATTAAATTGTGGTGTAACTTCTCGACTGCTAGTAAAGATAGTAATTCCACGAGCGTGTAGCGCGAGTGGTATTACTCAAATCTTAACTAGCACGAGTTAACTTACACCACAATTTGTATCAAAGAAAAACCGTATCACGAGTCGTATTCGTTCGTCTTGACTATATCACTCAAATTAATTTTTGGTAACACTGACTTAGTCGGCAAGGCTCGAGTATTTTCGGGAGTCGGCGCTCTTAACATGGTATTGTTTGTTTGTTTTCAAATGTTTTGCAGTGGCGTCCTTTTGCAAATTGATTTCTTTATTTTGACGTTTTTATTTACTGTTGTTGCGAAGTGTTGTCAAATGGATTATTTTGGAGAAAAATCGTTAAATGGTATTTCATAAAATTTTTAGCGGTTATGTGTATTATTTTGGTCTAAGATTTTGGTTAATATAACCTGTCAAACAAGATACGACTTTAATGTAAATATATATTTATGTTTTTTACTTTCCCATACTTCTACTGAAGTAAGGGAAGTTATGATTTCATGCAAATTTTCGAATTTCAGATTTTAACGGAAATACGCGTTTTGCGGGCAAGAAACCCAAAAAAGTGGTTCTTAACAAATGTCTGTCTGTGAGTGAGTGGGTGGGTGTGTGGGTGCGTTTGTTTCCTTATATCTCCGGAACCCCTTGACCGATTTTCTGTGTGAAACCGGAAACGGAAATTAGACCGGTTTTTTTGGTATAGATTTTTTCATGAACACTATTTTGAAATTTTGAATGCATAGCGTTCTAGTGCATCTAAAAATAAGTCAAATGTTTTTTTTCCAAATGCTGTATCTTCAAAATGAATCCCGTTACGAATTTTTGAAAATTTTAACTTTAATGATTATTCAAAAACAAAATATCCAATCAATACAAATCATCCTATTACTTAATAGCCCTTAATAAGCATAATCTAGGGATGCGAAAATATTTGAGAACATATGAAAATTGTGAATATAATAGCGGTTCAAAGTTTTGGACATTTTCAAATAAATTTTTCTCAAAAACTGACCACAACATTTTTTTCAAATGTTCTGAGCCGATAGAGCCTGCAATGAACTGCAAAATTTGTTGTTTACTAATTTTCCAAATTTCACTCTGACGCCCTCTAGAAATTTTTGAAAAATTTGAAATTGACTAATGTTTAATTCCTACACGCAAACGCCGATCGTTAATAGCGTTTATCAATTCGATAGACTATTTAAAGTACTTTATTAGGATCAGCGAGTATTTTCAACTATTTAAAAATTAACATTTTCTTATCTCAGCGGTAAGACCATTTAATTCACAACAAAAAATCTAAATAACATTTTTCTACGAATGCCATATTTTTTGAGAGAATTTTTTTTTATAGATATACACACAGCTCGCGCGCTCACGGTTCACACGCAAATAAGTGAATCAATCGTGCCGCGCTATGTTAAACATATAATAATAATAATAATAATGGATTTATTTCCTTTTAGTTACAGCCATACATAGAAAAAAAATAAATATAGTGTATAGACAGTATTTAAGGTAACCACTGGGTCACAGTTCAACTGAAGTGAGAAACTGCAGTTGTTCTCCCACTGCACCCAGAACAAAAAGAGATAGTTCAACACGAAAAGAAAAAAATGCCTAATAGCCAAAAAAAATGCTAAAATAGAAAAAAAAATGTAAATTAGTATTTTTCTGTGACAGGCAGATAGATACACAAGCAATAAAAAGAAAGAGAGATTATCCTGGTTAATGATCTTGGCAGTTCAATAAGTGTTGAGGCAATTTAGCTTTAAACGAGTGTGCTGAACAATTTTTGATATCCTGGGGTATATTATTGTATACCTTCGATATTTGATAAGAGAAACCCCTTTCAAATAGAGAAGTGCGATGAGGTGGTGGAGTTATGGTAGATTTATGCCTTAAATTTAGATTATGAATATCGGTTCTAAATAACATTTTGTTGTAGAGATAAGCGGGACATTTTTCTGTTACTATTTTATGGTAGAAACAAGCATCCTGCAGAGTTCGTCTATTACGCATATTAAGCCATTTCGACACTCTAAGCTTGTGCGATATGTGCTCGTACTTTCTAACACCATGAATCAGCCTTAAACGTGAATTTTGTACTCTTTGAATTCTATTGGCCGTGTCAACCGTTATGCTAGGACCATAAACCTGAGAGCAATACGAAAAATGTGAGAGAACTAATGTTTCACAAAGCATGGATTTAATTTCAGATGATATATAAGATCTATGCGGATAGAGAAGTTTCATGTTAATGTACGCTTGTTTAATGTAATTAGAAACTTAAAATTTTATACTTAAAACTGTTATCCATGATAAGTCCCAGGTTCCTGGCCTCAGCAATAACTGGTATTGTGATATCATTAATCGTTAAGATTATTTTGCTTTCCAGTTTCGGTAATGTGTTTTTGTTGCCAAATAGAAGAACAACAGACTTAGTTGGATTGATTCTTAGAGTGTTGGTGCGAAATATCAGCAACGGTTTTTAAGTCGTTATTTATGTTAACCAGTGCCTGCTGATAGTGCTCACCTTCAAAGCTATGATACAGTTGCGTGTCATCCGCATACATGTGCACATTGCAAGTATTTATGTTACTGCAGAGTGCGGATGTATAGATAGTGAACAGAAGGGGTCCCAGTATGGAACCCTGCGGTACACCCCTAGGAACCCCTCTGTAACCAGAGGAACCACCATGCACCCGCACACACTGTACTCGATAATAATAATAATAATAATAATAATAATATCTTTATTACCCTTTGACACAAAATAGTGTGTGGTAAATGTCAGCATAATCACAAAATAAACATAAACAATACATTTCAAAAAAAAATAAGAATAATTTAGTTAGTGTTTTTAGTAAAAACAATAAACATACCTAATGCTAAATTTGTACGATGGGCTTAAAAAAAAAAGATCAAACAAAGATAGGAATAACTCATTTGAGTTAAGGAAGAAGAAATTCATCCAAGGTGTAGTAACAGTTGTCTAACAGAAACAATCGAAGTTTGTTTTTGAAAGTTGTATAAGATTTGCAGTCTTTAATACATCCTGGAATCTTTTAAGTAACTACGGAACAAGGCGATACAGAATGGACAAAAGAATTTTGTGATCTATAGTGTCAAACGCTTTACTATAGTCTAAAAGAACCAAGGCTGAGACCTTACTTTTATCTGAGGCAGTGATTAAATCATCAGTTACCTTTGACAGTGCAGTAGAGCAGCTGTGTCCTGGTCTAAATCCGGATTGACATTCCGGGATAATATTGAACTTATTTAAATCTCAGCTGCAGGTTAATAACCTTCTCTAGAATTTTCGATAACACGGGCAAGATACTAATTGGTCGTAAGTCTTTGTATTCAGTGGGATTTGATTTTTTGGGGATGGGTAATACTATGGCTTTTTTCCAGTTTACGGGAAAAGTATTGTTTTCAAGACAACTGTTGATAATATGCGTTACATAAGGCAAGATAAAAGGATAACAATATTTTATGATATTAACATTTAAACCATCAAAACCAGTAGCATTACTCTTAATTTCATTTACGAACTTAGCGACAGTGTGAATATCAACAGCAGTAAAGTTAAAGGATATACTGTTACTAGCCGCTTTCTTATTTTCGTAAGTGCTAATGGTTTCATCAATTTCATTATTCACATCAGGGATAGTGTCTAGGAAGTAGTTATTAATATCGTTTGAATTTTGGAGATTGGCAGGTAAATCATTATTTTTTGATCGTGTAAGGTCTAGTTTTTTTAGTTCACTCCACATTTCTCTAGGTTTAGAGTTGCGCAATTTAAAATCTAGGTATGCCTTCTTTTTCCGTTTAATAGCTTGTGTTGTAAAATTTCGAAGGGATTTGTAATAGTTCCAATGTGCAGATAATTTAGTTTTTTTAAATTTATTCAAAGCTTTTTCTCTAATTTTTATTAATAATTTGATGTTGTCAGTGATCCAGGGTGCACTCTTTTTGCCGAGTTTAATAGTTTTAACAGGGGCATGCTTGTTCATTACTAATAGAATATTAGAATTTAAGTACTCAATTTTTTCATTGACGTCATTGATATGAAATAAGTTTTGCCACGGGATGAGCTGAAGATCATTGAGAAACGACTCTAAGATAAAAGTTCTATAAGACCTAAAAGTTTTGTATACAGGTGCGCTGGTGGGTCCCTCCAATTTGAGATCACAGTATACAGTGTCGTGGTCAGCAAATTGCTGCAAATTGCCTACTCCAGAATCAGTTATAGAATCAGTGTCAGAAACTATTATCAGGTCCAAAAGGGACAGCATTCGTGTAGGTTCAGTAATAATTTGTTTGAGGTCTAAGGTCTCAATCATGGTGTTAAAGTACACAGATGCCGGTTGTCGTGAGTCGAGCAAATCTATATTCAAATCGCCAAGACAGATAAGCTTGTCGCATAGAGACAGAATTTGCGTGCATGATTGCTCCAATTCATCGCAAAATAATTTGTAGTTTAATCGCGGTGGCCGGTAAACCGCACCAACCCCAATAGTGTGTTTATGAATTTTAATAACTGACCAAATTTGTTCAATATTATTATTACTATTAATTTTAATGACCGACATTTTTAAAGTATTTCTAAAATAAATACAAACTCCACCACCTCTATCAGAACGATCAGAACGAGCCAAATGAATATATGAAAGGTGTGTTATTTAGTTTTCTTATTTAAATGTCATATTTTTATTTTATGCGCTCGTACATTGTTTTGTGTTTTGTGAAATGTCAATAGTAGCAGTAAGTTAAAAAAAATCCACACTAAAAATATGTAGAATATGACGTTTATGTAATAAAACTGACTATACCACTCACATTTCATTAAACCAATCACAAATTTGCTCTTTCATAAAATGAACCAATCACTTTGTTTAAAACTGATTAAACTGCATGGTGCTGTTTAAATAACTGGTTAAACCCACAGTAGCTTCGGATAATCGCTCTTAAGTCTTAAATTAACGCATTTAAAAATGATGTGCACTGACTTTTGGTTATATTTATTAATATTTTAACAAAGTTTTTCATTTCTTCGGCCAAAACATCATATTTAATTATAACATCATTTATAAATTAAAAACAATAGATTTGTCTTTGTCGTTAACAAGTAAAAAGCGAAATAGAAGAAACGTCGACGGTAGCCGATGATAACGATGTGAATCCACATGAATCGCGTGTTCAAATTATGACCGACCCAAATTTTAGTGTACACTCATAATAAATATAACATGCAAATATGCATTAAAAATTGGCGAAATAGTTCGCTGATACTTTCTCATACTTTTTACGTTTTAAATATTTTCGCGTCAAGAAGTGATGGAAATTTACATCTAATCTAGCCAGTACAAGCCCGCTGCACACTCAAGACGTTGGTTACTTACGAGCTGTGCGCGCTCCTAGGACGCGACGTGGAAGGCGCTAAGATATTTAATGCGCTCACGAAAATAGTTATAACAGCTGTATTTATATAGTTATCAAAAATTTGCAAATAATGAAAAATATTTATTTTTATTGGAGCTAATTGACAGGCGTATTTAAAATCACGTAATTTCTGAAAAACCCATTGTTGATATTAAAAAGTATCGTTTTTTCCTTTAAGAAAAGTATTATCTTAAATAATATTTTTTATGGGACACTCTGTATAAGATTTTCATACGTCAGTTTATAGTACGTGTCGGTTCGCACAGCCTTTATTAGTAACTTTTTTACATAATATCTTCCCAAATAACAGAAATACATTAAAACCTGTAGCTTTTGACTAAGGCTGTATAATACGTGGCATATGGAATAAAATAAAGCTAGTTTTATTTCTATGTCAACCTAGTAGAAGCACTTAAAATTGAACTGAGCATTTTCACCTACTACGTAGGGTGTAAACGAAGAATAATTCGCTCCCATTTTTTGCAAATGAAATTTTTTGTTTATAATGTACACATAAATTTCCATCACTTGATTACATTTTTGTTGTACTTCCGGTTTCACCAAAAAAATTCGATGCTTCAGTATAAGTACAAGTACAAAGAACAACTAAATGGAACTTACCTTTTGCTGCGTTTTTACTTTAAGGATCTTCATTACTAGATGAATTAAAATTTACGAAATAATTTATAAATCATGAGATATTTTTAAAGTATTTTATATAATCATTCGAGTTTCGGTATACAATGGAACACATTTAAATAGTTAACAGTAGAGTAAGTATTTACATCCATAGACGTTGTAGGCACTGATTGTCTTATTTAATATAATTTCGTATACCTTTTATATGCAGTAAATATTATATACATAAGTACAAATAAGACGTTCTTTTTGCTCTAAGTACACAAACATGTAAAACAATTTTTTTAACACAAATAATCTAATAAAATTATATTCATTTTTAACCGCTTTTTCTGTACAGTATAGTCTACATGTAATAAATTTTAACGACCAACCCAAAACGATTTTCTTAATAATACATTTACTTACAAAACACGATAATAGTCTATTTTTTTAAACGCTTTATATCTATAAGGTTACGTTTACAATTTATCTATTCACATTATTTATAAGTTTTTTTATAAGTTATTTAGTTATTTATTTTAAAACAAATTATGATAATAACTTCGGAACCTTTTACATTTGTTAGTGCAAAAAGAGTTTTATTGTATGAAATATTATTATTACACTAGTCAAGTAGGATAGAGAAATCAATGAAGCCAACATTTTATTTTCTAGAATATCTGTTACTATGTAACGAAACATCAATAACGAAGAAGAAAAAAGAAACGTTAAATTTGAATTATGAAGTTGACAATAAAACACTATATTGTTGCTTTCGTGGCTTATGAGAGTCCATAAAATTTAGTAACATATTTATCGCGAAAAGCGGGAAGTATCATTAAAAAGAAACTGCTACGCTCTTGGTCGTTTTTAGCAGCAAGTTTTTGTCTAAAACAACACACAAAAATTTTTTTAAATACTCTTTTTACTTTAATACAGGGCGTCCTTGAAAGGTCTTGCATAAATTTAACTTTGATCTCTTCAGGCCAAATGATGTTGATGTAATCAATTTTACCGATATACAGCCTCCCGAAGATGGAACAGTCTAATCACTTTTTGCGAGTAACTTTGACAGTAGTTACATACCTTCAAGCATTTTCCAGTTAGTTCTACTATTTTTGATTCTACAAGTGCGCCAGAGTTGTCTCATATGGTGGGAAATATTTTAAATCTTTACAATTTTTTAATTTGGCACCTCTTCGGTGAGGCTGTCACTTCGTAAGGAAGCCTTTTCGGGACCATGTTTGTACGCATCTTTCGTACTGCTTTTAACGTCAGCCGCAATCCTAATCATAGTCGACTATCATTTGGATTGAGGCCGCCTGAAGAGTTATATCAAGAAAGAAACGCGTCGCGGTCTATCTAGCCATAGTTGAAACCAAAATCCCATTATTATAAAAATTTTGCAGCACCAGCTCTTGTACAGAGGTCGGTTTGATTGTTGATACCTGATTAGCAAGTTCCTTTCATTGACGCCGGTTTGCAATCTTTCCTCGCCGCACATTGAGGGCACTTTATTTGTAAGTCCCTGTTGAATAGTAAGTGTATTTGTATTGTTCATGTAATTATCAAGAGTTGATTAATCATCCTTAACCATTTAAAATATTTACAATACAAACTGAGAGGAGGTCTCTGTAGAACCAATATTAAATTGAAAGTTGAATTTATGAATTGTTCAAAAGAATATTAAAAACGAAGTTCTGTAAATAAAACATACTGCCCATATTTGACCGTTTCCGTCACTTGGCCCACTTAATATTGTAGTAATTAATAAATTTGTAGCAATTACTATTTTCTTTATTGCTTTGCCACTTCTTTTAACTTGTTTTTTTTGCAACAAATAGCTAATTTGATTTGGTGCGTATTCTGCCTCAAAATTTCTAAAATTTTCTGGGAGGGGGCGAAGGCTAGGAGATATGGAGTACACCCTAGGTCCCCCGGTCACGGCCGTATCTCTTACCTACGGCGGCGCATTAAAATGTTTTGCCTAGGGCGACAAAACGTCTAGCGCCGACCCTGTCTTTGCTGTCCAAACATGTAATTCGCTGTAGTCTCAAATCAAATCAATTTTGTCAGCAATTTAAAATAGAACGAAACAAATAGAATACAGTTAGTTACCTTAAATACAAAATTCTAATTCAATTTGCAATGCTACTTTTGCGAATGCACATCCTTTTGATGTTTTAAGATAATATCATCGCAAAACGTAGCTTTTACTGTATTCGCAGAGGTGCGCGAATAACCTTGACAAGGAGATTGCAAATGTAATTTACCTGCAGATTCGAAAACGACAAGTCAGTTTTTTAAATAAATATAAAGTCATACGGTAAGTATACTGGACATCGGTGTAACTGTCATTTCAAATAGGTAGTTGTCTTTGTTTCAGCTTTAGCTCGGTAAAAATGATTTTCAGATTTTGACTAAAAATATCTTTTTTCTAAACTGTACGATACGTTTCCAAATAATAAAAAAAACGCTTACTTTTTAACTTGAATTATTAAGCAACATAATTGAAAATTATTATTGAAATCAAAAATAATCGAAATAATTTATGTGTATATGTCAAGTATGTAATCACTCAGAAGTTTACATTTTAATTACTTATTAGTCAAAAAATCAAATGGATTTGGAGATTAATGGGCATGGCGCTAAAGCGTTACTAATTTAAATCAGTAAATTTGAACAAGTACAAAGTGCAATTAACAAAAATGCTTACCTTAAGCCAATAACGTAGAAATTCACTCGTATTCGTTACGTATTTTAAGCTAACTGTAAAATATGTTGTGCATATTTCTTCAATAATAAAATTTCAGTTTTAAATTAATAAAAGCCCAAAAACTTTTAAATACAAAGTCTTAATGAGATCCATTTTAACGATATCGTTTTTTGTTGAAAGAATGTTTCTGAATTCTTAAACTTCAGCATAAGCGAGAAGTTTGCAGTAATTAATTCGTTAATCGTGTAAAATTAATACAATAAAATTCTTTTTGTATGGGGCCCGCAAATGCCCAACAGACATCTAAAGATATAAAATAATTGGAGATATTATTTTAACAGATTTCTGTTGATGATATCGTCGGCAACACCTAGTAAACTTATAAGATGAATTTCACTCAAACTATGTGGGAAGCACGAGATATTACGAAATTTAAATTTTAAGAAAACAGAACGTAGCGACGCTCACAATGTACTTGCACACACACTAATCACTACACTTCGTTATTAAAAAGATTAATTTCACCTCCAGTGGTAAATTAACAAAATGAAGCTCAATAAAACTGTCACTTTAATACTTTTACTAGTTTGAGTAGAGTCTTTTGCAGCTTCTAAATTCCCTCGGGTTACTTGTTCTTCACACTTTCCAATAGCTTCCACATCGAGGTCGCTCATCGCTTTTCCGTTCACTTCCAGTGGAGAGATGCAGTAATTTCTTGATATAAATTGCTCGACGCTACCGTTGGCTAGTGGTCCCTCGATGAGCGTATGTATATGGCAGTCACACGGGAAATGATTCGATATCACAGTAAGCACATCAACTGCAAAAGAAATGCTTTCCGCTTTAGGAATATCGAGAACATGATTCCCTTGAAATTTAATCGCTCGTATGTGATTTTCCGGTGTGATATGCATCTCTTGAATGCCATCTATTTTATTATTTAAAAAATTAAGGGTTCCTATGTAGGCCAGCCCTTCGAAAGCACCTTGTCGAATAATACCGAGGTCGGATTCCTGAATAGACATAACCCCTACGTTTATCAGCCCTCTAAATGTACCAAATTTTAACGAAGGCAAATCCATGAATGCCAGTTTTAATAGGCCAACTTGTTCTAGTCCATTGAACGCGTCGACTTCAATAGTACGAATCCCGGACGGCAAAGCTAAGCGTTCTACGTTCGTCAGCCCGCTAAAGGCATTAGACTCTATTTTAGTTATTGGATTGTTACTTAACACTAAATGTTTCAAATTCGATGTTCCGGCGAAAGCGTACCCTTCGATTTTTCTAATTCTATTGTGACTTAAAAGGATGGAAGTTATGTTCTGTAAGCCAGCAAATGCAAACTGCGCCACGGTCGTCAGAGGAGTCTGCTGGATTGAAAGCTCCTTTAATCTCGGTAAGCCACGGAATGCGAACGGCTTGATGATTGATATGTTGTTTCCGTCAAGAGAAAGCTTTTTCAGGGCCCGAAGTCCCGCGAAGGCATCGCTTCGGATAACAGGAAAGTGGTTCCTGGTTAGAGACAAATGCTCCACAGTTGGTGGCAGTAGCTTTACAGGAATCTGTGTCAATCCTCCGGAGTTGCACAGCACCTGCCAACAAGTAAAGGATTAACATCACTAAGAGAACGTGGATCACAGATGTGCCTTATTTTAATTATAAATGGTAAAATTATATAGTTCCAAATGTTTTATAGTTTTAGAAATTTACACATTAAAAATCGTAATATTATTTATCTGCACAGAAAAATTTCAGTAATGTGCAATACCGATTCTTTATTTGTATCTTCCTACACTCAACGTATTTAGGTACTGTAAAATAAAAACCACATTTATAAATAATTGTTCCATATGCTGCCACTATATAAACAATAATTATTATTTATTAAGGTATACAATGTCAGCTACTTTTTGTATCTATGTAATAACGTTTTTTGTCACTTTCCATTTTGTTCTTATCAGTGAATTTACGATATACTTTGTCCGGTTTATTCCACATAAACAGCATATTACCTTCCTCACAAGTATGCGAAGTATAGCAAGAAGAAGGCACTGTATTTTTCTAAACTAATGGTACCTATCAACAACAAAGAAAATAACGAATAAATTTAAATGATAGCAACTGGCAATTGCAAGCATTTTTAGCTTACATTTTTCATTCGAAATTAAATTTTCAGATGGTTAAATTGTGAATTAGGTTTATTGATAAGTTCTAGCTTTACTCCGTTGAAGTTCATATTAATATTAATTAAAATACTTTATATAATTTTAACAATAATTATTTATCTTAACCTTATACATATTTAGAAATAATTACATTCCATTATCAACAGCAACACCAAAAGTTAATTAAAAATATTGATAACTAGTGTTACCCCGTCGAAATACGACGGCAGGCATATTTGAAAATGTAAGTAAGGTTTCATATGTTACAGCACCTCCTTAAATACTACATTGAGAGTGCTATTCCCTTTTGGAATTATTTGTACTTTCAAATTGTCGAACGATCGCACTCGAGACATTGCTACGTACAACTGGCCATGGCTAAATACAGGCTGGAGTAAATAAATACCAACACGATCAAGAGTTTGCCCTTGCGCTTTGTTTATAGTCATACAAAACGCAAGACGAATAGGAAATTGGCGTCTTTTGAAGGAAAAAGGAAGCGTTGTATCTGATGGCGTTAAGTCGATTCTAGGAATCAAAACTCTTTGACCCAGTCTTCTGGGTTCTGGATTTCGGGTTGGAGGGTACCCATGTGGGTACACGCACTTAGGCCGCTGAAACGGGCCCATTGTGCTGCCTCCACAGCAGCTCTTCAGCCCGGGAGTCACCCAAGCCACCCAATTCTTTGGATGAACTTGAGGACATCCGCGGTTGGGGTGTTGCTGATACTGGCCATGTCGGGCCAGAAGTCCCCCAGCATGGATCCTCTGATTGTTGCGAGAGCAGGGCAGTGGCAGAGAACATGTTCTGCCGTCTCGTCCTCAAGGTTGCATCCGCGGCAGTTGGGGCTAGTGGATAGCCCCATCCTGTGCATGTGTTTCTTTAGGGTGCAGTGCCCCGTTAGGATTCCTACGACCAGTCGGAGATTCTTCCTGGACAACTGCACGCAGTACTTGGCTATCTTCAGTGAGGGTGCTGCAAGAGCAGCCTTCGCTTGGCGACAGCTTTGAATATTTTCCCACCTTCTTGTGAAGCTGTTAAGGGTTTCTTGATGTAGCATAGTGCTGAGTATCGTCGGGGAGATGGGGGTTATAGGTTCTGGCCCCCAAGGGAGTTGTTCCGAGGCCAGTCTTGCGACCAGAATCCAGAATCCAGACCCAGTCTTTCGCCAGTGATAATTTCCAAATCCAAACAATTGTCGTACATATTTCGAACAATTAATCTGGTACCATTTAAGAGCCCCTGGGAGGCATTTAGGTTTCTTAACAGCATGACAATAGCTCCAGTTTTTAATTTGAGGATATGTGGAGGCAAACCACTTAACTCTAAACTATTTAGAAATTTAATAGGAAACTGAAGAATTTCATGCTCCTCCTCCGTTATCAAATTATTTACACTGATATATGTTCTACACGTTCCGGGTATAAGGTCCATAACTTTAGAATTTATCTCATCGCAGTGTTCATTTTTTGGGGCTAAAATAGCATATCTTGAAAAATTAATAACGGCATTTGGTGACACAAATTTTTTCCCAAAAATTTCAGAAACAATGTCTTCTTTCGCAATTATACTGGACGGCAAATCAATAATGGCTGATAATGGTGATGATTCGTCATTTACGGAAGGATACTTTCCATTACCAATTTTAAGCAGAAAATTAGCAAATTCCAATTCCTCTGGTCTTGCTCGCATGTTTCTAAACAACTTAAATACCCTAAATTCTGACCATAGGGGAGAAACCTTTATGCAGTTTTGGATTATTGTTTCTCTTGAAGCATGTGGAACTACTGGTAAGACCTGCCTGAAATCTCCCCCAAGTACAATAATTTTTCCTCCAAAAGGTATGTCATTACCCATAATGTCTTTCAGAAGTCTATGAACGCACATTAATGCATATATATTGGCCATGGGTGCTTCATCCCATATAATCAGTCTTGCTGACTTGATATCAGCTGCTGCTTTACTGTTGACTTTTAAAGATGATATAGAAGTCTCATGCAGTTTTAGGGGTAACTTAAACCTACTATGTACTGTACGACCATTTGGTAACAGCATAGCAGCAATACCAGTCCATGCTACAGATATTACATCCAAACCTAAATTGAAGCACTTTCGTATAAGACAGTGGTATACAAAAGTCTTTCCGGTACCGCCCGGGCCATCTATAAAATAGGCATTGCGTTTGCCTGTATGATTCTGTTGCATTACATGAATAATTTCATTGATGATCAAAAGTTGCTCATCATTAGCTTGTTGTATCATCGAGTCATAATCCAAATTCGGAATTATGGGATACTCTATGCTTGAAGTTGCTATTGGTAACAGTGTTGGGTAAGATACTTTTTATTTGTATCTAGATACAGATACAGGTACTTTTAAAAAAGTGTATCTAGTTACAGATACAAGATACATTTTGCTAAGTGTATCTAGATACAGATACAAGATACTTTTAAATGTATCTAGATCCTTCTCAGATACAAATTAGATACCACATTAAAAAATTACATTTCCAGAAATGAAAGCGCGCATAAACCATGATAATATTAATTAATAGTTTAAATGAAAAAATTCATTACACACCTTAAGATGTTTGATAAAGTTTCCACTTGAAGTTACATCACCCTGAATCTCTGAGGGGCAGTTTCGACACTGTGTGACAACCTTACTATCACAACGCAACACTATCTTAAAAAACTCGCCATCCAGTATCGCTGGCACTTCCAAAAAAGCACTTTCGTTAATATTCATTCTTCTAATTGTAATCACAAAGTATAACTGGCAGACTAGCACAAGAATTGATTCTGGACTTGTCCACTACTTCTATTTAAACTGAGGACACTTCAAGTTTTGTCAAGACAAGCCTACCGCTCTGGTTATGAGATTTACTTGGAAATTCCCAATATCCAAAACAGCAAGGGCGGTTATTGTATTGCCACAATGGGTAAATGTATACATAAAACCTTAAGCTTCTTACAGTTCTTATCCCCTGAAAATGGGGATGTTTGAATATTTATTACCATTACCTATCTTAAGACGTATTTGGGTTTTTCTGCAAAAGTAATTAATGCTAAAATGTAAATGTCCAAAAATGTCCTAAATTTTAAGTTGAAGAAATGTTTTAATAAACTTCGAAAACTACATAAAATAAATTATAATTTTTGAATGTATCTAGGATCTTTTATTGTTTAATAAAAAAAGATACCGCTTAATAGGATCTAGATACAGATACTAGATACTTGAACAGTATCTAGATCCAGTATCTAGATACATGTATCTAGATACTACCCAACACTGATTGGTAAATCATCTATACTGGGTAAGTTGAATGTTGAAAGAGAGAACCCATGTAATTTTAACGTTTCATTTATATCTCTGAGACTCAATTGATAAGCTATATCCTGGCTGTGGAGACGTACATAATCTTCGCTGAAAGAGTCTTTAAAAACATCCCATAAATGAAGTGCATTGGATGGTTGTTGAAATATGCAAATAAACGAAAATAATTGCCTTAATTTAAACGGCATTTGAATGACTGATGATTCAAGTAGACAACGATGCCACTCATTGTCATCCTGAAGTAACCCATGACGCATTGCTGCTTCCTTAAAAGTACAATAAGTAACATTACGGTATGCCCTCAAATCTTCAAAACTGGTTGCACCCACAACATGAAGCAACAGCAAGCAAAGACGATATCGTTCAGATTCAACGGGGGAAACATTAAACATTCTACCAATAATTTTACAAAATTTAACACGTTTTTTCCAAATTCGGTTATTTTTGTCCCAAACATAATAATTCGGCGTTTCTGGATAAATGTAAGGGCTTCTTTTTGACAAATCCTTATTTAAGTTAAACCATTCAATCAGTTCTGTTTTTCTTAATTCTGCTTTAAGTAAGGCTTCAGCGGCATTGTCATCATGAAAATACACTTGTTGCTCTTGTGGCAAATGAACAGATTATCGAATTACAGAATGAGATTATTCATGCATAGGATAGGAAAAAATTCTATACGCAGCCTCACTCGGACTGACATATCGGGTGTTTAAGAAAGCTGATACTTCATCATGATGAAGCATGTCACCTTCGGCAGTTATCTGCAAATTGGCGCAGTCATGTCCTTTGTAGACATATTTATGAATGTATTTTATGCTGTGGACACTTGCACAAATTTCTACATTAATATGGGCTTGAAAGTGAAGTAAGAGAAAGGAATTATAAGGAACTATATAACGATTGTCAACTTCCACATAACTACCTTGTCCATGTTTAGTAATCGTTCTACCATTATTCCTTCTTCGATAATTGGGATAGCCATTTACATTATCTCTTGTCTCAGGAATAAAATCTTTTGGGAACCCCTTTTTACAATTACCGTCGACCATACAAATCGACTTTGGATTAAGAATACCGCAAGGCCCGTGCACCATATGAGATTTGACTAAATTGTATAAGGCCGTATTACTGTTGGGGTCTGGTATTTCTGCGCAAATAACGTTGTCAATATTTGAGATTTCCCTAAATTTGCAAGTATCTTTAAGACATAATAATAGGTGAACATGAGGTAAACCTCTCTTTTGGAATTCAACAGTGTACAAAAATGTTAGTACTTCGCCAAAAATTTGTTTTTGGTTTATCAAACGTAAGAGTTCCTTTACTTTTGCATGAAACACGTATTTCCAGTACCATAGTCAAGAGTTTCGTTATTGTCATTTCTATACACTCTGAACAGATGATCAGGAAACAGCTGACTAATACAGTGCAATTCGACATGTCCGGCGACCTCTCCATCTAAAGATAACAAATTTTCATAATCAGTGGAATTAGTAATCGGCAACCTATACGATGAATCTCCAACAATAAAACCTTCATAATATTCCCATTCATTTTTAATTTTTTCGACGACTTGCATGCGTATTTCGCGATGATGTTTGTCATTATTAAGTACACAATGCGAAACAGAGCGAAATAAAGTTTCCGTCGCCTATAATAGGAACAATATGTCGCTCCATACTCAAAACCGCACAATTCACTGACAGACAGAGTTGACAGAACCGGCGAAATGTCAAGTCACGTGATGCATTAGTTCCAATAAGGACACGCCACGATATTGTAGAGGGCGCCCCAAGTGACGCGCGTCTAGTCGACCTTCATATATATTATAAATTAAAATAATTATTATTAAAAAATCGACGTACAATAAAAATATAAAAATGTTTCATGTTCCATCTGTGGATAAAGACCTTCCATTTAAAAAAATGGTCCAAATTGGTTGAGCGGTAGCCGCTGGAGGAAGGGGAGAAAAAAACCCTTTGTGCTTTTATATATGTATGGATTATGTCGCTTCATTGTCAACGAAGTTGTGTTGTTGCTAGGCAATATCAAGAGTCCGAAGGAGAAGTGATAATGCCGTGCTTCAACACATTTTGAGTGACAGAAAGAACTATAGAAAATTTTCGATTTACGAATGAAATTCTCCACGAACTGCAAGTGGAATATTCAAAGGTAATGCTAAAAAACAGTTAGTGTTGCTCGATAGATAGGAACGATAGAAGTTGGTGGCTTCGTCTTGCTTATCAGTGTTTGCAGATGATTTGATTTTTTTATTCCAAAACGTCCAATAAGGGTGAATTTAAGACATCAATTTTCTCATTCATTAAAGGTACAGTTTTTAAATGATTGTGAATCTCAAATGCTTTCGGTATATCTAATTTACGTTTATCATCACAAAAGTATAAACATTTTATAGTGTTATTAGAGACGTCTTAAATGATTGTGTTCTAATAAGTGTTTAGCAGAATTGGATTTATGTCATTGTTTATATTTGTAACAACGTACGTGTCCTTTGTACCTAATGTCACAATTTGTAATTGTCTGGCCTATATAAACCGAATTTAATTTTTAAATGCCCGATTTTTATGTTTATTTAATTTTGCACGTATGTAATTTTTGCTTTCCCAAACTTTCGGTATAGAGAACTATTCATTTCTTGCAAAATTTTCGAAATCGTTTGAGGTAAATAGATTTTGGGACTTAAAGAATCCAAAAAAGTGTTTTTTTATAAAATTTCTGTCTGTGAGTGGGTGGTGTGGGTGTGGGTGTGGGGGGGGGGCAACGTCTTAAAAAGCGAAAGTACTGGACCAATCTTGATGAGATTTTAAATAAAGAGGTATATCGAAAATTGTAGCTCTTGTTAAGCTTTTCAAAAATCAGAAACCGGAAGCGGAAGTTAGACAGTTTTTTGGTAGCGTTTTGTTTTGCAAAACTAAATATTGGAAATTTGAGCATCTGATCTGAGAGAAGAACGTAAGGCAAATCGAAAATTTTTTGCCATACGCCCGTTTAGCCCAAAACTAGCACTTTTAATGGTTAACGTAAATTAGATATACTGCAGGCATTTGAAGTTCACAAACATTTAAAAACCATACCTTTAATGAATGATGAAATTCATCTCCTAAATTCACTCCTAGTAGACTTTTTGAATGAGAGAAATCAAATCATGTGCTAATAACACTGATAACCAAGATCAAGTCACTGACTTCTATTATTCCTATAGCAACATCAACTGTTAACTTTTTAATATTACCTTTGACAATAGCATGCAAACATGTCAAAATACCCATCAGTTTGAAATAAATAACTATTGTTGAAGTATTTTATTTAATGTTAATTAGGTACCCCACAAAGTACTTTATACAGTATGTCCAAAGGAACGGGTTGGGGGATCTCGGAAACGGTAAAAAACATAGATTCGGTTAAACTAGAGAAAACGTCTAGCACCTTAAGCTAAACTGGCAAACGTACAGAAAGTTTCTAAATATTTTGTCGTCCAAACTCCAGAAACAAAAATATTAAATACTGGATATTTTCATTTTTCTTGTAATTTTTTCTATGGAGATATACGTCCAAAATTTTTTAACATTGTTAAGGTACTTTTTGAACGATATAACCTGAAATTTTATTTTTTAAATGCAAGGCGTAGTGTCATAACGTCAGTGAAAAGTGTTATTAATTTCATTTCATAAAATACCAAAGTTTTTAGTCGAAATAACGAGGTTATTAAAAAAACGGTTATTTAATTCTCTTTTAGCAAAACAAACAGATTTAAGTGGTATTTTGAAACAAACGGCATTCATTTAAAAAATACCGTTATTGTTAATTTGCTTGTTACTGTTTGTGTTACTGGTTGTAATATTGGGCTTAATACTCTCTATTAATAGTATTGTTAAATTGTCATTATGGATTTCTTATCTAAGAAAAGAAAACTTTGACATGCTAAATTGTTACCTTCTGTGGCGCCATCGTTTTTGCTTCTAGCCTTTAATGGCCTTTTAGTGAACTCAATTTTTTAAAGACAATCGTGGAGTTGCGAACGCAGCTCTGTGATTCTCACCTCTCCGCTTATGCCTGCTCAGCACATTAAATGCTATACACGGGTCTAACTCAACTTAATTACAGCTGGGCTCGAACTCGGGTCGACCGGATAAGACTGCGAGCTCTTAACTCGGACTTACAGAGCGACTGCCAATTTTGATTTAATCACAATAGCGTTTAGTTTACCCAAGAAATCCTAGTCCTAGTATCTTTGTTTCTGATTATGCTCTTCTAAACTGAAGTTATAAAGATCTTCTATGAACAACTTTGTTATTTTTAACAATATAAAAACCTGGTGTTTTTGAAAGGAAATTAAAATCTTTTTCCATTGACGTCATGGCGGCCTTAAACTTGCATTAACATTAAGAATGCAATTTTAAGTTATATCATCGAAATCTAAAGAGTTATTAAAATTTTGAGCGGGACTTTTAAGCGCTGCAGGTTGGGCGACACCTTTTGGGCGCTGAACTTTGGGCACCGCCGTTTGGGCGCAAGTGGGTAAGAAAGACACTTTAAAACATAATTATATACATGCTTTACTGTTTAGAATATGTTTAAGTTAATTTGACAATTATTGTAGTAATATTGCATCATACAGGGTGATTAATTTTTCAAGTACGGTATGGAAATCTCGCTTGCTATAATAGATAGGAAATTGGTTTATTTTAAAAAGAAATGTTAAATTTGATACTTTTCTAAACACGAATTAGAGCAGATACGAAGTACCGAAACTATATTTAGATGCTATCCTACCTAATTTAATGAATATTTAATTAAACCAAATTGACGCCCAAATGGCCAGCGTGAATATTTCGGAGCTTAAACGGCGTGAGTCAACCGGCGGCGGTAAAATGACGTCGACCAAACGGCAAATGAAAGATGTTTTCTATTTAAAGCTTTTACTTTATAAAATACCACATTCTTTCTTAAAATGTTAGTTGCAACAAATAGCCCAGTTAACATTAAATTGATTCTTCTCAGCTTCTCAGGGTCCACTGCTGGACATAAGCCTCCTCCATTTTTTTCCATGTGTCTCGATCTTGGGCCTTTAGTATCCAATTTTTTCCGGCTATTTCTTTTAGGTCGTCACGCCATCGTGCTTGTGGTCGTCCCACGCTTCTTTTAGTTTCTCGTGGTCGCCATTGTAATATTTTCTTAGTCTATTTCTCATTGTCTCGAGCGATATGACCCGCCCACCGCCACTTGAGTCTCGCGATTTTTTCTATAACATCTTCAACCCTCGTTCTTGCTCTTATATCTTCCTTTCGGATCCTGTCTCTTAGGCTGATTCCGAGCATGGCTCTCTCCATCGCTCGTTGGCAGATTCTTAACCTATTTGCGCTGCGTTTTGTTAGCGTCATTGTTTCCATGCCATATGTAGCCACTGGCAGGATGCATGCGTTATATACCTTTCTTTTAAGATTGTTTGGTATTTTTATGTTTCTGAGTATCTAACTAAGTTTTGCGAAAGCTGCCCATGTGAGATTGATGCTTCTATTTAACTCGGCTGTCTGGTTATCTTTACCCCTTCTGATATTGTGTCCCAAATAGTTGTATTCTTGGACATTTTCTATGGATTGATTTCTCAGAGTAACCCTAATATTTTCTGGGCTCATAGTTTTAGTCTTTTGTATATTCATTTTTAAGCCTATAGTTTGGGAGGCATCGTCTAATTCTTGTATCATATCTTTTAATTCTTCCGCACTGTTACTGACTAAGACTATATCGTCGGCGAATCTTAAGTTATTTAATCTTGTTCCATCGATGTTCATACCTTTATTTTGCCAGGGTAGTGTCTTGAATACGTCCTCAAGCGCGAGGGTAAATAGTTTAGGGGAGATCGTATCCCCTTGTCTTACTCCTCTCTCTACTGGTATTTTCAAATCCTCATCAATTTTTATTTTCAACGTTGCTTTTTCGTATATTTGCTTGATGAGCCTGATATATCGCGAATCGATCCTCGCTCTTGCCATTCCTTCTAGTACTGCCCAGGTTTCAACAGAGTCAAAAGCCTTATGGTAATCGACAAAAGCGATGTGGAGTGGGATATTATACTCAGTACATCTTTCGATCAGTGTTCTAAGTACTTGAATGTGGTCGATTGTGCTAAAACCCCTTCTAAAACCCGCTTGTTCAATTGGCTGATAGAAGTCGAGCTTAGCGGTGAGTCGGTTGGTCAGTATCTTGGTAAGTAATTTATAGCATATCGATAGCAAGCTGATAGGTCGGAAATTTTCTAGATTTGTGTTGTCGCCCTTTTTGTATATCAAGATTACTTCCGCATTTTGCCATGATTCGGGTATTTTTCCTTCGACAACGCATCTATTCAGCAGCTTTATCATTGCTTTTTCAAGAGTTTTTCCTCCAGCTTTGAGCATTTCAGTAGTGATACTGTCTTCTCCCGGGGCTTTGCATGTCTTCATTTGTTTCAGTGCTGTTCTTAGCTCTGTTATATCTATCTCTGGTACATCTTCAGACCCGGTATTCGTAATTTCTCCTCTTGTTCGCTGAGTCTCTTTTAACTCGTTTGTCATTTGTGTATGTTGCTTATATAAATTACGATAGAAATTCTGAATAGCGTTTACGATTTCTTTTTTATCGGTCATCATGGTTCCCTCGTCATTTTTTAATTTCGTTATCACCAGCTTTCCTCTGCTTCTTTTGGATCTTAATATTTTCCTATTCATGTTGTTTTCTATCAGTTCTTCAATCATGTGAGTGTTATACATTCTCACGTCTTTTCGGATTGCTTTTTTCACTTTCTTGTTTAACTGTTCATAATCGGGCGAATTTCTGTCTGTCTCTCTTCGCTTTGTTATAAGTCTGGATATTTCAGCGCTAATCTTTTCGTCTTTCTTGGGCAGTTGGAAGCAGACTTGTTTAACAGCAGTCCTTATGCAGTTTGTTACCTTATCTGTTAGTTCTAATTTGTCTAGCTTTTCTATGGGCTCTAGTTTACGTTCGATTACATTTTCGTATTGTTTTCCCTTTTTCCGTAGATCTGTTATTGATGGTGTAATTTTCTTCTCAATTTGTTTTTTCCTTTTCAAGTAGGTGTTTATGCCAATTTTTGCCCTAGCGAGTCTGTGGTCACTACCCGTATTGAATCGGTTTATAATTGTGACATCTTTACACATGCCTCTTACAGAGGTGAGAATGTAGTCAATCTCATTCTTTGTTTTGCCGTCGGGACTTTTCCAAGTCCACTTCCTCTGTGGTGGTTTTTTAAAGAAAGTGTTCATGCAGTATAGGTTTTCTCTGCATAGGAATTCAAGCATTAATTGTCCCCTTGGATTTCGATCTCCTAGTCCAAATTTAGCAGTGTTTTCTGGGTCTGTTATGGTTTTTGGTCCCATTTTAGCATTAAAGTCTCCCATTATAATTTTTTGCTTGGTCTTTCCCTGATTTATAGCCGTTGAGAGGTCATCATAGAATTGTTGGGCATCTTCGTCTGTTGATGTGCTCGTTGGAGCATACCCTTGCACTACTTGTATGCTTAGTTTTTTATTTAGTTTCAGCATTATGTACATTACTCGGTCGGAAACGGCTACCACTTTGCTTACTAGATGTTTCCTTTTTCTGTGTACCATGATGGCTATTCCTCTTATGTGATAATCTTCCTCTTTATTTCGTTGGCATATCATGTGGCCGGATTTTAGGATTGTGGTAGATTCTCCTTTAAGTCTTGTTTCGCATAGTCCGATTATATCCCACTTTAGATTTCTTAGCTCCTTCTCTAGGCCTTCCAGGTGTTCCTCTAGCCTCATCGTGCGGATATTGTATGTCGCGAGCAGGATAGTCTTTTTGTGCTTTGAGTTGTTATTTGATTTGTTCTTGATTTGATTTTGATCGAATTTTTTGCCCCCCCCCCCCCGAATACGTGGGGCAGACTGTTGTAACAGTGCAGGATTCCGAGCTTCTAGCTCTACTTGCCTGGGGTAGTTTTGTTTTTGAATTCGACATCATTTACTTTTATGGAGGGATGTTGGCATTTACAAGGCCGCGCTTGCCATTGTGTGTTGGCCAGGGGAGGATGTAGGTATGGATTTGATGTGAATTTTTGTAGGATGTAGGGATTTTGGACGTGTAGACTCCCTCGGTGATTTGGAGGTGAGGGAGGGAACACGGCTCGCGTGGGCAGGGTCGCTTCCCTGAAGTAGGTCTATCTCCGCCGGGATCGTGGAGAGTATCTACCCGCTACCCTATTAATTGATTATTAATTGATTATTAATAGTAAATTTATTGGAACTTAATATAACTCTGACATGAAAACAAAGTTTCTCTGTACTTGTTTCATAATTATATATGGCTTCTAATAAATACTTTTTGTGATTTTTAATAATATCTTTGGGTTTCATTTTAACAGCACTATGAACTGTATTATTATATTCTTTAGTTATTTTTGGTGAAGCAATAACCCAGTTTTCAACTTTATACTGCAAGGTTTTAGTTTTATTCAAAAGTTTTGTTTAATGCCTTGACATAAGATGTTTTTTTTTAAATTATATTTTGTACTGTTTAATATAATGTTATATTTTTCTAGTTTTGTTTAACATCCTTGTTCTGAAGTTCTTCAGAGGAAAATTCTTAGGAATTTTATGTCTATCCTTCTTTGCTTGTTATTATATCCATTTTTCTGTTAAATTTTCTCAATTATTTCAGGACCTTATTTTGTTTTCAAGACAAACGTCCAAGAAATTTTTTGAATCGCGGATCTTCAGCAACTAGGAAATTCCTATAACGATTCCTAAAATTTAAAAACTTTCTCCACACCTTTAATTCGATTGCAATTATCTAAAAATGTAGATTAATTAATAAAACAATTTAAATGATTAAGTTGATTACAATTTTCTAAACAATGTAAAGATGTGAATAGATTAATTATATTATCCAAATAATTAAGTTGATTATTATAAAATCACGAATTGCCACGATTTCTATGCGGCAGCGCTCATATGAATATTGAAATTTTTATTTTTAACAAAACTAAAATTTATTTTTGGCCTTTTCGGAACTTTGTGTGGTTTGCAATTTTTTGTGAATTTTACATGTTTTTTGGGGGTTTTGCGAAGTTTGTTTTGGAGCGTTTTGAAACTAAAGGGTTGCGCTTGAGTCTTAATAATATTCTTGTAGTACGTTACATACATACAAGCGACATACACAGTTTTGAACACTCTTCACATTCTTAAATCACATTTTAGAAAATAGTATTTATTTCCTTAAATAATGCAAAAACCTTTTTCTCTGTATAAGAATAAATCGTCTATTTTTAAAACTGCATATACCGAAACAAAAAACGACAACTTTATTAACAGCTTTAATTAATGAAATTGTTACAGGCGTTTAAATAAACGAATAAAAAGTATTAATCATGCGTGGTGTGTTCTTGATAGATGACAAATAATTTGAAGTACTTCTTAAAACAAAGCGCTATGCATTTTAATAGGTATTTTATTAGCAACCATAAATTTGGAACCTGTTCGTTTTATTTAGTGAAGCTACTGTGCATTGCTATTGTTACGTCTTGCCAGATTTATGAAAAGGTGCTAATTGCAGTAATGATATAGATCAAAACTTTTTTTATGTCTCTTTAAAGATTGTGATCGCCAAAATACTAATAAGTTTGTGTAGTTCTTTGTGGATTCCTATGTAAAGAACAGTGGCGTGCCGTGGGTTCAAAATTTGGATAGGTAATGGCTAAAATTATTTAAGAATAAAATTGAGAAGGAAAATAATTACGGCAACTCCAATTTACCAAGACCTGTTGTTAAATGAATTATTCTACGCATTAAATCTCTTTTAAATTTAAATTTTTGTCATTATGCACTTTAATTTGATAACGTAAACCTTCGCCTAAAACCAAGTTAATGCGTGATTTGCCAAATAGTTTTAATCTAACAGTTGCAGATGAGTATTAAATAAATAGATTTACTACCGTCTGCGTCTGTCTGTAACAGCTCTAGTAATTTTGAAGTACCTCGCTCGAGATTTTTTATTTTTATTTGTTTTTCATAAAGAGTTTTAAAGCTGGTCAACGTGAATTTCTATAACTACTGTAAACTTGCAAACTGCTAATGAAAAAAATAAACACAAAATAGCTGCACGCTACTCCTGATTGCCGCTGACCGATGCAAGTAAAGTGAAAACAACAGAGTGCCTTTTTGGTTCTTATTGCGTTCTAAAATCTCTACTATTTCTTTGCATCTAATCATTGCTTTATTTGAGTTAATGTGCATGCAAACGTATTAAAAGTAATAAATTGGTTGATTGTGTCGTAGCTGACACCATTCGGCCCTATAAGCTTGGCCTCGCGTATGCAAAACGGTGTTTAAAGGCAACGCTTATTTGTTTATTTGCGGTTGCTTTGTTTCAGAACTATTCTGCTATTGTTGGTTTAACTGTAAGTGAAATTTGATTACATGCTGGTTAATATATTCACTCCCACTTTTTTTTGGGGTCCAATTTTTAATGTTACGCAGTGGTGTTAAAAAGTAAAAAATAAAAACTGTATGTATAAGTAGCTTTTTTTTTCTTGAAATTTAGAATTTGATTTTTTATTTGAAAAGTTATAGGTAGGCACCGCCTACCCTGCCTAATACAACGAACCGCCACTGGTAAGGAAGCTGACGTTTAAAATTAAAGTAGTAATGACTTCAACTGTCTAAAATACATTTTTATAACGCTTAATATTTATTCCACCAATATTGCATAAAACTTAAAAAAACTATAACAAAAACGTATTTTACAGGCTAACTATTTCAGTTTTTCGTTATTGGAAAACACTTCAAGATTGTTAATACAAGACTACTGCCAGAGCGATTTCGAGACAAACGATAACGTTTACTGCAGCTTCTTCTAGCACACATAAAAATACAATACCAATATTTAATGAAGAAAGTTCAGTAATTAACGAGATAAATATTGTATTGGAAAAAGCTAGATAGTCTTTTAAATAGGGTTAAACTGGAGAAATGGAATAGAATTTAATTTTTTTTCGTCGATCAAAAATATTCTATACACAGGCTGATAATAACACTTTCTAAAGATCTAAGAGAGGTTTATGTAAATTTCTGACTTATTATCCTTTCCCTTTAATCTGTCCGAAATGCGTCCAGTTAACTTGTATAACTAATTATTGCAGCGATTCTAAAGTCTTATAAGCTCGAATTTGCATTGTTCAACTACAATTATTTTGAGTTAATATTAATTTACAAAAAACTGCTATATTATGCACTTTGAACAAGTAGTCACTTAACTAGAATAGTGTAACGGATATACCAAAGAACTTTAGTGGAATACGTACAAAGTAAATATCAAACTGAATATTATAAGACGCTATAAAAATTATAAGCACGTTCCAGACAAAAATAAAAGAAATCCCAGAATTTCCGAGAAGTCTTAAAAGTTTTGCAACTTACATATCCAGCAATATAAGTTAGCAAAACATTTGCATACTCTGATAATGGATATATTTTGCCGCACGTTTTTGCCCTAAAGCGTTACCAGAATTGAAAATTTAAAAGTGCACAGCAATAAACCACCTTTTACGCAATATTTTTACTCACGTTTTCAGCAAAACTGGACAAAGTTTGCTATGACACGTTAAATGTGTTTTAAATCAATTATGTCATGTGATTGATTAATCGCGAAGATTATCAAAATAATAACGATTCGGGACGAAATATTCTACTCGCATTCTTTATTTCCCACAGAAATAATTTTAGACAGAATGGTTCTCAATAATATATAAAACTAAGAGTTAAGGTTATAGGCACTAAATAGGCACTGAACATTTGAAATGGCCAGCGAAACAGCCGCAAAGAAATTTAAATGTAGGCACCAAATATTTATATTTAACAAAAAATTGAAAATGGTTAATACTCGTATTAAAACAATTTGGATATTTGGAAACATTCTATATTTGTACAAACTTAAAAATACTACATAAATAAATAAAAGTTAAACATAACAAATTAGAACTTTTGCTAAATTTTCTGGTGTAAAACTCCTTCTGTTGTTCGTCAAAATTTGTTTGTATGCGGAAAATGACCGCTCCACATAACAGGAAGTTACAGGAGTATACTTAAAATTCGGAACATCCGAAATTCCAACTTTATTTGGTGTTATGTTAGAATCACCAGATAAGACTTTACTAATTTACAGTAAATCTGAATACCCTGGATTTTTCAATAGAAAAACATCTACTCGTGCAGCAACAATTTCTGCAATTTTTCCTGGAGCTGCCTTTAATTGTTCTTGCAATTTTTGAATTTTTCTAATATTAGAATATAGTGTTTCCCCCTTTGCTTCTAACTCTTTTATGGTTGTTAAAATAATTTTAAAGTGAGCAACAACGTATGCTATATTCGTCTCAACAGTGGAACTGCTAAATGCTTCTTGGGCTTTTTTTATGCAGTCAGCAGTACTCGAATCGAAATTATCAATGCCACTTTTAACACTTTGAAAATTTTCATGGTAAAACAATGCGGCTTCTATCCATGTCCCCCATCTTGTTAGAACAGGCTCTGGTGGTAGTTTGGTATTGGGACACATTTCTGCATACATTTCTCTTCGAAGAGGGGTTTTAGAAAAACTTTTTTTGTTTTTGATATAATTTTGTTAATGTCAGGGTAGCTCTCGCGGACAGTTTCTGCAACTAAATTTGCGGCATGAGCAAGACATGTGCAATGTAACATAGCCGGATAGAAAACATTCATATTCCTTCCAGCTTTTAACGTATAGGCAACACCGTCTGTCAAAGCAATCTTACTTTTCCATCACTTCCTCCTTCGGACCAAAGACATCGAAAACAATCGTTAATGAAACGAGACACTGTATTGTTGTTTGTTCTCTCCAGGGGTTTACTGCAAAGCAAATGCGATGAACCAGGTTCATTTGAATCTAATTTTCCCACTACCATATTTGCAATTGCCCGCCCATTCGCGTCTGTAGTTTCATCCACAGAATTTTTTGTTTGTAGCATATATCTAGATAGTTTTTTCGCAGTGTGGATTCGTGAGGTATATGATTTTTTGTATATTTTTCGAGAAATTCGCTGAACTTGTTGCATTCTAATTTATACCAAGGTATATTGGCAGCTTATAGCGCTTGGCACAGATCAAGTGAAAGGGCACCGACTTCTGGATTGAAACTACTTTGGATTAAAAAGGTCTGAACACTGTTTCGCCTTTTATTGCTGTTCGATTGATGTAGCGCGCGGTCTTTATGTGCTGATCCAAATGATACTTTTTTGAGAATTTGACCTATTTAGAAATATAAAATTATGTAACTTTTCATAGGGATAACATACATCCTTCACGTTTTTTTGACAATAAATTACTTTGCCGTCGGTAGTAAAACACTCACTACCTTCCACTAATCGACGTAACGTGCAATTTAACTCACTCTTTAGGAATTTTGATATCTACCTTTATACGTCTACTTGTTACCACTGTGATAGCGCAACTGCTTTTAAATGCCATAAGCAGTTTCATGCATTTCTCTAGAAATTTCCCGTAAACTTGGGGAATTTGCAGAAAAAACCCAAACAAGGGAAAATGTGAGCTGTACACAATAAAGGTATTAAATAAATAAGCCTTTGAAAGAAGAGCCACAGCTTGTCCATTCGTTAGCTACCTGTTCAGGACAATTCCAAGAAGCAATAACTGTGGCAAGTTTCCAGAAAATTTAGTTGGAAACAAAATTAACGAATTTACAGATTTTTTAAACAAATTTTCTGGCAGAAAAATGATGAAATAGGCAAATTATGGGCTGAAATTATGTAAAATAGGCCGTTTAGGCACTAACGTCGAAAATAGGCACTAAAAATGCGAAGTAGGCATTTTAGGCAAAATAAAATCCGGTTTAAAATGATCGCCAAGGTGTGAAATGGATTTTGGTATAAAAATTATTTCGGAGCCTGCACTGTATCAAAATAAGCAAATGCCTAGAAATCCGGGCCTTATAATTACAAGTTCTAGCTTTATTTCGTTGAAGCCAATATTTATTGATAATACATAATAGTATATTAAAGTATAAGTGGATAAAAAGGTCTTTAAAACACGCGCGATTTTTCGAGCACGACGGCGCAGCCGGAGTGCTCGAAATAGAGCAAGTGTTTTAAAGACCAGTTATCCACGAATACTTTACCTATTTTTTTTTATTGGTGCACTTTAAAATCATAAATACCGGTATTATTACTACAAAAAGTGGAAATAAGAACTAATAATGTAAAATGGTTGAATTCGTGATGTGACCTTTCGTTGTCATGGAAATGAGAAAAACAGAAATTAATTTGCAATTTGTCATCAAAGATTAATTGTTGTCACCGCACTGCTTAAAAATGAATTCTAATATCGATTTTTTAAATAGTAAAGCAGAATCGCGGTCAATACCGCAAAAATCTAATGATGCGTATAAAAAAGAATATGACAAGTTCATCAAATGGATGGAAGAGCAAAAGGTAACAGATATAAATGAACGAGTTGTGCTTGCTTACCTTCAGAAATTTGTTAGTAATATTTTATTTGACGTTACAAGGTACTCCTGTCAGATCAATAATCAAAAAATTGTCATTTAGACTTCACGGTTTTCGAGTTGTTGATGTTGCCATGGTAACTTTAAAAAACGCGCGTTTTTGAAAGTTCGATTTAAACACGCTGAGGCGTGCTTTAAATAGGTAAAATGGGGCACCAATAAAAATAGTATATTAAAGTATAAGTGGATAAAAAGGTCTTTAAAACACGCGCGATTTTTCGAGCACGACGGCGCAGCCGGAGTGCTCGAAATAGAGCAAGTGTTTTAAAGACCAGTTATCCACGAATACTTTACGCTATTTTTTTTTATTGGTGCCCTTTGAAATCATAAATACTGGTATTATTACTACAAAAAATGGAAATAAGAACTAATAATGTAAAATGGTTGAATTCGTGATGTGACATCAGTATACCTTTCGTTGTCATGGAAATGAGAAAAACAGAAATTAATTTGCAATTTGTCATCAAAGATTAATTGTTGTCACCGCACTGCTTAAAAATGAATTCTAATATCGATTTTTTAAATAGTAAAGCAGAATCGCTGTTAATACCGCAAAAATCTAATGATGCGTGTAAAAAAGAATATGACAAGTTCATCAAATGGAATGAAGGGCAAAAGGTAACAGATATGAATGAACGAGTTGTGCTTGCTTACCTTCAGAAATTTGTTAGTAATATTTTATTTGACGTTACAAGGTACTCCTGTCAGATCAATAATCAAAAAATTGTCATTTAGACTTCATGTTTCTCGAGTTGTTGATGTTGCCATGGTAACTTTAAAAAACGCGCGTTTTTGAAAGTTCGATTTAAACACGCTGAGGCGTGCTTTAAATACGTAAAATGGGGCACCAATAAAAAAAAATATTTTTCACGCTACCGGCAGTGTAAGTACGCCTTACATCCATAGCTACAGGGATCGTAAATGGCTGATAACATTCGTGTACTAGTTACCCTTGACGACGGAACTTAATAGTGTCACTTACATTCCTAGGAAAATAATGTTGATTTTAACTGTTCGTTGATATGGTAACAAACACAGACAACTTAGAATAATGGGGCTTTTAAAAAATAATTCCGATGACAGCTGTCAAAACGAACTTTTAAGAATATGATTAAATTTCTACTTGTAGGCCTACTTACATTGCCGGTAGCGTGAAAAATTTAATAAGTAACACGGAATGTATCGACTAATAACATCCTCGGCAGGCGACAAGCTTCGGCTCCGCCTAAGCTCGTATTCGCCTACCTCGGATGTTATTACGTCCTTACATTCCTTGATACTTAAATAACTATTATTACTTCAATTATTTATTTATTTTAACCTTATACGCATTTCGACATGTTTACATGCCATTGTCAAGGTTATATTAAAAAGTAAACAGTTAGCTGTGTTGCTTTAGCAACAATAGAACTAGGTGACTTGATTTCGGCAATCGTCTGCAGATGACTTGATTTTTTATTCCGAAATGTCCAATAGAGACGAAGTTTCTTAATGTTTGTGAATTTCAAAAGCTTCTAGTATATTTAATTTACGTTTATCATCACAAAAGTGTAAACATTTTATAGCGTTATTACATGTCATTAAATGATTGTGTCCTAGTAAGTGTTTAGCGTAATTGGATTTATATGGGTGTTTGTATTTGTAACAACGTACGTGTTCTTTATACCTAATATCAAAATTTCTAATTGTCTGGCCAAATTACAATGCGAACAATTTAGTTTGTAAATACCTGATTTTACCGAGATCAAGTCACCAAGTTCTGTTGCTATAACAACACTAACTGTTTGCTTTTTAATATAACCTTTGACAATGGCATGTAAACATGTCGAAATACGTAAAAGGTTAAAATGAATAAATATTATTGAAGTAATTTTATGTATCATCAATTAAAAAAATTGCGAGAAATGGTAACAATTTTTAAAGATTTGAGATGAAAATGTTTTAAAATTTTAAAAATGTCTGAAATTGAAATTTTTGACAACTTCAATTTTTGAAAAAGAATTTAAAAAACACCGATAATCAAAAAGAAATTTTGAAAATTTTGGAAAATGTAAAATTTCTAAAACGATTTCATGCAAATTGTCGAATTTCGGATTTTAACGGAAATACGCGTTTTGGGATACAAGGAACCCAAAAACGTGGTTTTTAAAAAATGTTGGTCGGTGGGTGGGTGCTTGGATGGGTGAGCGGGTGCGTTCGTTCCCCTATATTTCCGGAGCCCTTTTACCGATTTCTATAGAATTTTGTGTCTAGCAGTTTTTTAGTTGCAGGTAGTTCTTTGTAAAGACGTTAATCGGAACCGGAAACGGAAATGAAACCTGATCTTTGGTATAAATTGCTTTCACTTTTTTGAAATTTTGAATACATAGCGTTGCTTCTAAAGAAAAATCAAATGTTTTGTAAATGCCGTATCTTAGAAATGAAGGCCGCTACGAATTTTTGAAAATATTTAACTTTAATGCTCGATTACTCAAAAACAAAATATCCTATCAATACAAATCATTATATTATTTGATAGCCTTTAATACGTATAACCAAGTGATGTAATAATATTTTTGGAAATATGAAAATTGTAAATAAATTCTAAAAATTATTACTAAAAAACTGACCAACCGTTTTTTTTCAACTTTGTGAGCCGATAGAGCTTGCAATGAACTACAAATTTGTTTGTTACTAACTTACCAAATCTTACTCTGACGCGCTCCAGGAATTTTTTTAAGTTTTGAAATTGACCCGTTTTCCGAAATTTACGTGATTTCAACTACGCTTATCAATTAGCTTAAAAAAAAATATTTATTTTTAATTTTTTTGCATATTTAATAAATAAAGTTTATTAATTAAGTAAATAAAGTTGTTATAATCATCTTTGATACGCGCAATACTCACCGCCTTTAGTACTTAGTAGGCGAACGCGTCTCGTATGTAACCAACGCCTTGAGTCTGGAGCGGGCTGCATATACCGGCTGGAGATGACTAGATGTACATTTCAATCACTTCTTGGCGCGCGAACTTTTAACACGTAAAAAGTCTGGTAAAGTACCAGCGACTAACAACTAACAAATGAAACAAATGTGTAGTTTGCTTAGATTCATTCGCTAATAAATTTATGAAAACTACCCATTTCACCCATGATATATAGAATAGTCAAATTGTTTGTATATTAAAACTAGCAAACAAATAAAATGTTTTGTAAATTTATTCGTCATTAAATTATGCGCCTCAAAAATAACCGGATTAAATGTTTCTAGTGGCTGCTGAAACGCCAAATGCTACGTCGTGATTGATCAATATATTATAAGTGAAATAATAACTATAATCTAAATCTAGAGTGGTCTTACGTTTCTTTAATAACGGTCATTAGATACGATGGACTATTTTACTAGCTTTTCCTTATGTCTTGTTATTAATAATGCATGAACGCTCTTTGCTGGGTTGCAATCTGGTAACTGACTGTAAAGACCAGCTGATTGTACTGACTGTGTTTTCATTTTTATACACAGTACATAGACACTTTTTATGTTAAGTGTTTCTTCACCAGTATATTCAATTCCGCTTAGTTGTTGCGAACTACGTATCAGTGGATATACTAGCATTTTATTTTTGTAAATCTTATCCAAATTAGAATAGAAACATAATAGACGTGAACTTGTTACGGGTGCTTTTCAGTTCGTACAGCCTTGTTCAGTCTTCGCTTTATCATGAACAATTTAACAAAGACCAGCTGAATTCGTGGGCTACGCACCTCGCCTTTTTGACTTCTACAAAATTAACACCCGCCGCGGACCGTTTGGGTTGCATAATCTCAGCTGCAGCCATCTTCCTATCGTTGAGACAGGTCAAAAAGATCAATTAATTGAACTTTTTTAAACTTTAAAAACAAATACCTTTCTACTTTACAAACATGTTTTATATCATGTGAGAATGTGTCCATGATGTAGTTTAAGAGTTAGCTACGGCATCAGATCAACTAGTTCGGACAAGCGTTTTTTATACCTAAGAGAACTATTTTTGTGAAAAAAACATTTTTATTTTAGTAATATGAGTATTTATAATTAAGAAAGGCTAAAGACCAAAGATCAAAGTCCCCAGTCTAAGAATTGCATGGGCAGGGGAGGGGGTGTCTAAAAAAATTTGCACCAATCACGATAAATGACCGCCTCGGTTATGTTCTTCTGAAACCGAGTGCACAATGACGTTCCAAGGTAATGACGCAAAATCCTGTAGCATAGGCAACTAACAATGCAGCATTCGGGCAAGTTACGAGTTACGTTCCGAAGCCGGCTTAAAGTTTGTTATAAATACCTTCCACAGCTAAAAGAACCGTTTTACATTAGCTGAAAGAGTGTCTGAAATCTAAGCTATGGAAAATATTATTTCTAAGGAACTATGCACTAAAGTGATATTATTCATTCTAATTATTTATTAACAATCAAAGTGCTTTTGGTGTTTTTTCAACGACGCAATTTTTGAAATTCGTTAGCAATTTATGGTTTTTAAGACACAATAAAGAAGTTATAGAAGTCAAGCATTTTGAACAAATAAAAAAAGTGGGGAATTGACAACAAACATTGTAAAAATGTAGACCAGCAACAACAACAAGTTTCATAAATTCTAAAATATTAAAGCAATTTTAGACTCTAGTGAAGGTGCAATAAAATTCTCAAGAAACACATCAAGCATGGGCGAAGCACTTCGCCTGGAGTTTATAAATTAATTATTGTTTATTACATATAGACGTTTTAACGCAAACACATCAGGCAACGCACGTGGGCAACTAATGAGTACAACAAACAAGATATATTTAACTAATGAGTGTCACAAGAAAGGTAATGAAGAATTAGTTAGATATAATAGATCGTGGTTTGAAATCGAAATTTTTTCAGTTTGTGACTTTGATCGATTTTTAGTTTTTTGCAAAAAATAATTTTTGATTTTGTAGATCACAGCGACATTGGTTGAATTAGGACAATTTTAAAGTGTTCACCACATTTATACAGAACGATTCGTTTTCGAGGCACACCATGGGGATGTCAATTGCTTAGCGCAATCCGTTTTTGGGTCATGAATAATAAACGAAGAATATGGATTAAGTTTTTGTCTGTGATTTGTGTATTATTGAAAATAACGAAAACCTGCAAATTTTTAGTTCAATGCAAGTTCTATCGGCTCGGAAAGTTTAAAAAAATGATTCATGTCAGTTTATGGGGAATAAGTTTTTGAAAAGCGGCCTTCATTTTAAAGATACAGTATTTGGAAAAACAAGCATTTGATTTGTGTACAACGCTATGTATTAAAAATTCCAAAAAAGTGTTTAGAAAATAATCTTTACCAAAGAAACACGTCTAATTTCCGTTTCCAGTTCCAGTTCCGATTAACGAACTTACAAAGAACTACCTGTAGCTAAAAAACATCTACACACCAAATTTTATAAAAATCAGACAAGGGGTTCCGGAGCTATAGGAAAACGAACGCACCTACCCACTCACCTACCCACAGCCATTAAAAAAAATTACTTTTTTGGGTTCCTTGGAGCCAAGAAACGTTAAATGTTAACGTTGCCGTTATAATCTGAAATCCGAAAATTTGCAAAAATGGGACCAAAAAGTAAATAAATTTGCTAATATGTTTTTAATAATTTCTAAACCTAAATTAGGTGTTTAACATTTACATATAAAATAAAACAATATTTAAGAGCGCTAACGATGTATTATAATAATTTTATAAATATGTACTAAATTTTCCGGTTTTTTATCCAATCAGTTCAAACTGAATAGTAAAATTTTTTATGCCGTATTATAATGCTAATTTGAAACCATTACATTTTTGACTTGTCATTTTCTCTTCTATAAAACATACTTTTTTTATTTGAAAACTTAAATTTACTTTTTTTGTATGGGATGAATAAACGCATACTTATACAATTAATATAATACAGAATTCTAGTAACAGCTATAAGAAAAATGGCATTACAAATACATTATTTAAGTATCATTCAATTTCAGATATCATAGAGTATCTTTTCCTGAAGGTTACTTTTAAAATAATTTTGTAGGGATACTTTATTCATAAAACCACAATAAAGTTGTGCACTTTACCTGGAATTATAACATCTTTAAGGGGGGGAGGGTCTTACTAGTTTTATCCGCTGCTCTCTGTAATGTATTTGTTAACCTCCGTGGTCTCCAAATTGATCCGGCCCATGCTTGCGAAATTACTTTCAAACGTCATTGTACAATGACGTTCAAAACTAATGACAAAACATCCTGTAGCATAGGCAACTAATATTACAGTATTTAGGCAAGTTACCGACGAGTTACGTTTGTAAGCTTGTTATAAATACCTTCCACAGGTAAACGAACTTTTTTACAGTCTCTAAAAGATTGTTGTCTGAAATCTTTGCTATAGAAAATATTATTTCTAAGGAAATATGCATTAGTATTATTACTCATTCTAATTAGTTATTAACAAGTAGTTAAATTCATCAGGTGGGCATAATTCTAACCATAATTGAAACCAAAAGCAAACAAGCAGACATATGCCAGAAAGTATAACATTAAAGGGGAATTACACTAGTAACGCCCTCTATTATGTGCGGCGAGGAAAAGTTGCAAAGCAACAAACCGGCAAAGTTGCGATCGGAACCTGCTAAGCAGGTATCTGCGATCGCACCGGCCTCTAAGCACAAAACACAGAAACGCCCGTGTGGCAAGAAATAAGAAAGAAGCGATTTGGTTTCAATTATGGCTAGAATAGACCACTACATGTTTCGTTCTTATTTGAACTCATCAGGTGGACATAATTCTAACCATAATTGAAACCAAAAGCAAACAAGCAGACATATGCCAGAAAGTATAACTTTGCCGGTTTGTTGCTTTGCAACTTTTCCTCGCCGCACATAATAGAGGGCGTTACTAGTGTAATTCCCCTTTAATGTTATACTTTAAGTATTTAAATGCTTTTATTTCTTCTACGTCTATGCAATTTTTGAAATTCGTCGTTAATTTAGGGTTTTTAAAATACAGCATAGAAGTTTGCACTTTGAACAACAAAGTAAGGAAATGAAAATAATTATTGTAAATTGTCGACCAACAACAAGTTTCATAAATTTTACTGTAAGGAATCTCAGACTTTACTGAAGGTGCAACATAATTCTCAGGAAACGTATCAAACTTTGCTTGGATTTTCCTTTACATTGTAAATTATTACTAATTATAATTTTAGACGTTTTAACTGTAAAAGGGCAACGTGGGCAACTAACGAGTGCGACAAGGAAAGTATATTCAACTAATGAATGCAACAAGGAAGGAAGAACAAGTGTTACAGAAATAAGCATTTTACACCATAAAAAGCTTCTTTACTGATAATAGGTAAATACTTTAAGCCGAAACGTACTATACTGTCTACTAAAGAAACTATCTAATCCCCTCCGTCATGTCTTTAAGAACGAAAAATCATTTCTAGCAGTGTAGTTTTCAAATAAAAATAGTAATTTCAAATTTTAAAAGTGGGATTATACAAACTGCCATCAAAACTTATTTTTTTATCCATTAACCAGTAACTATGTATTTGTATATAAACACAACGTCCATGGACACGCCGGTTTTAACTTGTTCAGAAAAAATTCTGGCGTGCAGAAGATTCGAACCCACTGTCGTTGGGAATCTAGTTTTATAGGGATAAATTTCTACCGTTGGTGGCGCTGCTATCGATGTCACAATGGCTGCGTTGTCGAGTAATCACTTCAGGTTGTAATAGACGACGTGCACGTGAGTGGTTCAAAGTTTTTATATAAATCTGAATATTTCTTCGAATTGTAGCTTCACACGTAAGTAAAATGAAATATTAAAGCAATACTGTGGGTGTATTGATGATTATTAGTTCAAAAACGCCGTCCTCAAATAAATTAATAAGTTGCTTAACCTAGCCATAGATTAATAACTCCTTAGATCACTGATTTAAATGGTGTAGTAGTTCTGCTCGAAATAGTGACATTAAACTATCCTAGGTGGCAGTACCCGCAGGTACTGAAAACTTACTCAAGTGAATCGTGGTAGAATAAAAGCAATGAACCACTTAACTGGTCAACTTTGTTGAGGGTTAAATCTTGAAGCAGGTAAAAGCACTGAGCAGGGTTTCCTTTCTACCTGTTCAAGTTTTATATTAATACATTTTTGAACTATTAAGCTTAAGTAATATGTTTATAAATACGAATATTAAAATTACAGCAAAAATAGTATAGGTACGTTATTATTTATATATACATTTATTATGTTTAACATGATATAAATTTTGATGAGGCATTTCTCAAGAAATTCATATCTTGTTTATTAAAAAAAAACATCTCAATTTATGACAATAGTAGCTTTATTTAGGAATGTACTATTTATACTTTTAATTAAAAATAGAGAATACATTTCTGAACTAGCAGCCGATTGTTGTTTAACATTGCACAAAAGTCCAGTAATCTAAATTTTAGGATAGAAATATTAGAAATAATTGATTAAATTAACTAATCTTATTGCTAGTATGATGTTGCTTAAATATAGCTTAAATATACTATTATAATTATATTATAAACTTCTCATTGAAATGTGGACGAAATCCTGAACAAACATAGGTAGAAGTAAGCTTTCCTAATCTTAAATATGTGACAATTTGGAAGAGTTATTAATCTATGACCTAGCATTACTAAACTATTTTTTAAAGTAACATTTTAATGGCCTGAATTCATTTTTGATTTATTTAAGCTGGTTGACTACTAAATTCTTATTTTTCAGGATCATTGAAAATGAAAAGTTCTCGGTGTATTACTGAAGGGGAAGCTGTTCTTAATGCTAATCATATATTTACATGTGGAAGTGTGGAGCGCCGTGATAATTATATAAAATTACTCGCATTACGTTTAAAAACGAGTGCGCTAACCACAGATCCACTTGAAATAAATGCAAGTTTTGATTTAACCGCAGAGATCAAAATTAAAGGCAGTTCATGTACTTGCAAGGCGGGACAGTCTGAAAAATGCAAACATGTGGCAGCATTGCTAATATTGTGCACAAGGTTGTATACATTATATTTAATTACGAAACACAAAGTAAAAAATGAACATTTGATTTATTGGTTTTGGTGTTGTGCGTTACAGGTCGGACATAGAAAAATTTGAAAAGTTTTCTTCGATAGACGTAAAATGTTACTGGAAAATGAAAAAATCTCCTACAACGGAGATGGAGTGCATACCAGCTTCATTATACAAAAACGAACCGTTGGGGGACGAGGATGCAGCAATATAAATCAGCCTTGTCAAGAGTTTTATACTTATTTGAAGTCGTCACCTGCTTTATTAAAACAAATTCAGAGCAATATAAATAAGTTTAAAATATTGATATTTTAATTTTTTATTTGTTTTTCTTTTCTTGTTCATTTGTATGTATAAGTATAACATTAATAAACCAATAAACTGAATGTGTTCTTTAATATTTTATTCACAATAAAACCAATAAAGTATGTTTCGTACAATATTTTGTGTTCTTATCGATTTTTATTAATTTTTAAAGTACGTCCCGTTTTTGAATGAAAAATAAATGGTCATTTTAGCTATGGCAACCATACACACAACAATTTGTATTGGAAATTTGTTTTTTGCGCTTTCAATATTCATTTTACAACAGATATTAGCAATACTCGTATTAAAAAACCTTGATACTTGTGTACGCGCGTATATCTGTTCTCAATTATTACTGTTCTTGGCGGCCATTACAGTAATTCAAATTATCAACACGGGTGGCGCTTTGGTTAAAAATTATCCCCTATAGAGCCTGGGACTCTAATCACTAGACAGTCCGCGGGTCCTAAATTTGAATTAAATTAACAAAACAATTTTTCAATCATTTCTAAACCTAAATTTTATGTAAAACATTTGTTTAGAAACAAAAAAGTGTTTAAAGCGGAATAACGAAACTACTATTGATTTTACAAGTATCGTCCAGTATTTTATTATATTAGTTTAAACTCGAAAGTGATTATACCAAATTATAGTAAATTGGCACTATTACATTTTTGACTTATCACTTTGTACTGTCAGTCATTGTAATATTCAATTGTGTAAACGAAAAAAAGCTGCAAAAAAATACCGAGGAAAAAAAACGAGGAAGAAACCTGGAAGAAAAAGCCTGTAGAAAAATTGGGCGGAACAAATTAGAAGAATAAAGGGTATTATTACTATTTTTAATTCAGAGATAAATAAACATTGAGCGAAGTTCGCCTGCAATTTTTAAAAGGGCACAGTGACTCACCGCAAACCTTATTTTTAAGAAGTTATTTTTTGTAGATGGAATTACCCTCTCCACGTTACTAGGCTAGAACCGCCACTATTTACCATGCTTACCTATTTTTTTTCACTTTATTTATTGTTATGTTTATAATGTGCAAAAAACATGATTAAACAATAGGAACACCGTTTTAAGTTAAGTTTTCTCAATAAAAATAATAATATTAGGCTACTATACATCAGATTGGCCCTATTTATTGATCTTATTAATTATGGTACTTTTACACTTTAAGTGTTGTTAAGGCAGATTCCAGTAATTGTGCTTTTACAGTAAAACAAGAATATTTAAAATTTAACTTCCCAACACAAAATGAATTATTTAAATATACTTAGTTTTTGGTTCGCCCAGCGTTTTGTACTTCATTACTATAACACATACAGCATCTGAAAGTAAATTTTAATTAATCGGCTTACTTCATCTAAGCTCGCTGTATTCATTTTGTTCTTGACAAGTTTCACTTTTAACTCCCATGGAATTATTTCATTTCTTGTTCTATCCCTTTTGGTAACTTCGTGTACATAATTTTTATTATTTCATTTAAATTAGTTCAATCTGCTTATAGTGTCTAGCCGTTAGAATCTATGGTTCACTGTTGTAAGTCAGTGTCGGAATAAAAATTAAATTAAATATTACTACCTTCTTTTTCTTCCGAGTATAACATATAGAGTGTGACCTAAAAGTATAGAATATACAGGCTGAGTCAAGCTATACGCCTTTTTTTTTAGTGAGTTTATTATTAGGAATTTATTAAAATTTTTTGGTATGCATATGTTTCGAAGGGTGCTCTACAACTTGTCGCAGTCAGTTTTTTGATTGGACGTCAAATGTCAAAATAGCGATTTTCAACTGTTTATTTCTAAATGGAACGATACGACTTTTTTCGGCTTAAACGATGCTGTATGATGTTTACAATATGATCCTTACTGAATTTTTATGATTCGGCTGTAAAATAAGCATTCATTATGTTAGTCTAGTAGGCCGGTACGTACGCACACGTCACCATGTTTTTGCGTAAAATAAGTAAACTTTTGATGAAACAATCGCTTGTAAGTAAACATTTCTACTTCTTCGAGTTTCCTGTTGTAATCTTATATTTTTCATTCGATGAATATTGAAGTAACTATTATTTAATGTAATCTAAATGCCTGAGTTTCTGTTTTTTTATGTTTATTAAAATAATGATTTTACTATGCATACTGACAACCATTAAATCGTTTTGTGCAAATACATCAAAGTACGTTCCGTAGGTCTCGCCTACTAGACTAACATAATAAATGCATATTTTACGGCTGAATCGTGAAAATTGGGAAAAAATTCAGTAAGGATCATATTGTAAACATCATACAGCATCGTTTAAGCCGAAAAAAGTCGTATCGTTCCATTTAAAAACAAATAGTTGAAAATCGCTATTTTGACATTTGACGTCCAATCAAAAAACTGCGCCAGGTTGTAGAGCACCCTTCGAAACATATGCACACCAAAAATTTTTAATAAATTCTTAATAATAAACTCACTTAAAAAAAAGGCGTATAGCTTAACTCAGCCTGTATATCTCAATAAATATCCATTTTGTGGAAAAAAGTTTCAAAGTTTAAAATGGTTTATTATTTAGATTTACATAACAGGTCAATACTAAATTATTAATTTTCGAAAAACAAAAGCGCTAGAAATAACACTTCAGTTTTTTTTAATGACAAGGTACCATAATGTTCTACTCGTATGAGAGAGATTATTTTTCTCTTTTTAATGTTGTAAAACTTTAAAACACTTACATGACAAAATTTTCGAGAATAACGCTTTTGTTTAAATTCAGGGCTTGCTAATATGAAGAAGTTTTTTGCGTTTCTCTCTCGAAAATGTTGCTATGTAAGTGTGTTAAAGTTTTATATTATTGAAAAGAGAGGAAAAATTATATCAAATGAGTAGAATATATGGGCATATATTGTCATTATAAAAACTGAAGTGTAACTTGTTGCGCTTTTGTTTTTCAAAAACATAATAAATAATTAAGTATTGCCGTGTCATGTAAAACTAAATACTAAACAACTTTACCTTGAAATATTTTTTCATAAAATAGATATTTACTGAAATATACAGTATATTCCATACTTTTTGAACAAATTGTATAATTTGCTGGTTACCCCGAGTAGGTATACTGTTTATTCCTGTATTCAAAGTTTTCATAGTTTGTATTTTGTTCTATCTGTTCTTTATAGAACAGGGCGGCTCACTTAAGATGACGACCCCTAAATTGAAGGAAAGCAATCCAAATTACATACTAAATGGCAGCTGACACCGCTTAAATAACGATAGTGTGAATAATCAACATATCTATGAATTACAATACAGCTTGCACCAATCGTTATGAATGGCACCTTCTATATTAATTTCACTAAATTTTTTCGGAATAAGAAAAAAAACTAAATCGCTAAACTAATAATAATTATTATAAAGTTGTTACTTCAATTTATAAAATGCGGTTTCATTATTTTATTTTGTAAATGCTACAAATCAGTTGACGAAGTCTTGTAAACTTTCTCTTTTACTGCACCCTATAAAAATAATTCCAGTGGCGTATGATATGGGTAAATGATGCAGATACCATCTTCCGACCTACCCCTCTGGAATTCTGGATAAGTTTCGTTTTAAATAAGGTCTAACTGAGCACAGTTTCCATCCTTCTGGAACCATAGGCGCTGTCCTCTTTCCTAATCCACTTTCTTTAGAAGCTCAGACAAAATATTTTGAAGAAGATGCAGATAAATTTCTTCGGTTACTATTTCGTTAAAAAATATGGTTTAACAATGTGATTGGCAATGATTCCACACCAAACATTCACCCAAAATATTCTTTGGAAGTGTCCTGCTTTCCTTTAATAGATTTATTTATGCATAATAATTATGCTAGTGGTTTAAGGTCCCGCTATTAGAAATTTCGGCTCGTCGCTGAATAGTACCTAATTTAAAAAATTTGGTTCTAAAACTAATTATTCACGAATAAATGTAAGAAATTAAATTCTTAAAAATGATCGTTTTAGTTAGTTAAGATCTTGGGACTACTGTCACATGATATGTGGAAACTCATTTATAATAAAAATTCTCTGTGCAGAAGTTTGACTAATGCCTAGCTGTCGACTTAAAACTCTTTGGCTTATGTCATTTTTATCTACCGCTCGAAAAACAGCAATTTCATTTTATTCACTTGTAACTGTCCCTTACTAATGGATTTAAACTGTCCACGTTCCAGACGCTGAAAAATTTTATTAATTAGATGATTTCTTTGTCGGTAGCGTTTTTTGCGTAAGTTTACAGCCGCTACTGAATTTATTACTATTACATTACTCTTTATTCGCTTGTGGGCATGTAATGACGTAAACCATTATTTAGCCAATTAAGCATTACTCCATCATTCTATAATTAGCACAATTCAACTTTGATATTAAATATAAATTTGACAGATACGAGGGCGGTCTGAAATGTTTCGAGCCTAACATAGAAACAAGTATTTTTTCTGTCAAATTTAGTTTTATTTTTCAACATAGTCTTCTTCTAAGTCGATACACTTTTTCCAGCGATGGTCCAACCTCTTTAACTCGTCAAAATAGTAGTTAACGTCTTGCTCTGCAAAATAGGCTACAGTTGCGATGACCTTCTCGAACGATGAAAATCTCTGCCCTCCGAGCCAAACTTTGAGATAAGGAAACAGAAAATAGTCGCTTGGGGCAGATCTGGTGAATAAGCTGGGTGGTCAATCAATTCAAACTGCAATTCGTGAATTTTGGCAATGGCGACCGCTGAAGTGTGCAACGGTGCGTTGTCCTGGTGGAAGAGCACCTTCTTCCGCTGCGAATAGGGAAGTTTTTCGGCAATTGCTGCTTGCAACTGGTCCAACAACGATGCGCAGTACTGCCTTGTTATTGTTTTACCTTTTGCAAGATAGTCGATGAACAGAATTCTCTGACTATCCCAAAAAACAGTCGCCATCACCTTCGCGGCTGATGAAACATTCTTCGTCTTTTTCGGAGCAGAGTCTCCGTAAACAGCGTCTAACTCGGCTTTGATTAGCGTAGGCGTATTGCCTTTCAAATGCAAGAACTTAATCACGGCACGATATTCGATTTTGTCCATTTTTACAAAAACATACACATCGACTGATACAAACGACTGTCAAAAAACAACTGAGCATCCAAAATGGCTGAAATTTTTACAGGTATCTTCCAAAGCATACGATTGTAGTATCAGAATAGTTTTGACGAGTAACGCATCTTCATGTTGAAGCTCAAAACAATTCAGACCGCCCTCGTAACAGCGAACAATAAATAGAACAAAAAGTCAAATCTTATGTCAATACATTCTCCCCCACTAATTTAAAACAAAATCCCTCCAGAGCGCATGAATTGTCAAAGTCAAAGATCATTATCCGGCATAGTTTCTTTAATTTCGTTTGAAAAGGGTTCATCCACTGAGGCAGAAATTGACATGGACTGGGGAGTTGAAGAAAACTACTCAGTTCTAAGTAAATCTTGTGTAGAAGTTATTGGGTTTCCGCATGCTGTTCTCTAGAAACATCTTATGTGGAGATACTGGGGATTTGCAGATAATCTTCAATGATACTTTCGCACAAGCAGCTGGTCGGCAGATTCAAACTGTAGTTTCTACTCCATTGCAAAGACGAATATCAGGATTTGCCTCTATTCTAATTTAATTTCGTTAACGATAGGTTAGTGTTTGCTTCCTCTAACTGGTCTACGCATGAGAACTGGTTATGCAGTCATTAACCATGTTGGTATCTTAGATTGTGTGATGTAGGTGATCTTCCTCAAACTCAGGGTATGTAAAAATGGCATATCCATATCGCAAAAAAGGTGACTAAAATTCCGAATCACAGTCGATGAAGTCATATTTGAACAAGGAGAAGCAAAAAGGAATCTAGGAAGCTCATCTACTATTGTTAGAATAAGCAGGTTTCTTGTTGATGTTGGTAACGGTTTTTTAAAAGCTATATTTAACATTTCAAAGGTTGACATGTAAAGAATTCATGTTCTATTATTTTTGCAAAACCTAGGCTTTAATTCAGCATATACAGGACAAGACAAGTTTATTTTTCTTATATCGCACCCAATAGTCTAATCGAGTTATACTAGAGTTCTTTTAAAAGTTTGGTGTTATGTTCTACGATTGCTGGGCATATTCTTAAGAAGGCATCCACTACAGTATTTACAAGAAAAATTTAACTCCAATGGCATGCTTTTTTTGTGTTTAATTTACTTGAAATATCCTTATGAAGCATAAAAACGACAGTCTTTTATTCTACAGCTAGTTTCAAATACCGCCCAGTGAATCCATTTGCGTAAAACAGCTACTATAACATAATCTTCTTTTATACAGGTGGGTGTCCGTTTTTGCTATTTGGCAGAGTTTTTGAATAAAACGATACATGCTTTCCAGACGGTATTGCATCAGTAGCAAAATCAGAAGGATTGGTTTTTACAGTGAATGGTAAATCGTTTCAAATTTGGAAAGAAAAGTACCCTTTAGAATTTACCGAAAAATTTGTACATTGAATCAAAAGATGAATCTATTTGGAACGATTTTTTACCTATTTCGAGTAGTGAGCAAGCACACTTACTTACGATGAAGTGCAGCAATATTATTAAGCGGAGAACAATTTAGAAAAATCGTAGTTTCTCAGCATCCCGTTTTATAGTCTTTCTTGAAATAGTATAGCCCAAAAGGCTAATTGATCTCTTTATTTAATGTTAAATTAAATGTATCTACAACTTCTACAATTGTTTGTACGTTTTTATCGCGTTTTTTAAATGCATTTCACACATAATAGCGTAATCTGAATGAGCGTATCATTTAAATTTTTATAATCAAGTATTTCATCTATTTCTCTTTGAAAAGCAGCTACTCCATTAGTAACTCCAAACGGCATTCTACAAAATTGATACAATCTTCCGCATGCTTTGAATCGAGTCAATGCTTTAGTTCTTTTAGAGTCGGAATTTGGTGATAATCACTTCGGAAACCTATAGTACTGAAAAGTTTGCACTTTTCTGTATTAAATCATCTATTCTCGTTAGTAGATACGGAACGATCAGAGTAAACCGTGGATGGGAATTAAAGCCATTACAATTAATTTAACACAATTCAACTACGACCTGAAAAATAAGTTTGACAGACAACAATAAATGATAAATAAAACCAAAAAATCTCATACCACTGCAGTATAAAAAACAAGTAATGTTAGTTTTAGTTTTAGTCTCTTATAGACAAACATTATATCAACACCATTGTCAGTAAAGTTGCCTGAATTGATTTTATTTTATCAACTTAAAGATAAAATTATTTTTAGTGAGTTTTGCCGCGTCCCTATTTTCATGGTTTGCTTTATTGCTGATGTTCCTCAATTTTCTTAGTTTAAATGACCTGTAACATGTTGAACTGGTAACATTTTGTTAGTCCTGTTCTGTTCTACTTATTAACATAGATTCATCAGCAAGTATAAGAGCATTGAATATAACAAAATATTGCATTATCCTAGAGGTGTTTTGTTTTTTAGTATCCTTAAAGGAAGTCCATCAAACGCTTCTTCTATGTCTATGGATTGTTAAATAGGTTTATTTGTTGATTTTGATTGCGCTTTGAATTAGTAGTGATAGTGTAAATATTTTATGTTAGGAGCGAGGTATTTCACTTTTCCAGGAAGTTTAATGTCTTATACGGATAAACTGTGGCGCCAGTTAGATACCCTCACAAGTATTGCAATGCAAATTGCAAAAACAATCGCCAAAAACCGCGTTTGGTTATAGTGCCAAATTACTTTTTCAATGTGACAGTAACTACAGACTCCTCAATCCTGTAGCGCATTGTTGTAAATATCAATATAGACCGCGTCATAATTTGGGGAATACACCTAGCATAATCAGATAAGAACCGATCTGTAGCTTGTATGCGTTTACAAGCATTTGCTCTAAAAGTTTACGCCATAGTTGTTGGTGGGACCCGCTTTTCATGGCAGAGGCACGTGTTTAGATTGTTTGAACCTAGTTTGTATGGGTTCACAAATAGCTAACAAGCATACGACGGTTAAGTATTCTTGTCGTAACAAACAAGATACATTAAGATCAAGTACTTGTCCATCCCAAGGTTCAAACAGTCTAAGCACACAGCCCTGTGTAGGAAGGCAGGGCACACGCATAAATATGGCTCAAACTTCTAGAGAAAATGCTTGTAAAGGCAGACAAGCTACAGGATGGTTCCTATTTGATTATGCTGAGTGTAATCTCCAAATGAAGACACGGTCCAAGCAGAAAGTAAATTGTAATATTGACAGGAACCTCGAATCCTTCAATTATTTTATTTATATTAAGATGAACTTCAACTAAATAAAGCATGAACTTCAAGATTTCAAGATTGTGACGGAAACACATCTATCCATTTGTCAGTGTTACACTACACTTAAATTTATACTCTTTATGTAATTTTTCATATTAGAACATTTCAGACTTTAAAATTGCAGATGTCGAAGTTAGTTGGGTAGAGGTGAACAGTTTATCTAGCGTTAGACAATTCGTAAAACATGTAATAAAATCATTTAAATTGGCCTAGGAGGTTGTTCGAATCTAATAGTGGATACAAAGGTACAATATAAAGATGTAGAAGCAGTTAAATCAAAAATGCCAGTTCTTATGCAACGCGTTTCCTAATGCTATCTAATGATAACAACTCAATATACGCAATTGTATATTCTTATAAAATATGCTTAAATGTAAATTTTTCTGGTATAATTACCTGAGTTTGTGATAGACATATACACTCTGGAGGGCACACAGGTGGCATAATCATATTAAAGGCAGTAACTTGTACCAGAACTACGGCTGATGCATAACGCCACAGGAAACCGCGCACCATCTGAAAAATATAAATGAATGCATGTGAAATCGAATTCTTAATATACCGTGATATAGTTGATGGTTCATGTGTTAGCTTATAACTGAACACACGAGAACATTTTATTTCATATTATTTCGGCTTTCCAAATCAACAGCAACCCAAGCTTAATTAAAATGTTCATCAGCCGTAAAAGCTTATATTCTAAACTCCCATTTCATTAAATCCTAATTCTTGCCATTAAAAGCGTTAATATTTGCCTTTCTCATTTAGTCAACGTAAAATAATACTGTTTGACTAACAGATTACCTGTTTATCGTAACTGAGCGAATAATAAATACAAATTAATTTTGAAATTATCATTACAAACTTGATTTCCTGTAGACTCCAAATTTCTTAAAAAAGTCGATAAAACGGAGACTTCAATTTAACAACCACATTATCACTACACAATTAGCAATTCAGCGATATTTAATGATAGGATGATAGTCTGTTATGTATAATTTATTCGTGTTTAAATTAGCAAGGAAAAATAATTAGAGCGTAAATTAAGAACATTATTTCGGAGTTATTAGTTTCAACGTTTTTAAACTATTTAGAAAAAGGTATAGACAATAACTTTTTATAGAGGAATAAACAAAAATAAACAAATTTAATCGTAGATGCTTATTTTGAAAGGCAAAACTGTGCGTATTCTTCAGAGTGCGTGCTGGCAAGCGCATCATTAATCTTGCATATTTTGATACCGTAATGTAGCTCATTGAATTTACATGGCAGCTGTCGACTAGGTTTTTGAAATATTTCATGTTTAGTAAGTGAATAGTGACAATTATATATGATAAACATTAACTTTTGAAACGTATTACCGTATATGCCGGGAAGTTACTTCAACTTAAGAATACTTTTCCGCGAAAGCTTTCCCACAACTGATTAATCTCTTAACAATGTTTTACAATTTCTTGAGGCACTAAAAAAAGATACAACTTTTAAGTTGTTATTGTTATTTTATTAAAACGAAGTTGATTATAAGTTAACTTTAAAAATGCAACTTTTTTAAAATAAAATATTAATGTACAGTGGTTCATAAATAATGGGTCAATTGTTAATAGCTTGTTCAAGAAAAAGAAATTGACTATGTGACCAGAACGTCTTCGTAATAAAGATATAGGAAACAATTGAAGTTGTTATTGCTTTAAAAATTTCTTCAGAGGAACTGGGAGGGCTGTAGACGCCACCTAATCGAGTACAATTAAGCTATGAGATTGTAAAAAATTCAACTTCTTAAAGAAAATAATAGTGCCAATACTACAATCAAGTTGCAAACACTGCAACGTTCAGGAAGTATCTGCCTTTTTGTTCCATCCTGGGTTGGTATCAATTGCTTGTTCCGTGTACTGTGGCCTAAAAGACGTATTGTGCTTCCAGTAAAATTCCTTATGGCAGTGATAGTGGTAGTGCTGTACTTTAGAGAAGCCCAGGACGTCGTCAATGGAGGTTTTACTAAACATTGCGGGTTTAAGTTCTGGTACTCCAAAATGTCTTATTCTGCGGGCTGTTAATACCTCTCAGTGTAATAAGCAATAAAGGGGTGTTTTATCGTTCTTTTTACAGAACCTGTAACGCGGGTTTTCTGCGAGTTCTATTGTGTATACGTGTTTGTTCATACAACTTGTTGTATGCATTAGTTTCTCCCTACTAAACGTGAGGAGTTTTTCAGCCACTTTTTTGGCACCCGGTACTTCTCTGTCTTATACCCGGGTACTCTGTCTAGTACTTGCGGTGAACGTTTCTTAACCAGTTTCTAGTCACCCTGGCGGTGCTGTAGGCAGGTTGGGTCAGCTCCTATCAGCTGTTGCCAGCTCTTGCTAGCTTTTCCGCTTCTTTGTTGCCATATACTTTGTGATGTGCTGGAACCCACATCAAACGTAGGCTATAGTATTTTCCTAGTTCCACCAGTTTTCTATGGCATTCCAGAACCAATTTATAGTTAAATTGGCAGGTCATGGGCGCTTTTAGCGGCGCCTGGCTGTCAGTCAAAATTCATAATGTAGATTTTCTTATTTATGTAGAACCTCTGCATTATAATTTGAACATAGGTGAGAATAGCTGCCATTTCGGTCTGGTCCACTATTACAAAGCGTCTCAGGTTTATGCTAAACGCGTTGTTTGCACGGTGAAGAACCGCGATGCCGGTCACACGGTATTCAACGTTAAGCACTGCCCGCTCTGGTCCCCACTCGAATAGGTGACCAATATAGGCGTATATCTGCAACCAACCGTGCTTTGGAGAGCAAGTTAAGCCGTCGGTCCCGGTTGTCATACTAACATCTTTGGCAATCGTAAACCATTTAGTGGAACTTCTTCTCCTTTCAACGGGTAAGGCCAGCCTCCTGCCTGGCATACGTGCAAAGAGGGCTCACAGAACCCACACTAATTGCGGGTTTTAAACAAGCCATTGGCCTATAACAAGAGGAAGAAGAAGAAGAAGCATTGTCTGGCCCTTCTTTGTAAATGCCCAGCCCTGTACCACTGTCTCTTCTGGATCCGTCAGTAGACTAGATGAGGACCCCGTTTAGTTTATCTTCCTTCCACTCGTACCGCTCTAGTACAATGATAACAAATGGTTTTCGGAAGTCAAATGAGGTTTTGACTTTTTCTGACTGCATCTGTAAGATGTAGTTTTCACTTATAATTTTTGAAACTTTGGTATGATCTGTAGAATATCTACCGTTCGCATTTGTTACCAGTCGGTACGCCCCTAGTCTCGCTTCCGCTTTTTCTAGTAGAACTTCTAACGCGGCTGTTGGAGCAATAGATATTGCCACTGTTGTTCCTATGCAGGGCAGTGTTTGCAATTTGCTTGTTTTTCATTGAAACATATTTTGCCCTGTGCCACCACACCAAAAAAGAAAATGTGATTGTTAGGACTATCACTTTCATGTGCAGCCAATGTACTAAGTTTGGTTGCAGCGCCTACGATTTTTCAAACATTCGCCTACAAGTCCAAAATACCCTAGTAGCTTTGTTTGTAATATGTTCAAGATGCCGTTCAAAGATCAATCTGATGTCTATAAAAACGCCCAGACATTTGACTTTTTCTACTATCTGTAATTGTTTGCCGAACGGAAAAATTTCCCCGTTGCTGAGGATCCTTCTACGTGTTACTGAAAAAAGCGAGGGTTTTTCGGGGTTAACCGATTGCTTTACACCACCTTTTCAGAGTCGTTAGTACTAATTAAATTCTGTTGAAAACAACGCTCTTGAATTTCTCTTGGATGAAGATGGTAATATCATCCGCATATTTTTCTGTACATAAGTATACAAGTTCATCCCTTTCTCATCTAGCTGCCGCAAAAGACCGTCAACCACAAGGCACCACAGCAGTGGTGAGAGAACGCCTCCCTGTCGACATCTTGTATTAACTGACACTTTAACGGTTACTTTGTTGAGAGCTGTGGTTATTATTCTGCTTTTTAGTATATTTGCAATCCAGCGACACGGTGCAGGGTGGATTTTCCTATGCATCACGACTCGATAAATAGATTCAAACGAAGTGTTATCGAAAGCTTACTCAATATCCTGGAAAACTTTAAGTCCGAATTGTTTGGCCTGAAGAATATTTTCTGTTTTGCTAGTTAGTTTGTAAGCAACTAGCTCGCAAGATTTTCCTAATTGATAAGCATACTGGTTTTGATGCAGTAAAAATCTGTTCAATATCTCGTGCCTTCTATGCCTATGCATCAGTGTCTGCCTCATATTTTACATTCAAAATCGTTAGTTGGTTTATTCTTACATTTACAAGAGCCTACATGAGTCACGCATGCTCTGAACTTGATCGTAACTGTTTATAACCAACGATCTAATAAACCAACCGCAAAGATAATGATTTGACAATTGTAAGATTCTATTAATAACGTGTAATTGTTAATGACGCAAACAAAATAAATTTACGTATTACTACTATTTAAAAGCATATACTAAAGTATATACTATATATATAAATACTCCGTAACATAATAATTGTTTATTTATTTCGCAGCCATAACTCTACGGAGGTTTTTAGTCGGTACAGTCTTTTTGCTCTGAAAATCGAATTTGTTCACATTAGAGTTGATCAGATGAAAACGTGAAATGCTGTTGTTCGTATTTATAGCACAAGCATTTGGGACATATCAAAAGACCTGGTAATTTTAAACATCTGGCGTAAAAGATCATAAGAAGCGTTTACCAGTTTAGTCGGGCCTTATAAATTATTCGAACTGCAGGGAAAGGTTTTGATATAGAAAGGATGGAATCAAAAACGTCTATGTTTCAGAAGAATACGGTAATAAGAGCTTGCTTATGAATATACTCAATGTTGTAAAATTTTAATATGCAAATACGAGTTTAGCAGCCAGATATTTGTTATGTAAGGGCAATCACAAGCAACGGTCATCGGTGTAAATAATACTTCAACGAAAGAGAATTTAGAACAAACTTTTTGCCATATTTTTAAAGTTTTTCAACGAAAAACAATAATTTACGACTACCGAAATTAAAAACTGGAAAATAAAACAGTCCGTTGAAAAGAGAACAGGGTTGCTATCAGTTAAAATCAACACATCTAATAAGAACTAAATTTAACATTAATTAGTGCAAATGGGCTGTTTCTATTTATGCTTTCACTGAATAAGAAGGTATAAATCTTCAATGTTTCTGAAATTCATATAGGTTCTAGTGAGAGTTACAGCATTCGGGACAAATCAGATTGCAAAGTACCACTTTACGTCAAAGCTACTCTAAAATGATGATAATAATATAATAATATTACACTTCTCAAGGGGTTTCTATCTCGATTTTGGTTTTGAAATAATTAGACAACTCTCTCTCACTCCCACGCTAACGTTTTGTGGATCAACTTAGTCTTCTGGTGATTCCTAATTTCCAATTATGTTTATCCTCTAAAATCTTCAAACTGATTCTTTAATAATTAACCAGTAGAGCTGAAAAAGTTTTGTATGGTTTTGACTAGACTAGGTTTTGGTCACAGTAATTTCGTGGTGACCTATATAAGTGGATATTGTCAAATAAATTTTGGCTAGAGAAATCAGTGGCGTTTCATGAATTCAATAATTTTAAAATATAATATGTATCTACTACTTTGAACATTTTGCCGTTTAAAAGATTACTGAAACAGTTCATTATCTAAGAACAGGTTAAATTTTCTTTTTTATTGAACGATGCCACACTTTTATATTCTTTTATCGTCGCAAATTTTTTTTTTTGATTTTTGGTACTGTTGTATTAACCCGAAAAAATGTTTAGGTTCGCCCCTAGGTTGTTTTACTAGTCAGCAATTATTATTTCGATGTTTTCGTTCGTGTTTATATAACATATTGGTTTATGACAACACCTTAATCCGCAAAATAAAAATAAACAAAAAAACTTCTTCGATTTATAAACTCTTAAATATTTTAATACTAAATATTAGCTTTCTACACAACCTAAGTTATTAAAAGTCAACGTAAATTCGCAATGTTATTGCATTAGAACGCGAGATACTATTTCTTACCTCTAATAAACCAAAAACATGTTTTTTAAACATGTTCAATTGTTTTAAATTTTATGAGAATAAATTTTGGACATAACATGTACCTTATCTTTTTTCTTTTAAAATTGTTTGACCTGTTAAAGTTTATACTCATACATTAAATGTATAAAGCAGCCAAAGAAAATTCAGGTACGTCCCAATAGTTGTGTTTGGTCATTGTAAGTGATGAACAGTCGATGTTTTGTGCATAAAGTATTAGATTGTTGCGTTAGACGTCTGCTGGCGTTGCCACTCAAATAATGAACGAAAGGTTAGGTCAGCGTGCCGCGATGCAGTCAGAGAATGGAGAAAAGTTGAAGGACGCCGCGTTTATTATATATTTATATAGAAAATGGAAAACAGTTCTACTGAATATATTTTAAATTAAAAATTATAGTAACTACTTTTTGAAATAGCATTTCATATAAATTCATTTCAAATATATATATCAGACTGGTAAAAATTTACTTAATTTTAGGATATTTAGATAGAAAATCACAATTCAAATTAAAATATTAAAATTAAGACCATTTTGAAAATTATTTTACGCAGTGCCATAATAGACGTGCGACTGGTAAAGCACCACACTTTGATGGCGAATTCTACAATCCTTAAAGATGAGTCATGCATGGCATGCGCTCGTTTGACATATGATAACTACTTCCGTAACCGTAGCTTGCTGAGCAGTGTTTGGGTAAAATGTGGAAGAAATTTATTTTTAAATTGGCTCTCTATTAAAGTCGTATGTTTTTGCTACTTTCAAATTTATTGTTATCTAAGATATTTATCGAGTTCATAGGCAGCCTACAAAAATGGCTGCGTTGTTGAAGACGTGTTTCAGCGCGCTCTAAAGTTTATGTGTGTAGTCAAGCCGCATTGAGTTATTAATTGGTAAAACCGGCCAATACATAAATTTGATGTCCAATATTCTCGACATTTGTTGAATTTAAAGTGATTAACTTTTGACACAACGAGTACCTTATGCAAAACGTGCAGTCGCAAAGCCACAAGAAACCATATAATGGTAAATTGTGAATGCAATAATTGTTGGCATGGCACATGTGTTGGTTTATCCTCTGACCATGTGCCAGGTGAGATCTGGACGTTCAAAACCTGCGAGGAACCCTCATTAAATAATATTATAAAAAAGATAAAAGTTATGGCCGCTCAAAATGTTCTAATTAGTAACCGGATTATTTCATGTAATCGTAGTATTGATGAAATAAAAATTACCGTTGTTAAACAAAATGCAATTTAAAGAAATAGTATATGCCAACTGATAATCTTGTAAAAACAAATAACTTGATGAAGTGAACTAAATCGGATAGAACAGTATTCGCGTTTAAATTGCATAAAAATTCATGGCATTCTCGAACCGCTTAACAAAGAAATACTATTGCTTGCATCGGCTATCGCATAAACTTTAAGATTGTCAGAGTCATAGTTGATGCTGCCTATCGTTTGCAAATTAATTAAAAAATGCCTAGAAAGCCCAGAGGTACCATAGTCAAATTTACCAGTCGTCTAGACGAGGAGGATTTTCTAAGGACAGTGAAAGCTAGAAGGCATCTCACCTCTCGTGATCTGGTAGGTCTACAAGGTGCTCAGCAGTGTGCAATATCTAGGATTCACGCATACGAATCGTTAACAAAGCACAATTGGCTGCTATACAACAAATGCAGGACTTTTGAGAATAATAGTACTGTGAAATTCCTATGGGTGACGAACAGAAAAATCATGATGAAGAAGTCAGAAGGATTAATTGCGAGATTGATTTTGGTGATGTAAACTTATATATTAATTTAAGATGTCTCTGTACTAAACTCTTTTGATGTAGAAAGCTACCATCGTTTAGTCAGAGCAAAAGTGGTTATTGATAAAAAATTGGAAAGTAGACAAAGGTTCCGCAAAAGGAATCTGATAGTAAAGGGAACCGATTTAGAAATTAAAAAAGCAGAGTACCAATAATTCATAAATGATAAAATACAACAAGGAACAAAGGCACACGAGAAGCAATATTAAGTCTACGAAACATTATAGAGAACAGCTTCCGAACAGACAAAAAAGTGTACATTGCCTTTGTCGACCTACTAAAGGCCTTCGACAACGTAAACTGGAACACATTAATGAAAATATTAAAGAACATCAAAATAGACTACAGGGACCGGATAATAATAAGAGAACTATACAAACATCAAACAACACTTATAAAAATAAAAAACAGTAACAGAGAAGCTACAATTAAAAAGGGTGTCAGGTAAGGCTGCAATCTATCACCGTCACTGTTTAATGTATATATAGAACAAGCAGTAAATGAATGTAAAGAGTACTGTACAGGAATTAAGGTGAATGGAGTGCGAATACAGATGCTACGTTTTGCGGATGATATAGCAATCATAACACAAGATGAAATGAAGTTAAAAAGAGCCTTGAAAAGCCTAGATGACATTTTAAAAACTAACTACAACCTAAAAATCAATAGAAAAAAGACAGAAGTCATGGTCTGCTTCAAGGATCCTGAAAATATAAATATTAGAATAGAAGACGATGCTAAGACAAGTACCGACATTCAAATATCTAGGCAGCATATTCACAGAAGATGGCAGAAGTAAAGAAGATGTTAAACAACGAATAAGAGAAGCCAAGAGCATGTTTAATAATAAAAAACAACTATTGTGTTCAAACAGTCTTAAACTGCGAACAAAAAAGGCTCTAATAAAAAGCTGCATCTGGAGTACTGCCCTGTATGGATCAGAAACGTGGACCATAGGAAAAAATGAAGAAAAAACCATAAAAGCATTTGAAACCTGGTGCTGGAGAAGAATGCTGAAAATTAAATGGACCGACCGTGTAACAAATGAGGAGGTGCTTCAAAGAGCGGAAGAAGAAAGAACATTACTAAAAACGTTAAAAAGCAGACGACATTCGTGGATAGGACATATAATTAGACATAACGAGTTTGTGACAAATATCATGGAAGGAGTAATACCCGGAAAAAAGGCCAGGGGAAGGCCTAGACTTCAATATTTAAATGAAGCCATTAAAAACATTAGATGGAAAGCTGTCAACCAATCTGCGGATTGAAGGATTGAAGAAGAAAATACAACTAATAAACATGCATAAAGATACAAATCAATCAAAAAGACGAAATAAATAAACAATTAACCACCACAATAAAAGACTACATCATAAAAACTAGAAAACAATTGCCAAAACTAAAAGCAAAACCGGAAATAGATGATGATACTAAGGAGTTAATAGAACAACGCAGGCAAAATAAACAAACAACAGAAAAGAGGATCAATTGAATACGCCGAAATCAACAAATTAATAGAAAGTAGGATAAGAGAATACAGAACAAAAAAGTGAAGACATAATTGATAAAGTAATAGAAAAGAATAAAAATATAAAATGCTTAAGACCCAATTTAGGTCGCAAACAGATATACTCTTTCTTAAATGAAAGGGAAGAAGTGATAACAGACCGAGAACAGTTACTGAGGATAGTAGAAAAATATTACATCAATATTTTGAATTGATTGTGTGGTAGGCACATGGTGAAACATTATTAATAAATATTCATTAATACTATTAAAAATTAATAGTTTATTAATAAATCAAAACACTTGGTAATTGTTTCACAATTTGTTGGATTTTATTTTCTCGATTTGAGTTTTAACCATCTTCAGGAGTTTACAAATAAAACTAAAACTAAAACCCTAAAGATGTACAAAACTACCCATTACTACCGGCCTCTAGGCACAGCACACGAAACGCCCGCCGTGTTGAAGAGTAAATCAAGAAAAATATTCTGATTTCAACTATAGCTAAGATATGTTTTCTTCTATTGGAACTCATCAAGTGGACGCAAACTAGCTACAGTTAAAACCAAAACCGATAGGCAGAAGTATACCCAGAAGACAAAATCGTGATTGGGGAATTACATCAGTAATGTCCTCTAATGTGCGGCGAGGAAAGTTACAAAGTAACAAACCAATATTTGAGTAAGAAAGGAACTTGCTAAGCGAATATCTACAATCACTACCGGCCTCTAGGCACACCAAACGAAACTCTGTGTTGCAAAGTAAATCAAGAAACAGATTTTGGTTTCACTATAACTAGGATAGAACACGACATGTTTCGTTCTATTGGAACTCATCAGGTAGACGCAAACCTAGCTACAGTTGAAACCAAAACCGACAGGCAAAAATTATACCTAGAAGACAAAATCATGACCGGGGAATTAGAACAATAATGCCCTCTAATGTGCGGCGATGCAAGTTGCAAAGCAACAAATAGAAATTTGAGTGAGAAAGGAACTCGCTAAGCGAGTCTCTGCAATCGGCACTGGCTTCTAAGCACAGCGCACGAAACGCCGAAAATACTAAAAGTATGGGAAAGTTAAAATTGGCAACGCCTGTTGTGAACTTTGTAAACATGTAGATGAGGGATAGGTATACACTTAGTAAATATATATTACCTTCTTAATACAAATAATAACATTTTTAAACCACTTAGACAAATTAATAGATCAAATTAAAGACTTCAAAAGTTTTACAGTTTTGACTCGTTTCCCTACTCAATTTTTAATTCATCTACAATACAATAATTTCGTGTAGATGTTTCCAGATTATTAGAATTAGTAACTGCTTTATCGTTTTAGCAACATAGGGATAACGTTATACAAAAACTTTTTACACTGGTAACAAAGTGTATATGAAAAATGTATTAATACGGTTTAGAAACCCTGGTTTATCCCTTAGGAGGGCAGTTAATCCGACATATCGTAACTGGCGTCTCCCTAATATTCTTTCTAAAATCTCTGGGGTACAAGCAGATGACGCTCAAGTTCTTTCTTGAGTAAAAGATCAGACACACTTCATTTTATGTTGAATGATGTGCACGTACAGTAACAACTGTAGAATAAGGATAAAATATTTCCCTTGTTCGCAGTTACTTCCATTTTGGTGGAATAAATTTTAGCAATTTGTTGCGCAACAACGGCGTAATATCTAAATTGACAAGCACATTATTTAGATGCTATACGGACTGCTACGGACTTCTACATATTTATTATTTTATATCAATCTCTATAATATATGAAACATAAATGAAAATAAATTTTTTTTTATTTTTTTTTCTACAATGCACATGATTTATTGGTAAGGTACCGATGGAATTAAACTAATATGTATTTTAAAATTCTCATCAGTACTAGTAGAGCAATAGTTTACACCTAATTTTTAGAAACGGTAATATTAAAGACTACTTTTAACCCTTTCACTTCTTGACTGTAAAGATTTTTCTTACTCTTTGGTAAAGGGAGTTAAACAAGTGCGTAGCTTCCGCATCCGTTCATGTCAAGAGAATAATTTTAACCGTATGTAGTAACTCTTCAAGGCTAAACTTTATAAAAATATGACCAAGTCTAAGGAAAGTGCTTCGCCTATTTTTGCTTAGTTATTGTTGTTCGGTTTATCAATTCAGCTAATCAATAAAAATTAACATTGTTTACATTTTCATATCATATTTGACACTGAAACTACGAGATTTTTGAAAACGAAAAATTGGGAGAAGGAAGGGGGGGTTAGCGGGTAGTGATAGGGATATATGGCAGCCTTTTTATTTTTTTTAGATTTTATCTATCATTTATTTAATGATCGATTTTTGCAAGATTATTTAATAAATTTAATTTGATAGAACTTTTCTTGCTGTTGCATAGCAAACTGTTTACAACCTGCGCTAGCTATAACAGACCCATTTTATTATTGCATCAATTATCCAAATCCTCACAGGCTGTACCGAAAATACTCTTGTATAATAAATTGCTGCTTTTCAATATCGCTACTGAAGAAACACACGGTATATGATAACGTAAAACAACATTATATGATACATTTTTACGCTGTATAATAGCGTCCTCTTAAATTGCCACATTGTAGTCCCTTCAGTTTATAAATAGTTGAGCTTAGATACTTTAAGGCCCCACCATCTCGACATTTCAGGAATAAGGGTCAGGTGATATTTCTTTTATGTCTGCTTTTTCTTCATACGTGGCGCGGAAAACCACAACGTTCAAGCCGCAAGGGCCCATCGGGAATGCCATTATTATGCTAAGGAGTGTCTCCAAAAAGGTCTAATCTCATATATACATATAATAGCACTATTCTTTTCCGCCCTCGTTACTTGAAAACAGCTAAATTCTTTAATAACAAACATAGAAGTTTACCAAAAATAGTAGTTTAATTTATTTGTTTACTGTATTTGAATATAGTGCATTTGCTAACCATTGTTTTATTGAAGAAGTGGAATGTTTGTCAACTATCATGTTTAGATGATTTTCCTTAAATGTAGGTTTTGCGCTAGAATGGCATACTATTCCAATGTTTTATTTGAGCAGGCAGCAAATATTGTAAGATAAAGCAGTTCAAAGTCAGTATAGCATACAAGGCGTTCCACGAAATAGTAGGGGTACCTGTCGATACTTTACCTATATTTAGAACACAAGTCCAATATAAGGAGTAATCATTATGTCTATTCTCAATATTTGATAGGTTATGGACATGTTTAGTTGTAGACTGAAATGTATAGAGTGTAACGAACTTCGTTTGCGCTGGTAAAATTATTTTACTTCAGTGACCTTTAGAATTTAACACAAACTAGTCCGTTACCCTCTTCACTCTCCAGTCTATTCTGAGTTTCTGAGTTTGAGGGCGCACCCCAGGATTAGAGTAGGAACAGTTCCCTATCCGTGCCTATTTTCTTTAAAACGGACAACCCGTCAAATAGTTTAAAAGTTATTTAAAACCGACTTTCCCGATCGTGCTAGATTTTATTGCTAGTTTGAATATTGTGAAAACGAAGTACGTTAGTCAGCATTGTTACAGAGATTGTTGTATGTTGACACTAGGGTGCCGAAATAACTGAGCGTCTGTACACAACGACATTTAACCTCATTGATTTTGACATGCATTAAATTTTGGTAAATTTACTCATATTTATTGCTTTATAAGAATAAGACAAAAAATAAACTTTTCGAAGTGACGACCAAGAAACATAAAACATAAATATTGTAATTAAGGTGACCAGCCCACATTGCCGCATTTTAGTGGCATGCATTAAATCAATTCAAAAGATTAGTTTATTACATATTTGCACGCACCACAGCTGCCCAGTCATTGCACCTAGTTAAAATTGTTTTTTACTTACTTTAAAGTCCATTTACAGTTTATTTTGTTTGTAACTTAGCTCAACCATCTGATCGCATTGAAGCTCTAGACGAGTTACCGTTACCGTGGCAACCTTGTTATTAAATTGGCATTACTATGTTTCTTTGGATACTGTGGAACCAGAACTAAATTGTTTTTTTTTAAATATAGTTACTAAGAATATCACACCTGTTAATTTTAAATTAAATATCTTTCATAATTTGTATATGGTTAAAACACAGTATTGTTTTGAGTTAACTTCATTCTGTGTAATTTCTTATGAGATGCTAATGTTGAACTGTAGAATATATAAATTCACAACTTGGTTCTGAACGTGCAGCCAGATCTACCCAGCCCATTAAAAACCAGTGCAGTCCGAATCACATCGAAATACAGAAGATTTATTATTTTTTGTCAATTCTATTTGAGTAATCTTTTACAATAATTAAGCAAAATGGCCGTCACTTTCTGTAATGCAATGTCTATCTCTCGTTAAAAGAGATATTGTTGCTCTGCGAAGCGTTGCAGCATCATACAAGCGTACCTTTAGTCTTAATACCATTTGTGAAGTTGTTTCAAACACAACAGTATTTCATATCGCAAAGTGTGCTGGCGCGCCATCGTGCTAAAACTGTCTAGCAAGAAGTGTTGTTATAAATCAAATTTTTAGATTACAGCAACTGTAGATATTTTGCTGCATAGCACAATTAGCGACTTCTTTTGTTAAATTTCGTTTTTTGGACATTTCAGCCTTCACCTAAGAATATTTATAACTCCGCCAATATTAAGTTCAGATCATTCTTTATATTCAACTAATGATGACCCCCCTGAACGTAAGTGAAGTATCGATTCTGTCGTAGGTCACCCTGTATATTTCTAGAGCAAAATATTATTTATTGAAACTGAATGTTAGAAATTTAGTCTTCGAGAGAGAGAGAGAGAGAAGGAGGTACAGTGTTTTAGAGAAGTGTATTATTTTAGGCTTTTTACAAATTTTGTAATGCGCATTTTACTGGCTTTGTTTACTAAATCTAAAACCATTTAAAAATTTTACTTGCTTTTTGTAAATGTTGATCATACGAAATTGTTTTCAAGCATTCTAAGGAAATTACATTCAAAAGCGTATTCAGAAGTGGTTACTGTTTATTGAAAAACAAACTTTATTTCATGCTATAACCCTTGTAGAAAAGTCAATCTTATTTTAATTATTTTTTAAAATAGCCCAAAAAAAATTATTATTATCACTACCAATCGAGATGCGATAACGAGCTTTTAACTACAAAAAAATGTTTCTCTGCTGTTATTCCGCTGTCCAAATCCAAAATATTAAATTACCCTTGGTATAAAAATGATATTTTGCAAGTTCAACAGTATTATACATGTAAACATCGATTTTTTAAGCAAAATTGTGGAATGGGTTTGCAGAGCTTCAAGTATAATTATTTTCACATCTTTGCAGTAGCGCAGCTGTACAAGAGTAGAAGTCGAAGTTGTTATCTTCTACGTGATAATGACGGTAGGAAGATTTGGCCTGTTATAAATTAACTACAGCAATAAAAATACTAACATGTGCACCTTTAATTCACAATTGTTAGTAGTAGCTGTTTTCTATTGGATTAAAAATTTACTCACCTAACATATACATTTAAATTAAAAAAATACGTATGAATTTTCCGATATAACGTTGCAGTTAACGAGCTTGTCCTTGGTTTTTTTTAGATTGAGGCAATGTTTTGCATGTGATCAAAGGAATTCATATGACATTGCTCTTTGATGTGATACAGGGAAAAATATGTGTTGCAAATTTGTTTCGCTTCACTTACTTTGGTTATTTGATACGGCTTTACTGTTTACAAAATAACTCTTTAACTTTATTCAAATAGAAGTGTTTTACTCGGTATACATTTTTGTTAAGATATAGACATAGTTTTTCTGCATATGAAATACAACTGCTTTGAAAAAAGTTTGATTTTTTCCATAAAAACACATTAAATAACGATAAGAGTTTCATATACAGCCCTTTGTAACACGAGATTAAACCACTAAACCTGTAAATACGTTCGTTAATCTGGCACAAATGTACATGACCGCACAACTCCTGCGCCTATGACCGCACATATTTCATTTAAGCATACGGCAAATTTAATACGTTTTGATCACAACACTGCTGTTCAAATATACATAAGCTACAGATGTATTGCATATTGTATTGTTGGTATTAAAAGAACTAATAAGTAATTATCTCACTTTTATTTGTTAGAACCCTTTGTTAAAATAAGTTTGAACCTTCCCACAATCGACGCTTATGACCATGTCTAAGATTGAACGTGACAATTGTCTGAGCAATCATCCGCGTCCCCTATTCTCTTATCTTTTAGAAGCATTCTTTAGTGACAAATTTGGTCGTTTCTTTCCTAAAGACTTGTTTTCAATCAATCAGATTTGAAAAATCCTTATTTAACGAGATTGCCGTTAGGAAGTTTTTAGGGATGAACAAAAGAATGCGAGTATATGTCAAGCTTTGTAAAAACCGTAATTGTGAAGAATAAAATTAGTTTTAACTTAATAGGAAAAATCAGAAGAAAACTTTTCAGTTTAGAAAGCTTTTAAGACAATGTTTGTTTTCTGCGAGTACCCCGTGTCTGCTGATAGGATTGGTAAATATTTAAATGCCACCTTATTTAGTATTTATCGTTATGGGGAAGGCACTATAGAGTTTTTACTGTAACGGATCTTGTGGGAACTGTTATAGTCCCGGACAACTTCCTACGAACGCTTTGAATTGGCCAACTACCCAGCAATACGCAAGCCACTCATGCAACTAAAGGCAGCGGTGATCTAAATACCGTCGCGACCCTAGCATATAAAATTGGGGAACAACACCATATTGCCAGCACATTCGCAAGTCAGTAAATTTTAGAACTATCCAAACAAATTAATTCGTTGACATAGCAAGTGCAAGAATTAATGCGTACTCGAGCGTCTCACCGCAGTCGGTCTCATATGCGACCAATGTCCGCTTGAACATCAAAAATATGTTGTTAAAGACAACACATAGAAGTGTGAATTAACAGGCTCAAAGTCCCCTCAGGGAGTCTGTGACAGCGGCCAATGACTCCTTAACCTGCATTACAGCTACAAATCAGGAACCGTATTTTTCATTGGATGCCGGTGCGGAATTGTGTAAGCACCTAAGAACTTTCGTTAAAGGCTTTCCAGTACGTACAAATTATGAATTATTATTTCGTAGACAATTCAACAATAAACACTTACAAGTGCATAGTATTTTTTTAATTTTAAGCTGAATAGAACGGTTTAGTAGAAATCTGTTGTAGAATGTAAGCCAATTATTGGCGCGGACGTTTTAAGCCATTCTGGTTTACTTTATCAGATGTTAGTGGACTGTGTTACTTCACTGAAGTCTGTGGGTAAAGTGCGTGACTGTGATGTCAGCGGGGTCACAACAATGTATGGAAATTCAAAGTGCCATTATTTGATCATCATCAAATTTCCAGATATCGACTCTGTTTTCTTCAAACCTGTACGACATACCACTACTCCAAAATCATCCGATACTAGCAGACGCACCTGCTGATTAAATGCTTCTGAAAGAAGAAATTTGAGTTTATGCTGCCACAAGCTATTGGACACTACCGCGCTTCACCAAGTGCATAAAAATACGAAGGATGGTGACCATGTGGGGATGATCGCTCCTTAAATGGTAGTATCATCCAGGTTCGTAGTATTTTGTCCTAAATCTTCTATAGCGTAGATCTAGTATGAGCGGATCATTTGTGGAAATTAATTGACAGATTTATACACTACTGCGCGGCGGCGCGTTAAAATTGAGCCAAATGCGTTTCCATGTTTTTACACAATTAATCGACACGCAAGTAAGTTACAAGTTGACAACGTGACCGCAATCATCAATTTCAGCAAACCTGTAAGCATGAAGCAATTATGCCGTTTTCTGGGTACGCTGATTTCTACCCAGGTTCTATCCCGAATGCAGTAATTCAAGCCCCCTTAACAAAACTCCCGAAAGGTACTAAAGGCAACGATAAAGTGCTAATCCCGTAAAATGCTGCAAGTGAACAAGCTTTTACCAACATTAAAAAAGCTCTCTCAACGGCGGTAATTTTAGCCCACCCATCTCCATCCCCTGTTATGGTAGATGCATCCGACATACCCTTCTGTAACAACAAATCAAGAACTCCTGACAACCAGATACTATTTGCTTAGAAGCTCAGCTCAACTTTACGCCCTGAGCTTTTAGCAGCTTATATCGTTGTTAAACGTTTCCGCTGTTTCCACAAAAGGCGGAAGTTTATTTTTTTCACCGACCACAAGCCGTTGATTTTCGTCTTTCAGTGAAAGCCAGACCGCTGTTTACCGAGACAGTTCCGCTAGCTAGACTTCATCACACAGCTCACGACTGGCATTCATTACGTAGCTAGGCGTCGACAATATCCCAGCGGATACTAATATAGCTTCCATTCCCCAGGCAAATAACCATCCGGAACTTTAATCGTTTTTAGAGCCCACATAGGTTGGTTAGCTCGAACAGTTGTACTTCCCAAATTAAGACGTCACGTACTGCAGCAGCTTTGTGTCTTACTACACCCATCAAAAATAGCGCACATTAAGCCGGTGCTATCAACGTCAACCCAAGGTAAAAATTCTCAGCAGCTCTAGGACATAAGTACTCGGTTTTGGGAGCGTTTTCAAGCCGGTACTTAAAATACTCGTAAAGTTATCACTAGCAATGGGGTGATGCGGCGACACAGAAATTCCAGCATACCCTAAGGAAAACCAAGCTGGATGTTAAACAATGAAATAGTCTAAAAAGCACTCTGCCAAGTTCACAAACACTCTCGCTAAGAAATTCCAAAGCCGATCTTTGGAAAGTCCACCAAATGTTTTATAGTAGTTGTTCTGTAAATTCCTTAAACACCTACCTAGATTAGCGCGGTCGGGTAAAACCAGGAGTGGGGTAGCCAAAAGCGAACAATCCACAGGCAGTTTAGAAGGAAGTTCTCGGCAGCTCCTCGACTATGATACTATATTTTTAATTTACTTTCCCGTACTTCTACCAAAGTAAGGAAATTTATGATCTGGTGCAAATGTTCGAATTTCTGATTTTAACGAAAATATACGTTTTGGGGTTCAGGGAACCTAAAAAAGGTGGTTTAAAAAAGTGTTTGTGTATAAGTGAGTAGGTGGGTAGGTGCGTGGGTGAGTGCGTGTGTGTGCGTTCCTTTTTCCCATATCAAAAAATCCATTGACCAATTTTTATAAGATTTGGTACGTGGAAGTTTTTTAGTTGCGGGTAGTTCTTTGTAAGTTCTTTAACCGGAACCGGTACCACAAACAAAAATTAGATTTTATTTATAAACACTTTTTTGATCTCGTGAAAACATAACGTTGTAATGAATCTACAGGCTTAATCAAATGGTTATTTCTCAAATGCTGTATCTTCAAAACTAAGGCCGCTACCAATTTTTGAAAATTGTGAAATCAATACCCGATTACTCAAACACAAAACATCTAATCAATAGTTTTTAGTTTTATATTATTTAATAGCCGTCAATAAATATAATCAAAGCATGTAAAACTATTTTTGGAAATATAAAAAAATGTAAATATGCGAGCTTCTTAAAATTTTGGACATTTTAAAAAAAATTTCCTCAAAAATTGCCCACCCCATTTCCTAAACTTTCTAAACCGATAGAGCTTGCAATGAACTACAAATTTGTTTTTACTGATCTCCGAAATTTTACAATGACGCCTTCCATAAATTAAAAAAAAATTAGAAAGTGATTAATTATTTATTCTTAAACGCAAACGCTAATCATTATAAACTTTAAACAGTTTAATAAACTATTTGAAGTGTTTTATTAGGATTAACAAGAATTTTCAACCATATTAAAAATTAAAAAGAAAAAGAAACTTTGTAATATCAACAACGCGATATCCGGAAGTTACGTGATTTTAACTACACCTACCAATTAGCTCTATAGCTCTATAGCGGTTGTTTGGTCCGAAGTCCAAAACGCAGCTATTAGTAGTAGGGCGGCGGTTAGCGTGCTCCTATCCTATGCTGACTATTCTTATATAGTACGCGACTTCGTGTTGCACAGGTTTTTGCAAGTTTAAATGAATGCTTGGGGGTTACCTTGTTTTAAACTCTCTTTTTCTTGTTTTAATTTTTGTTAAAACAATGTTATTCAATCATTTATTGGCGCGAAAATATTTAAAGCGTAAAAAGTATGGGAAAGTACTGTTACAGGAATATAAAAATATTTTATGTTTTTTGATGAATTGAAAACCAAAACAAGATAATTAGAATGTATTTCCAACTGTAGTTAGTAAGAGGTATTTTGTTGCGGAAAAACTAATTAGAAAATTGATTTTGTTCATTTTTAATTGCTACTGTTTTTAAGTATGTTTAATGTGCTTTACCTTGAAAAACAGTATATAAAAGAATGCCATTTTTAAGCAAGGAACTTTTTTTAACTCAGACATTTGGTCTGCCAAGTTGGTTAGTAGTAAGTCCTTAAAGGAATTACGACGTGTAAGTAATTTAATCTTTATAATTTATATTCCAAGTACTGTATTTAGGTTAAATTTTAATAAATAAAATGAATGATATCACCGAATTTAGAGTTTGTCTATTATAATAAACCACACTTGACCTGCCCCTGAGAAAAACCCTTTTATGCAACAATGGATGCGCAACAGTACCAACGACCTGTTTCGCTCATTTTTTTTTATTTTTACCAGTTCTCATATAACCGAACCTCTGTTTCTACCCGAGCAAGTTAAAAATATTGCTTAGAATAATGCAGAAGTGTCTTATATAGGTATAGGTGTCTAGGACATTTCGCTGTCGCCATTCCGCCGTCGACCGTTTCGCCGTCGCCGTTTCGCAGTCGGCTATTTTGCCATCAACCTAATATACGATGTTTTCCAAATAGTATGCAACAAATGGGAAAGTTTTTTATTATTAGTTTCTCAAAAAATTTTATCTTTATAAAAGTTGTAAATACATATTTATAAATTTTATTATTAACCTAAACTAACCTAACCTAAGAAAAATAAATTCAAAAATTCAACACTAAGCGCCTAAATACATTTATTAACTAAACAATTAATAAGAATATTACAAAAATGCCCAAATATTTAAACTAAAGACAATTGTTTAAAAGCTTCGCACAGAACACTTAATGTTATAAGTGGTTTTTGATATTTGCAGAAATCTATAAATTTATTAACTGGAAGCGGTAGAAACAGGAAATTTTTGACGGCGGAACAGCGACGGCGAAACGGCGACGGCGAAATGGCCGACGGCAAAACGGCGGCGGTTAAATGGCAACGGCAAAACGGCGTCGGCGGAACGGCGACGGCAGAACGTCCCATTCCGACTTCTATAGGGTACCTACTTCTATAGCACGTTGACTGACTAGTTTATATACAGTATTATTAATGAATCTATTGCATCACTGCCACTTTGTAATTACAATACAGTTTTCTTCAAAGTGTTAGTGCATACCGAGTCTGTTAGTGATAAAACTTCTACTCGGCTCTACACGGATAGCTTTTTCTACTGCTCTAAAAAGGTTTCTTCCGTTGGAGATGAAAACAAAGACACTTTCTCAGAGTTTGATTAATAAGCCGAAATACATTTCGGCACAAGACTACTTCAATCCAGTTTTTCATGATATTATAATAAAGCATCTATTAATAACACGTTCACTTTACCCAAAGTGTAGGTGTCACTGAGATTCGAGTTAACTGTAGTCGGCCCCAACACATGCTTTTTCTGGGACATTTCATTTTTACAAGCGTGCTTTATTTGACCACTTAATTTTGGTTTCTGCGTGCTCCTAACTCTGTTGTTATGCTTCATGATGCAAATTCATTTTGAGTGACCCTCTCGTTGGCAACTGGCCAATTTTCTTTCGCATTTACTGTTACTTTACATTTTTTAAATTTTGTTTAAGACAAAGGGTGTCAACAATTCAAAGCACACACTAACACTTTGTTCAATGCTTTCCTTTATCACGATCAACCTTGTTACTGTCCCAGCATCCCAATCTTATAGAGGGCGCTGTCGGGTTTACACGCCCGCAGCACTACTCCTAAAAGCTAATCTGCAGTGAACTATAACTGACTTTTTAACCAACAATTAAAATCATTTAAAACTAAAACAAAATAGTATAGAATAAGGTATTAAATAATAAATTAGATCAGTATCATGCACACATGCACCCACCCGCATCCTAGCAACAATACTAAATAATAAAGTTAGCAATTTTGATTAGAAACCAAAATATGCTATTAAACATTTTTCTGAAATAATCAATAAATTATCCAACTTACATATATTACCACAAAGCAAGCTAGTTAGTTTTCACAGATACATTCTCAAGAACATTGCAGGAGGGTTACAAATAAAACACACTTTAGTTACGAGATGTCTTTATTAAAATCATCCAGCACGTCTTAACTCTTCAAAAATACATAAAGAAGTGTCTTGTACGTTTTGCAAAAATAAATCTGATATTACATTTGTTACCAACAACAAAAATATATCCTTTTACATCAGCCTAGATGGTTTACCTATTGGAAGCACAGTTTCGTTTCTTTTAGCTAAGCTGATATATTTATACAAAATACAATAGATCAAATTTCTGAATAAAGTGTGACGCAATTTTGTTACGGGGTCGGTGTTGCGGCTGGGATTGTATGTTGGCTCGTACGTACAACCTCGGTGAAATGCTCGAAAGCCAGATTTTATAATAGAGTTTACTCTCCAAACGGGCTTCACTGAACGAGGGATTTTTTCTAGTACAATTCCACTTTTGCAGAAGACTTTTCTCCAGTGTGACTGCACTTTCAAGGAAGGTTTTTCCCCAATCGGTTACAACGGTTCTCTCGTAATCAATTGAACACCTGCGTAAGTGCAGTGAAGATGACGGTTCTCAGAGGTCTAAATAGTTTTACTTACTAAAAATATTTGTGCTAATAAAATATTAAAAAGCAAAAGAACTATAGCGTCAAAACCATAATTGTTAAATAAAAGCAACGGGTTATTTACAGGAACTACTTACAAAAATCAATTAATTACACTAAAGATCCTAGGTATTACAGCCAAGCAAAACAAACTATATACAAAAACAAAATGCGAAAGCAATACAGGTCAAGTAAAGTACTGAAACGGTACGATAGCAAGTTATAATAGCAAACGGTATCAAACCGTAGCAAACGGTAGGGGATAAGATACGGTAGCCTGCGGTAGCAACTAAGAAAAGTTAGTCTACAGCAGCAAACGGTATCCTTCGGTAGCAATTAAGATACAGTAGTTCACGGAAGCAAACTAGCAGCAACTAAGATACAGCAGCAGATAACCAAACAAGCAATTATAAGACGTTTTGGTTTAAACGTTAATGCACGTAAAAGAAAAAGACAGGTACATCGAACAAACGGGATTGCGACGAACATAAGAGAGAGAAAGGTATTGCCGCGTGTCTCACGTGACTTTCAGAAACTAAGAAAACAAAACCTGCCTTCTGTTAAACGACAGTATAACAAAGAGTGAAGAAAGATCTGCCTCGTGTCTAACGTCCGCGACAGATCAGAAAGAAGCAAAGAGAGAGGGTCTGGCTCGTGCCAAACGGCTGCGACAGACTTGAAATGAAAAGAGAGAGAGGGAACGGAATACCAGGTAATTAATACAATGAAACCTTCTCTGGTCGTTCGGATTAGACGTTAAATTGTTGGTCTCCCGTACTCCACCTCAGCGCTAAGGAACTCGCATAGTGGGGACTTAAAATCTACTCTAAATAAATACGCGCTCTAAGCTCAATTTTAGAGCGGAGACTCGTCTCGCTACCCCACGTACAAGTCGAAGTCAAACGTAAATTCAAATTAAATGCTTAACTAATAATACATTTCATACCTTTCAACAAAATAAATTCCAGAATAGTTAAATACATTAATTTTAATACTGCGGTAAGATCCATTTAAAATCAAAACACATCTCAGGAAAGAAATACTATAACAACTAATGCAATATTGCATGTTAAACTAAATTTGACAGCGGGGCCTTTCGCTTTGTTTAGGTGGCGAATAATTCGAGGCCACGCGGCAAAACGAACTGCTTCCCAGATAAAAACGAAATCCAATACATTTTAATACAACAAACGCCAAAATTAACACTGCATCGTTACAAAAGATATATTTTGGTTTCGTTGTGTTGATGACATTTTAGCACGTTTTGACAACTTGAATGCAAACATAAAATTTACACCTGAAACTAAACAAAAATGTGTATTACCTTTTTAGATTTAAACATAAAAAATAATTCAAATGATAAACTTGAATACGCTGTTTATGGAAAACCTACACAAACATACATTACAATACCACACGATTCTTGTCATCTTAAAACAGCATAGCAGCATACATATCTATAATGTACAGTTTCTTTCAATAAAATTTATTGTTATAATAGAGAAATTTCAATTATTAATCATATTGCATACAATAATGGTTATAATACTAAACTTATTGATGCATTAATTAAAGAGAAAGATCAAGTTGTCAAGTTCTATCGTTCCTATGGCAACAACAACTGTTTACTTTAACATTGCATTTGATAATGACGTCTAAATACGTGGAAATTCATAGGAGGTTAAAAAAATATTTGTTGAAGTTATTAGTTATTATTTTATTTATATTACTTACATCAAGAATCCGTATTTTCAACATCGTCTCTAAATTACACACACCCTGCTTCGTTCTGCCACCCTAAAAGCATGAATATTGCTAAATATGTTTAATTAAATAATGTCACCCTAAAATTCTACCACAGCCTAGAGAAATTAATTGCTAAAAATGACAGGAATTTTCTCCTTTCGCTAATTATTACCAAAACATTTTTTTAGTACTCCTTTACCACCTAGCAATAATAACTGCTCTCTAGTCATCACTAAGTAATAACAGTTCGTAAAAAATTACTTCATTTTTAGTATAGTAATGTTACACAAGACAACTTGGAAAGTAAGCATGATAAGGGAGGCAGGCTACAAACGTTTTTAACTTTTACGAATTGAATGAGACTAGCATGATAAGATTTAATTGTTTTTTTTTTTTTCGTAAAATGCAATACTCAGTGCACCAGAGGTAAATGAAATTATGCGCACCCGCCTTTTTACCACAATTTTCAAGTTAACGAAGTGAAACATGGAGATATTTATTTATTTTTTGACGCACATCAAAGTGATTTATCTAGCACTTCAGGTTTAACCGGATGAGAAGTCTATTTCATTTTTTAAACAGCTTTTGACACACTGGCACTGGTATAATCTTAGATCCTCTTTTTAACGGTTTATTCAATTTAAAATTATGCAAAGTTTTAAAAACATATTGCAGTAGTAAAGTTTTCGTTTAAATTCTAAATTATTTTAAACTAATAGCCATAATTATTTATTAATTTTAGCGAAGAATTTTTTCACTATATAAAAATTTGTTTTAAGCACCACAAATGTCTAAAACGTTATCCACTTGTATCTTCACAAGCTTGTGCCGTTTGTATAATTTCTTGAGTGAAAAGATTCAGCTGGTTAGAAGTTATGCTGTTAATCTCCATTCTCTTCCTAGTTTGTTAGTCGTTAATTGTTGTAGATGCAAGAGAGAAATCAATCAGTGAAGTACTGGTGACCTACCTGGCCATTGAATAATTTCACCTCGATAACGTAGAACTTGTGGAGAAAGGGTACTGCGCCTAGTTTTGTTTACGCCTAGTTTAGTACTCTTTTCTACCCTCCTCTTTCTTGAGCGGATCAAGCTTATTTATCTCACCACATCTTTGAGGTACTACCATTTTCTCATGTAAATTAGTTCTACTGCGTGGTACTGTTGCAGGTGGTCAGCTGGACCAACAAACTACACAAAATTTGAACTTTGTCTTTGCCGAAAGCGCTAAAGCGTATAACCGTATAAAAATATTTTTGAAAATATGAAAATTGTAAAAATGTCAGGTTTCAAATTTTCAAAAAACTATTCCTGAAAACCTACCCACCCATGTTTTTAAAACTTTGTAAACCGATAGAAATTACAACGAACTAGAAATTTATTTTTTACTCATCTCCCAAATTTTACACCGATGCCCTCCAGAAATTGTGGAAAAGTGTTAATTATTTATTCAAAAACGCAAACGCCAACTGTAATAAACGTTAAACAGTTCACTAGCCAAGTTTATTAGGTTTTACAAGAATTTTCATTTATCTGTTTAATCTAATTTGTCATGTGTGTGAATGGCATTGAATGAATGTGCATAAACGGTGGCATAAGCTTCAGGAGCGTAGCGGTTTAAGGGACTACCTCCTGCTACACAAGCGAAGAGCCTACCATTCCTAACCATAAACTGATCAGTTATAAACGGTCATTTACATGTAATATTGGTAAAGTGTATAATTTCCTTCCGTATGAAATAAAAGAGGCAAGCTTACTTAACCTTTCATTAGTCTGGGTGGGTCCAACGGACCCAGCTTAATCTATGTTAAATTATAACATTTTAACGGCGCCATCTGTTAGCTCTTGCGCTTAAGTACCTTTAAGTGAGCCCTGTTGGAAACATTTGCAGTATTAGTTGGTTTGCTGTGACTATTAGTAAAGTGTTGTTATAACCTCAAAGTTGTTTAGGGTATCTGAGACCCGGCCAGACTAAACTCGCAACAGCAGTAGGTAACTTGTAAGTCCTTCTTTTATAGTAATAATCAAGTGAATTTTTAGTAAAGACCACATTTTGTGTCATGGGTGATTACGAGAAGGAGCAGGCAAGACTTCTGCGTCTTTGGGAAGAAAACGATAGGTAGACATCGACTTGAAGAAGCAAGGAATGCACCGCAACTTCCACAGAAAAAGAGAAAACGATGCGAATTTTGTCCAAGCAAAAAAGACCGAAAGTCGCAGTATTTTTGCGTTTCTTGTAAAAAAACTATTTGTTTGGAGCATGCAAATTTACTATGTAACAATTGTACTTCAAACATGGAACAAAAATTAAAAACTAAAATATTACACTTAAAATCTAGAAATATTACAATTTTGTATTCATTTTTAATTAAAGAGTTGTGTTCAAACATGTACCTATTCTGAATTACCATCATATAGCATAATAAATTATAAATCGATATAAATATTGCGTTTCATTTATGTTTTGACAATAAAAAGGTACTGGGTCTATTAGACCCGTGACAGACTAGTTGCGTAATTTTTACGGTCAAGACTAACGAAAGGTTAAATTTAAAGAAACTGTGCAAAATGTTTTAGTTTCAATTTAGACTTTTTTGTTTGTTTTAGTTACTCATACACCTTCTACACCTTCTTTTTGCTTTTCTTTTCATCTTTATTTTTCATATTCTGCGCTTCCTTTTATGTACTCTAATCATTTTGTTTCTTCTCACATTTGTATTTTACTTCTGTGCTGTGTCTACCAATAAATATTAAAACCTTGATAATTTATTTTGGGTTAAGTGGAAGAACATGGGACGAATTTAATTCTTCCAATGAACTTCGCGCTTGGGGCATTTTAACACAAAATATAACTATTTATTGTATTTTGTGATTGACCCTAATAAAGTCATTTATTATTATTATTATAGGAGCTCAAAAGTGCTCAAAGGGTCCCGTTGTAGATTCTTAGTGCCTGGTGTAGAAGTAAATTTTAATCGCTTATTGGCGCGGGAGTATTTAAAACGTAAAAAGTATGGGAAAGCACCAAACGACGTGTTTTGCCCATATTTGTTTGGTCTACACATTTAAGTGTGCAACGTACAAAATTTTAATTATAATATAAAAGAAATTTTTTTTTAAATACGTATTTAACAGAAACAATATTTATCGGTAACGCCGGAAACGCAACGTTAAGTGTTTAAGGTAACGAAACCGAAAACGGAAACGATATTTTGTTTTTGGCGCTACAACAAAAACGTAACGGAAATGATATTCTTTTCGGTTCACATCCCTTTTTATCATTGCTCGTTAATATTTGTTTTTCTTAATGTAACAAAATAAACCGATATGATACATTACATTTATTAATAGCAAGAAAATTATCTTTTGTGTAGTAAAAAAATCCTGTCGCATGTGCCTGTTCCTGGTGGGTGTTATTAATGCGCTTATTAAAAACACACACAAGCACGCACACTTCTACATTATTTAATTAGCAACGGTTTATGAGGTTTTATCACGGTTTTCATTTAGAGAATAGATTTAATTTGTAAAATAACAAATTGAGTGAAAAATAATGCTAAAAGTAAAATGCACATGACTTATTCACAAACACTTGCTAAAAGTAAATAGGGCTACAAATTAAGTTATAGCCTTAATGTCAAATAAAGTGGTGCAAAGTGTAAAGAAGAGGAGAAAAAGGAAATAACAAAGTTAAACTACATGTGGTTGCATGTGAAGGAGAAGGAAGAAGGAGTGAGACGAACCTGGTACACAATTTCCGGCTATAAAAGGAACACAGGACGTTATAGCTTGTAGAGATGAGCGAAGGAGTTTTATTTTTGATGTTTAGATCACAGTCTGCTATAGAGGGTGTCTTTTAAAATATAATAAAGATAGTGATGCGTTGGTTTATGACCTTTTGATACCAGCACAAGATTTTCCTTCTAAATATATTACTTTCCATACAATTTGATTTCCGGATTTTAATAAGATTTTAGAGATAGCAGTACAATGCTGGCGCTTAATGAACAAAAATGTATTGTGATATTTAAGAACAACATTTTTCAGCAGCTAAAGCAAGCGTAATCTGTAAATAAATGGGCATTTATGAAACCCAAAAGGTCGTCGCATTATATACGTTATTTAATTCATAACACAGGTATTTCGGATGTCTGCGCGACGCTTTCATAAGCCACCCTACGCCTCAGTATAATCATTTTAATATGAGCCATGATTTAAATTTTGCCAACATTTTCGTTTAACTATGTTGACCGAACTTTTAATTCAAATAAATTGAACTCTAAGTAATTCATAACGCAAATGGGCACCTACGAACTGAAAACGTTATATGCTTAGGTAACATTTAATTACATTTGTATGAATGTTACATTTGTATGAATGAGTTTGTTACATGTTGTGTTATACATATATTAAGGATTGTGACGTAATTTTACTCCGTCTTCATAAACAAGAATATTTTAATAAAGCAGATCTGTATTAAAAGCGTTTACAATTACTACCTTCTGCTGCTGAGTTGTTTCGCATTTTTACATTCTTACATCGGGAAGCATTGTAATAATGAAAATAATCAACTATGCTAGTCTTGTGGCTTGAATATTCCGAAAGAATATTTCCACATTTTATTAAAATAATGTTTCTCTTCTAATTTTGGTTTTGATATTAGATGCATAAACTATAATAGAGCAGATTAATACAGAAAAGCTGCATACGCTTACGTCTAATTTTAGATTGTCCTTAAAATGTTCTGACAATACAATTTTAAAACATTTTCATTTCGTTAACAAATAACGTGTCAAATAAACAAAACGTTACGGAATAGTGTTTTATAGCAATGACGTAAGTTTCTAGTTAATATTAGGGTGAACAAGTAAATCCTTATGCGTGAACAACAGGAAAAGCGTCTAAAGTAATTTTAACTCCAATTGGGGTTTAACCAAATTTGCGTATTTGCTAAAAATTTTAATTGTTCTAAAATTGTATTTTAACTATCTGAGCTATTTTATAGTGAGTAATTTTTGTATTACCATTTTTATATTGTATTTTAACGTAAAGTTTGTTTCAATAAAATACATTGTATAATGTTCTAATATATAATTCGGGGTGCAAACGGCTCCGGCCAGGGGGTGAAGGGAACATGGCTTACGTAAAAATCGTGAACACATGTGCTTAAACTAGGGCAGATCGTTTTTCCATGTGGTGGGGTTTGGCATGTTTTTGTTTGCTCTGCATGAAAACTGTGTGATAAGATATAAAATGATTTATAGCACTAGTAGTTAATTAGTAGATAATAATTAGTATACTATCCCGGAATATCGCTACAGTGATCTGTGTCGTTTTAAAGGTGAGAGCTCTCGAGTTTTGTACCAGCTGTACAAGTGTGGTTAACCACGGGCCTACAAAAGCAATTTCGAATCAAAGTCTGAAAACCTTGGATTCTGTGACATGATACATGCTATGCAATTCTCACGATGTCACTATGACATAGGTTGTTGGCTTTTCATCCCTGTTGATCCTTTCGTGGGTGCAGCAGTGCTAACTGGTTTGCAAGTGTTTAATCTAAGTATTGGCAAGGAAGATTAATTGTCTAATAATAAGTAATGTGGACGTAAATTACACTGAGATGTAGCTAATCAGAAACATAACAGAATGTCCTAAGTGCTGTAAATTATGCATTTCGCTAAGGCAAGAGGAGAGGCACTCCCGGTGAATTAAACCACAGTGTATCAGACAGCAACAGATTGGTAAGTGTTTTTGTGTTTTCTGTTTCCATATGTGGCGCCGCTTACTTGCAATCCTTGTCAGTCATTGGAGTCTGCACGGCTCAATTCCAACACTTCATCCCCAGTTACAGGGACATGTGATGCCTTTGTTTTTGCGAAACGATTTTGTGATTTTTGTGTCAACCAATTTTATATGTTCGTGTGTTGTTGACCAAAGGAAATAAATAATTAAAGATGGCGCTCCTAACACAACTAAATTATTTTCAGTAATACCCACGTAAATCTATACGTGCAACTATAACCATCGTGTCACAGTTTCTCTGTATCTCTCACGAAAGTCATTATTGTTGTATATCTATCTATCTATATACGAATCCCGAGCCCTCCCCCTGTAACAGCTTTTAGTGGTGAGAGTCTTCCTCCACATATTTACGTGTTCAGTACAAAAGGTACAATTTATTTGTACAAAGCAAGCAAAGAGACAAGTCTTCCCTTTTGTTAGTTAACGTAACGACCACTGCTTGTATGGCTTAATCCGCCACGGCCACGCTTAAGCCCGGGATTGAGCTACGCCAACTCAGAACGCTTGCTTATACGAATGAGCTACCTAAACTTCTACTGATGATACTACCACATGACCGGCGCTGGTTTGGTGGTAGCAGCTCTCCCGGTGTGCCATCTGATGCCTGTAGTACCTGTCGAAGTCACTGATTGGACTTTTCGGAGAAAGCACACGCCAAAGAAGTGCTACGCCTACCAGTTTACGCTACTCGCAATCCCAGTACTGGTCGACTATGCACCGCCCAGAGTTGGCCAGTAACCGATCATAGTGACCGGTACCTCAACTGCTTCGGGTGTGCACAATACTACAATGAAATAATGCACAAACCCTCAAGGTCGACACTCAAATTATGGACGTTAGAAGGAGAAACACTACCACACCCCTAAGGTCAAGGTCTCTGACTGGGCCAGTAGAACATCACCTTCCTGTCATCGCGACGTTAACCTGCCATCCACAAGGGCCTCCCTAGCACCCAGTATATTGTGTAAGCATATTTATAACGCGTTGGGTCTCCCACACACATTGAGTAGGACGCGGGCATATTTATCTTCGGCTACGAAGCGGGTGCCCAATTTTTCAAAGCAACATCCTACCTTCAGATGTTATGACCCATCCTTAAGCATACCCATGCTTCTCCTCTGAAATCACTAACCCAATCCTCCATAGTCCCAATTAATTAGGCCTTGAATCCTCTCCTCAGACCGCTCCAAAAAGAGATGGGTGTACCAAGCTGAAATAGCCGAAGCGACGTCTACTACGCCGCATAACCGCGACGTCGTTCGCACGTTTATCAAGATCAGGTACTTGGCCACCCATGCCCATTTGTTTGTACAGCGGTTCATTATACCATTTCATAGAAATTAGCCCAATGTCGAATACTATATGCAGCTTTCTTTGTGTGATTGGAATATAATTTGCGGCTGTCAGTTCAAACAGAAACTCCGAGTACGAAGCATACGGCCAGCAGTCCCGCGGTATGGTCTGTTTAACTTTACGACTGGCGGTGGCGCAGTACTTGGTTTCAACTGCTGGCGAAGAGTTGTTGTTTAAGCTACAAATTCCCACGCACAGAGTTATGACAATATTCATATTTAATTAAATTTATAAGCATTTTCGCCTGTTTCCCCATTTTGTTTTTATTAGTCAATACACATACTTTAGACTTGTGCCGTTTTCATTGTCAAGCCACAATACAACTGCGTTAAGCATTACGAATTGACGTTGACTTTAATTTAGTCGTGTTGTGTACAACGCTAACATGTAGTAATATCAATCGCCAAGTATCTTTGCTTATTTATATCTTGCGGGTTAGGATGATGTCATAAATCAATGTGTCATATAAACACAAACTGATACATTAGCACTATTATGGTAGTTGGTAGCACGCGTACGATAAGTTTCTTTCCTGTTTTTTTATCATTACACTTAATGTCATCATCCACATTTAATTATTCCATTTTTACAACCGAAACCACAAATTAAAAGAGTAATTATTTGCAATAGTATTAAACGAAAATGTAGTAATCGATGAACAGAACATCTAATTCAACTAATGAATATGGCAATGTAAGTTAAAAGGAAATTTATCAAAGAACTGCACTAAAACGACAAGGGCCATAACAAAATAATTGCCAAATCGGTTCAACTTTAAATTATATCATATTATTTATATTATATATATTTTCTATTATATTATAAAAGGTGGAACTAAAGAACCAGACTATATCACAGCAATGAAAGTGGAACAATGTTTAGAAAAATAATTACAATGTCAAGCTTTTTAGGGTAGTTAAAATGAAGAATATTATACTATACTTAACATTTGACGAGAGAGACATAAACAAGTCAACGCACTACATGCCTCACTAAACACTAGCGAGATAAGATTTATGTGACAATAATTTTGGACGAGTAACTTAAAAAGAAGACCATAACAAAAGTGAAAATCCATGTAGCTTTTACTGGGATTGTTATACTAAGAAGCAAGATACATAACAAAAGGTGAACTACTAGAACGGCCTTGGCATTTTAAAACGAAAAGGACTACTTCACAGCCTTACATCTTTAACATTTTGTATAATAGTTTTAAAAAAATCAATATAGTTGTCCTGCCAACTTTACGGAAACAAAAATGATAATTGCAACACTTAAGAGACAAACAAAGAAAAATACCACCAAAAACTGGACTGCGACAGCTCACATGAATTACGAAAAAAAAAAATACAATGTACTAATATTTAAACGAAAATACTAAACACTAAGTGAACGTATTCAAAGAATAAAGGTAAAAGTAATGGCAGGATTAATATATACTTTGATTAAGTGGATTCATTTGAAGAGTAAAAATGTGTGAAGCACAATGCCTGGACTTTCCATATTATCGATAAGATGTTATTTACCTTGTTTGTAAAGGTATATTTGTACAAAGCTGTACCGTACAACGAAAATTAAAATTGCACTGCCAACCGACCACAGAGCGCACTAGTAAGAAGATACGTGATTTTTTCCATATTGATTTTTTAGACGATTTATATGAATAAAGGCGAATTTAATATTGATGAAATGCAAATTTCTAACAAGATTCTTTACTACGTATTTATTACTTTACTACTACTTTATTATTTCCTGAAAACTGAGTAATAAACATACATGCACCATCAGAAGAAACAGGCGAGGAGGAACCAGACGAACCAGACTATGAACGGTTAGGGGAAGCTAACCAAAGTTTACCGCAAAATGACATCAGAATGATGCTTGGAGATGGCATTATAAAAAAAATAGATGAAATGTGTATACCAACTGTTTGGACTAATCAAAGTTCGAAAATTAAACGTGATATGACAAAGATTATTTGAAAAACAATAGTAGCAAAACACATAACTTTATTAATTATATGTAGAACATTATTCCTTCTAGTAATTTAGTAGACGGGTCAATTACTCTACTTTATCTGTATCCAGAACACATAGTTTCTTGGTACTTTGTCAAAACATACCTTTGGCAGCCTTGATGTTTACTACTCTTAGAAACATTTAGGTGATGTCTACGTTTTGTAGCGTCATCTGCTATATTGTTTCTAAAATTAACGTACTGCCAATTTTGAAATTCGTTATTTCTCCAGTATCTCCGATTCTGTGTCAAACAAATATTTTAAATTGATACGCCCCGACTCTTATCCAGTGTAGAACAGTTTTTGAATCTGTCCAATAGCTAGTAAGTATTTCTTGAGACAATTTTTAACTCTTCTTTAATGCATTTACTTAGACGAGCTTCAATAAGTGCTGCCTGTTGTTCCAATGGAGGAATGGAAGTGAGTGCTACACTCGTTTTTAAAGCTACAAATGAGACTTCTGGTCTGCTCCTGTTTTCCCAACGTAAGTATGCCACTGTTGCGTATTCTGTTCCTATAGCGTAGCAAAACATATTTTATTGTACTGTTGTATCTTGGGTTAATTCGTCGAAGTACTATAGCTTGATTTTGAAAGTGGTAATATCTTTCAAGTCTGTGAGCAACTTCTCCCAATCATTTTCCAAGTTTCAACTTATGTCACCGTCGCAGCCAACTCCGCTTCTACAAATATCTTGGAGCACTATTTTACCCTAAATGGTAAAATTAGCAATGAAACCTAATGGATCGTATACAGACATGACCGTTTGTAAAATTTCTCTTTTAGTAGGCCGTCGCTTATCTCCAGTGGCTCGTGGGTGGATCTTGTAGAATTTAATTTAAAAACTAAAGCAGTTTTCCTTAGGATTCCACCACAAGTCCAATACTCGCTCTGTTGGTACATCTTCTTCCACGTCTAAATTCTTTTCTGCATGAGCAATGAGGTGAGAGTGTATGTGCCTCAGTACTTTGTTAGATTTGCATACCCAGCTTGTTTTTTTATGAACCGTTAAACCTAGAAAGCGAAGTAGGGAAAATGGGACTGCCAGTTAAGAAGAAAAAACCAAAATACATGGAAATGGGAAAAATGAAAGACATTAGAGGTAACCAACGCATAAAAATTAAATTGGAGCAGAACCGTTACTGGGTATCTGAAAAAGCGAAACGTTTCATGTTTTGGGGTGCGCTAATAACAGACAATATTGATAGATACAAGGAAATAAAACAAAAAATAACTAAAGACGACAGATGTGCACGACGTGCTAACCTCAAACAATGTACCCCGAAAACAGTACAGTTTTACGATTAATTACGGATAACTCGTTATAGTACATACATGTATAATAACGAATATTGCGAGAAACCGAGTAATTATATGCTTAATAAATAATTAAATAAACCGTACCTTATTGTTTTAATTAGTTAATGTAATGTAATTGTTTAAATAACATTAAAATCTTCTTTCTCAAATCACTTTTCATTTGTTTTAAAGTAATACTGCGCGGTAAACTTGAATAGATTGTCTAAATAATATTAAAATCGAAAAAACAAGGAAAACTAGTACAGATAGGTATAGGGAATGTAATAGACGTTTAATGGGAAATTTCCAGTAGAATTCAAAAATTAAATAAAAATTTGGACGTTTCATTTGAAAAAATCAAGTTTACACATTAAAGTTAGAAAATTTTGGACCGCGGCAACAAACATCCTGTATAACAAAATTCAACTTTGAAACATCTGAAGAATAGCACATGGTCTTGACTAATATTTCTCAGAAAAAAATTGTTTAACCTGTAAAAATATGGCTTGTGCGGATTTTACTAGTAAGGTCTGCAAATGTCAAATTTACAGAAAAAAGTTGAATAACTTGGCAACACCGCAACTTAATTAAGAAAAAACAGTCGGAAATCAAATTAAAAGGCGGATAATAATTTGCAAAAATATACAGGGTGTTTAATTAAAAAAAATATGTTTGCTATCCCACTCTGATATGGAACACCCTGTGTAATGGAACATATTTTTATCTGATAGTACACACGACCCCAAACAACTCTTATCTAATAAAGTTTCTTCTATCTCTAATACCACAGATTAACACTACAGATATACGGTAAATATGTGAGCTATCGGCAGCTTGTTTTATATGATTAATAATCTGCAAAAAGATGGCGCTACAATGACAATTTGTACTCTTACAAATAATTAAATCACAGATGACTGTAATTGAGCAGATTACTTAGCACATATTCAAACCAAAAGTTAGACAGCCATCTGCCATGTTTAACGATTTCATTTGAGATGTTTAATTGTCAAATCGCAATTTTTTGTAAATAATTAATATTGAAGCCAATTCTACTTAAATTATATTCGTGATGTGACAGACTGATACTTTTTCTGAAATATCAAATTTCAGTAAACAGTAAACATAAGGAAAATATAAACTACGAGCTTTAACCAGATCCCAGATAAGGTTAGGTTTTTAACGTTATCTGTGACAGATGCACTCAAATCCCCGATAAACAGTTTCCACCACATTTCAACACTAATAAACAAATGGCGATAGCAGCGCCCTAAAATTGGACTGGTGCGTTGGAGCCAAAGTAACGCTAATCGTCTCCAAATACGAGCGGACATATTGTATTAGGGGTCGTATATCTGTAGTGTTAACCTTATCTGTGCTAATACTTAACCTGCAATCGACTGTATATTTATTACTTCCTAAAACATTTAAAAGTCAAGTTAAACTAACTTTTGTCCCGTTTTTTTGAAAAGAATTTTTGCTTGTGATTTCAAGGGATTTTTCCTAGGAATTGTGTTCTTGCTTTCAGAACATCGTAGTCACCTTTATTTCAAAGTTAACTAGAGAGTTGCGTTTTATAAAAACTGATAACACATAAGCATGTCTAACGTCCGTTTTCAGTTCCGGATAATTTTAAAAGATTATTTTTCCGATGACTCTTGACTAGCACAAGGAAAATATCAATCAGACCATATGTTTGGGAGATATGAAGAAGCGAACAGATGCGCTCACATATATGTATATACAATTTCAAAAAACTGTTGTTTTGGTTTTTTGAGCTGTAACGGACAAATATAAAAAAAAATATTGAAGACGGGAGGTATTTAAGCCATAAGGTTAAATGATTTGTGTATGAAAACAGCATCTCAAAACATTTAAATACTAAATTATAAGCAGTTCCTTTTCTCCCAGCAGCACATATACCAATCCAGAAGATTTAAACGTCTTCTTCATAAGCGGTGCAAGTCCAGACAGAGTAATCTAGTCAAATAATACTAGGTAGTCAAAACTAACAATAACCTGAAATCCCAGTCAATAATTTGCTGGTGTGAGAACTACATCCGTATTTGATTTCCTAAGTTGAATGTATGTTTTATATTACAAAATCAAAAATCACACCTAATTCCCATAGTTTATAATAAAGATTTTCCCCACTCCAAAACATCCGGAGACAATACTTTGTTCCACCAAATATATCAAGAGATATAGTTTTAGATAACATCGTTATTTTCAGACTTAGAGGTTTATGCGATGAATAAAACATGTTTAAACCATTAAGGCAGAAAAGAGTTTCGATAAGATATAATCAGTAACCTGATTTCTCATTCCTAACAAAATTTATTAAGATAACCAGGGCAGAGAGAAGGCGATTGCGATAAAATATACATTATTTATCTAGTTGATAATTTTTGTTTTAACAGTTTGTTTTCTGCGAAAGAAAAACAATACGTACGTTCAAAAAAAAATAAACACTTGCATAGATCCAAATGACATTCAATAACACTATAAAATGTTTATACTTTTGTTTTAAATTTTAAATTTACAAACATTTAAAAACTTTACCTTTAATGAATGAACAAATTGCTCTCTTAAATTTAACATTATTGGACGTTTTAAAATAAGAAATCAAGTCGTCTGCAGACATAGGTAAACAAGATCTAGTCATCCAGTTCTATTGTTCCTATAACAAACACAAACTGTTCACTTTTTAATTAATTTGAACTTCAACGAAGAAGAGCTAGAACTTATTTATAAACAGTTCCCAAGTTTGATTATCTGATCAAATCTCATTAACAAGTCAAATTTAAATTTTCATTTGTATGTGTTAAAGTCCCCAATCCAAATTGATTTGAGCACCCTTCGCTGCTTTCAGGAAAGTAAAAAAAAGCAATACAAGGAATAAAACTAACAAGACAGTAATATCGTCAGACCAATGGATGGATCATTATAAGAGACTGCTACAAGAAGAACGAGAGCAATACCAATAGGAGGAAACCATAAATTATACATTGGACAAGCACGAAGAAATACAAGCAGAAGATGTAAAGAAAGCCCTGAAGGAGTCAAAGAACAATAAAGCACCAGGGCCAGGCGGGATTAAGATAGAATTATTAAAGTGTGGAGGTAGAAAAATAATACATTTCCTGACAAAGATCTTTAGAAAAATTGAACAAGGGGAAAAAGTCCCAAAAGAATGGAATACATCATATATATCTTCTATATTTAAAAAAGGCGATAAAAAATGTGGTAACTACAGAGGTTTAAGTGTCATCCCTTCAACAGTGAGAGTTTTCGGCAGAATAATTAAAAACAAGATTCAACAAAATATGAAAGAAGTAGCAGAAGAGCAGAGCGGCTTTCGATCCAATGGATCATGTTTAGATAATATATTTTCCCTCAGACAAGTAATAGAAAAAAATGAAGCCAAAAACATCGAGATGCATGTATCATATATAGACTTACAGAAAGCATATGATAGTGTACCCAGATCCGAAATATGGCCAGCTATGGAAAGACTAGAAATAAAAGAAAAATGGATTGGAGTAGTAAAACAACTTTATACACATACAACAAGGAAAATAAAAATAGCAAATAGGTTTACTCAAAACCTCGAAATAACAAAAGGCTTAAAACAGGGATGCACACTATCTCCGCTCTTATTTAATATATACATTGATAAAATTGTTGAAAGTTGGGAACACAAATGTGAAGAAAGAGGAATTATTATAGAAGACAGAGAACTAAGACATTTACTTTCTGCTGATGACCAAATAATTTTTACAAAAAAACAGAGAAAATATGAAATTCATGATTGAAACACTATAAAACGAATTAATGAATTATATACGGAAAATTAACATTAACAAGACAGAATACATGTGTATAGGCGGAGAAAAACAAGACATGCACATCGGAGACGAGATCATTCGACACTGTCAAAACTATAAATACTTAGGCTCAATTATCTCAGCTAATGGGTCAATAGAAGAAGATGTAAACAACAGGGTCAGACAAGGAAAAACGGCAACTAGAGCATTACATGGAGTTCTATGGAACAATAACATAAGAAAAGAACCCAAGAAAAATATATTTCATAGTACAATCGAAATTATCACCTTGTATGGGGGAGAAGTCTGGCCAGTAACAGAGAGCTTGAACAACAAAATAAGAACAGTCGAATTGGACTTTTTCAGATGTCTACAAATTACGAAACGAGAGAGATGGAGAACAGAAGAGATATCGAAAGAAATGGGAATTCTTCATCCATTACCAGAAACTTAGAAAATAGAACCCTTCGTTGGTACGGACATATGGAAAGGACGCAAGAACACAGGTGGCCAAAAAACATATTTAAATGGTCGCCAAGAGGAAAAAGACGAAGAGGTCGCCCATGCTACAAATGGAAAACCCATGTAACAAGGAGACTGGGAGGACCGTGAAGGAAGCTAAAGACGACGAACCCATAAAGGAAAAAAAAACGTCATAAAGAGAGAAATAGAACAAAAAAATTCAAAAAACAAAATATATAATGCCATTTCGTCTTGAAGTGCACTGTAGTAAAAACGAAACAAAGAAAAAATAGCAATTTATCAATTGAAACTCAATTTTATTGAAATTTGTAATCGAAATTTTACACAGTATACCTATTTAATCAAATTCCTTTTTGGTGTTAGAAATAGCATTCAGATCTGCTTTGTGGTTTAATCTCGATGAAACCGTCGCGACTATCTTTGCCTCAAGCAAAGGCTAAAACCTTAAATACTAATTTGATGTAGCTTTATGCAGCTTGAGAGTGGCAGGAAAATTTCGGAACGAACTTTGTATAGGTTTTCGTCTTTCACAAGGAAACTCTTTATTTCATCGTTAGAAAGTGCTTCATAATTGGAGGCACATTCCTACCCGCTGAAGTCCAGGCAGTCAAATTTAGTTGCGGTACTTCGAAGTTTCGGAATCCGATACCAGAATTCTGTGGACTTTTTCTTGCTGCTAGTAATCTTTTTATCACTTGCTGTCGTATAATGTTCTTCTTCGTCCGTCAATATACAAATACATTTCTAAAATGAACATAAGACGAACTTTGTTGTATTACTTTATCCAGAACTTTCTTCAAATTTTGAGGAATATATCACGAATAATATTCTGTGCAAATATTGTGGGTCATCCATACACGTTGGTTCCACTTTAATGTAAAACCAAATTGGGGCATAAACTCTTATGATGAGACTAGTTAAGGTCACAGGAGAGTTTCAGGTCGAACCAGATGGAATGGTTGGGAGGCTCAGGTTTTATATTCACCTTTGCCAATTGCTCTACACATTTCAAGATGCTGGTTTTGATGGTAACTGAGATCAATTAGTACACTCTCAGGATAATTATCAATAGATATTTGTTGTAACAATACAAGTGGAAGGTTTTCACACGCTTGAAACAATTTTGGGTATATATTCAAAAACCGTTTTCAGGTCATCAGTAGCTCCGTCGAGGTTTTGCAATATGTGACTTAAAGGTATGCATGAAGTAAACACATACACCAATGTAATGGTTTTCCAACTTTGATCAAACGAATATCTTCATTTGCCTCTTCTACGTTGGCATTGGTTTTATCACAACAGAAGTTTGTTAAGGGAAATATTTTTTTCAGAAAAGTAATTTAGTTTGTTAACGTTTGCAGATGTTCCGCTAGAAGGAGCAACATGATTAATATATTAGCCATCTGGTCGTTAAATTAATACATAATGTTTCGCTTTAATTAGCTGCGGATAGATTTAATTTCTTATTTTGGTTTGAGTTCGAGTTACATCTTTCCGTCCATCAAAGTACAAAGTACCTCTTCCAAAGTTCCTTTTTTTATAATTTTATTTCTAATTTTTCGGCTTCGTTAAACCTTGCTTCTACCAACAACATTTCTTGCACTACATTTACTTTTGTTAATTAAATTATTATGTCTTAGTAAAGCAGATGCAATGGCTGCAGTATATTTGTCAAAAACTCTGGCTAAATTTGGTAGATGTAGTTTTATTTTCTTTGAATTGTCTCTTACAGCTACAAGGGGAACTTCTTTTTAAACAGCAATTGTCTCTGTATGTATTACTTTAGAATCTGGTGGTGTGCTGTTAATATTTTAAAGAATAGCCAAAGTTGTTTCCTTTCGTTTTTCATCTTGTTCGCGTCTTTCTTTTCTTTTTAATAACTGAACTAATGTCAAATGATCAACTGACTCAATCATCATTTTTCTTGATGTTCCTGATAATTGTAACTTTCTTATCGTTGCAGTAAGAGCACGAATAAAATTTAGCGCATTTGCAATCCTTCAGAAACCTAACAAAACTCTATGAGCTTGTCATTAGTGCTTCTCGTTTTCCATTCTTCCTTCAAGTGCTTTTAATATCTTTTTGTACTTTTCGCGCAGTTTTTTTCATGTTTTAAACATAATTTTATGCCCTGTTATTGGAATGGATAGTGTTTTCTAAATATTTTCTAACGCAGTTGAATTTTTGCCATAAATCAAAAAAAAATCCTTTAAAGAGATTTATGTCTGTAACTGTATTAATTTCACACTTATAACGCACCGTCGTGAAGGCATTTTTATATGCCAAGTTCTTACTTTTTTCGGATTTTAATACACCGTAATAATAATGAAATTGTCATACCACAAGTTACTAGGGATTTTATAAAAAGCAAGCTTTTTTTTAAGAGAATCGTGGAGTTGCAAATGCAACTTCATGATTCCCTTCTCCCCGCTTATCCGGCTTAGCACACTTGGTGCAGTTCACGGGTCTATCATGCCCCAACCCGAAAAAAACAGCTTAACTACAGACCCCGTCCCCGCTGTTCCGAATTTAGACCCGAACTCGCGTCGACCAGATAAGACTTCGAGTTCGTAATCCACAGCTAGGTTAGGCTAGGTGTTTAGATATGTTTTGTTCCATAAAAGATGTATAACCAACAAAAATAATCTGAGCGCCCGACTAGCTTATTTACGTAACTTGTTTATTAAATTAAATATAATATAATATAAAATTAAATGCAGATTCATTATTATTTTTAAGTAGTATTTCAATGTGGAATTAAATTTGAACTTTGCATACTAACGCCATCTACAATTGTTTTCTCGACGGCGCCTTCTTGACAAGTATCCGGCAGACACTAAAATGTCAGAACTAGTTACTTGTTAAATTTGTAGCTTTGAATGCGCCTGAGGAAGTTTTGTAGTTTTTGTCGCCGAAAAACTACATACTTTTAATACTTGTCATTTTAATAGTGAATAAATTATAATCCGAAAAAAAAACACAAGCAGTGTTTTAGCTTTTATTTTATAAATTGATACTTTTCAATTGCTAACGCAACACACGACTAATGAGTTGACTACCGACTACCGAGTGGTAGATAAATGAGTAAATAAACCAGCGCTAGCAGCTGTGACCGGAAGCAAAGAAACGATCTAAACACGAAAATAATCGAACAACCGAAGAGATGTTTAAAAATAGCTTTTGTAATGAATAAACAAGAAATTTGTTAGATTTATAACAAACTATAAAAATTTTCATATAATTAGAGATCATTTCATCTATTGCGGCAGGTCAAAATAGACTACATATTACAATTCTTTTTTTATGTTGTGCAAGTTTTTTTATAACTTTTAATAAGTTAGCAATGGCAATCTACCATAAAGCAAAATCGTAAATATTATAGTATAACATGTGTTTTTTTAAATTTTTTTGAAACTTTGCTCCACGACTTAATAGATTTTACAGGTAGGCTAGTTCTAACTGGAGATTTTATTTTCGATTTATTAAAAGATTGCTATTATTCTAAGGAATTAAAGTTACTAATCCAAACGAATGGAATGAAACAATTAGTAAACGTTCCCACTAGAAGTACATCTACAACGAATACGTTAATTGATTTAGTAATTTGTAATGACTCCTATTTGGATGTTAAAGTCTTAGATTTCCATAAAATAACAGATCATGATATCATTTTAATAAAATCCAAATCATTAGAGAAATAAAAGGCGAGTAACACAAATACAGGCAAAAAGCGTTTTCTTAATCAGCAAAATTTAGAGCTGATGGGAAACGAACTTGTAGGAAAGCGATGGCTCTACGAATCAGATAATGTGAACTCCGTATTAGATAATTTTGTTAATAATATATTGAACGTATTAAATAAATTTGCACCTTGAAAATCAATACAATAAAACATATGTCAAATCCGTGGTTTAATAAAAATGTTAGAAATATTCAACGCGAACGTGATCTAGCTTACAAAAATTTTAAGAACACAAATGAGCATACGTTTTGGCTGAAATACAAAAAAAAGAGAAATGAACTTGTACGCGCTATTCGCAAAGAAAAGGAAATGTATCTTAATAAGAAAATTGATAGCCAAAAATTCGACTCTCGTAGAATGTGGGCGACATTAAAAACAATTATTGGAAAACCTAAAACTGCAATCTCTAATAATATTGACTTTGAAAATTTTAATGTTGGTAATAATTCAATTTCAGATGGGCTTAATCATTATTTTATAGACAGTTTATTAAATATAGTAAAAGATGTAAGTACTTTAAGAATTGTGCGAACCAGCCTACTTGGCAAATCAGAAAATAAGAATAATATACAAAACTTTAAAAAAATTGAAATTTGTGAATTAAAAAAGTTAGTTACAGCTGAAAAATTTAAGCCTAGCCCAGACGAAATAACAGCGTTTTTAATAAAAAAACTCTTTGACTTTGTAGGGGACCCATTGTTGCACTTAATTAATTGTTCGATAAAAACGGGTGTTTTTCCTGAAAACTGGAAAATTAACACTGTTGTGCCAATACCCAAAGTAATTATTACCAAAAAGGTAAGCGAAATGCGACCTATAAATTTATTACCCTTTTGCGAGAAAATGTTAGAACGTGTAGTGTACCAACAGTTGCGTAGTTTTTTTGAAATTAACAGAATATTTTATGAAATGCAATCTGGGTTTAGGAGCAAACATTCCTGCGAGACAGCAATTCAATACATAATTACGAAATGGAAAAATGACCTTGATTCAAATAAAGTAATTGTAGCTACATTTGTTGATTTGAGAAAAGCTTTTGAAACTGTAGATCGACAGATCTCATCGACAAACTAGCCAAGTATGGGGTCAATGGAACAGCACTTGCTTGGTTGACTTCCTATTTGACAAATAGACGACAAATTGTTAAATTTAATAGTATTGGCTCTAAAGAAGCGTTAATTGAGTATGGAGTCCCACAAGGCATTGTGTTGGGCCCCCTTCTTTTTCTTATTTATATAAACGATATATATTTGTCAATCAAGAAATGTAAAATTGTTTTAATTGCTGATGATGCACTAATTTATGTGTCTGGAGATAAAGCTAATGACTGCTTTTCTCATATGAATCGTGACTTGGATAATTTAGCAGTGTGGCTACAAAATAATAATTTAAAATTGAATGTTAAAAAACTAAGTGTATGTTCATTTCATCAAAGGCAAATAAGTCAAAATTCAAAGATGAACTAAAATATAATAATGTGGTGATCGAAGGTATGAAATTAGATTTTGTTACTGAAATACAATATCTCGGAATTGTTATTTACGATAAACTAAATTTTGGTAAACACTGCGACTTCATTTGTAAAAAAGTTAATAAAAAAATCAGATTTTTTTGTCGTGTCGCTGAGAATCTGTCGACTTGGTGTAGAACTACCGTTTACAACACTATAATAGCTCCACATTTTCAATATTGCACCACGGTCTTCTTCTGTTTCAATGAATATCAAATTAAGAAGCTTCAATTACTACAGAACCGTGCTATGCGCATTATCATTCGCTGTAACAAATTAACAAAATGTTAGAAACTCTTAATTGGTTGAATATTAAACAGCGCGTTATTCTTAGTGTTATGCTTTTTATATACAAAATAAGTAATAGTTGGTTGCCCGACTATCTTACGGAATTTCTCCAACGTAACAGTGAAATTCACACGTATAATACCCGCAACAATGGTGACTTTCGGATTGCTATATCATCTAAGAGTAGTACTCAAAAAACTGTTTTTTATGAGGGCTTAAAGCTATATAATGAACTGCCGATTCGTGTTAGAAATACTCAAACTATCGCTGCTTTTAAAAGGGAGTACCTAAAATTGCATAGAGCGCAATGTAATAGCTAATCTACATAATTCCAGGCTGTGTTTATAGCTTAATAGGTTTACAAGAGTATTTTATAAGTAAGTGTGTTTGTGTTAATTGTAATGATGCATGTTTTTACTTATTTTATATGTTTTCTGTATAATAGCATAAAGCAAGCTAAATAAACTTACTTATTATTATATTATTAAACAAAAATGCACGAAAACGAATAAAACTTCAAATACTGAAAATCTGGGGGATTTGATCATCCGATCAGCAAATAGGGCATTTTTGAGGGGCCCAGGAGACTACTTTTCCGCATAGCGGAATATGAAATTCGTATTTTGAAAATTTCGCTACATCCTCGTTGCGCTCTATCCCGTACATGGATACAGCAGTCGTCCAGGAATCAACAAAGTTTAGAAAATTTATATTCGTTTAATAACTATACAAGGTAAATTTTACTACGGATATTTTATTATTTAGTTAATCAAACAAGTTTTTAGTTTAAAATTATAACAAATAGAAGAATGAACATGTTAAAAGTTTAATAACATTTGATTGCTTACTACAATCTGTAGCAAAAACTATACGAACCTCAACTCTGAGTTACTTAAAGTAAGGTTTGACAACGTTACAGTCCCAAAACGTGTTTTGGTTAAAATTTGCGTAAAAACAATCTCATTCTAAAAATGCAGTTGTAAAGAGAAACAAGAGCTCTAATTGTTTTATATAATAATTTTTTTCTTTGTGGAGGACAAATACAGAAACATTCTAATTAGAGTGTTGTTTTGTCATAGCAGTAGGCACACGGTAAGCGCTTAGTTACTTTTAATTAAGATTTTGTTTTTGCTTTACAAACCGTTATATTTATAAACTTGCTTCCTGTTAAGAAAGATTAATTACCTGCTGATTTTTTACATTACGAACACAATAATTTAGTGACAAGTATTTGGAGCTCAAACTACGTGTACAATACAAGTTAATAATTGGCACCACCTAAATACTAAAAGTTCTAAGAGTACTACAGCGGCATTTGATTCTACAAAGAAATGTTGCGATGAATTGGTATTGTTACTGCACGAGTAGCGTAAGCAGTAGAAGGAACAGTGGTTGGAAGTAATGAATTACAAGTAATGCATTACTGTAATTAAATTACTTTTTTCGGTAATAAGGAATGTAATGCATTACTTTTTTTGATGAGTAATTAGTAATTTGAATGCATTACCTTTTTTTGGTAATGTGATGAAAAAATACATTACTTTTGTCATTACTTTCATATTCAACAGAATAAATAATCAGGATATTCAGAATATCATTCATGAGTCATGACATGACAAATCCGGGTAAACCTGCCCCAACAAAATCCTTATTTTCCTAGAATAATGTGTAATACCTACAGCAATGAGTGAAGGAATGTTAAGTAAGGTTTCATAGGAAATTTGTTGCTTGGTTGAGAACGAGGTACTTAGTTCGTGTTCCAAAAATTAAAATACTTTCCTCCGTTCTATGGGAAACCCGATTTCGGGTCCGATTCTTTGCGAAAAAGCTAAGATCTTAGCTCAGAAGCTTGGTTGTTCATCCTTTAAAGCAAGTAACGGCTGGCTAAGAAATTTTAAGTCCAGGCACGGTGTCCGTGAATTAGATTTAAGTGGAGAGAAGTTATCAGTAGACTCTAAAGCAGCAGAAAATTTTATTGAAAAATTTAAAGTTGTAGCAGACTCCTACGATGCAGAGTTTTTGTACAACGCCGATGAAACCGGTCTTGTTTGGAAAGCTCTGCCTAAAACCACTTTAGCATCAAAAAGGGAGTGTAGTGCTCCAGGACATAAAGTTACTAAGGACTGTGTTACGGTGCTTAACTGTGCGAATTCTACGGGAAGCCAAAAAATACCCTTTCTGTCAGACCCTGAATTTCAGATTCTAAACGACGACGTATTGCAAGTGTGAAAGAAGAAAGTGTTGAGGAAGAAGATGACAATGTCGAAGTTGAAGCAGAGACGGGACCTAGTGCTAGTGAAGCATTCGCTTGCCTTGAAACTGCGTTGAAGTGGATGGAGCGTCAGCCCGAGTGTGAGCATATGCAACTTCTGACTGTCAAGCGGATGCGCGACTTGGCTGCCCGAAAACGGGTTAAGGCAGCCAAACAGCTTACTTTGACGGAGATGTTTAGTAAGCAATAACTGTCATTTACCAAAGTATGCATGTAAATTTTTTTAATTAATTAATACATAGCTCGTTTTCTTTATATATGTATGTAGTTTTTTTTCTCCCATTTTCCATATACATACAGAAGTTAATTAATAGACCTTCTTCGGAAAAAAAAAACTCCAATTATCCGAATTTTCGATTATCCGAATGGAGCCCGGTCCTAATTGATTCGGATAATTGGAGTTCTACTGTATTTACATATTATTAATTCCAAATTTGTAGCTATACCTAATACTCATACATTTTGCCAATTACCCTTATTTAATATGTACAATGTTGTACAGTGTGAAATATCTGTATTGTAACATTTTAGGAAAGCTTAATTGGATGTTGATTAATTTTTGCTTTTGTGGCAGCAGACGTTTTTAAAACGAAACGTCACGCTCTAGCAGATAACAATTTTGAAACGCAATTGTTGTTAAATTTAAACACGGAATATGTTGAATACATTTTTTTTTAAATTATTGTGTTTTGTGTGGTGTAATTATTAGTAGTATTTAATAACGACAAAAGTAATGTTTAAAATAATGCATTACTTTTTTCGGTAATTAGTAATTGTAATGCATTACCTTCCACGTAAAGTAATTAGAAATGAGAATGCATTCTTTTTTTTGCTAAATAATGAGTAATTGTAATGCATTACTTTTAAAAAGTAATGTTCCAATCACTGAGAAGGAAGTACTCTAGAATTCTTAGTCGCTTTACAAAAACTTGGTATCAATTATTGTATGTTTGACAGTTACCTAAAGACAGCTTTACTTAATCAACTGATTTTTTGATTAAAAAAAAATTCAAAACAGACTTGAAACGAAAGATTTTTCTCATATAAGGCCGTTGCGATTGCTGTTGGAATGGAACTCTCTGCTAAAGACGTTGCGTAGTCACAGCAAATAGAGAGAGTTACTAAACTAAAACTTGAAGGGATTGCGTTCAAGCCTTTTACTAGTTAAAATTAATAATAGGCCTTCTATCTAAAAGTATTCATTTCAGATGTTCATCACATCAGTCTCTATCTGCTTTTACTATGAGGACGTCTTTGTTTTCTTTTAATACCTTGGTTGTCTCTTTCTCATTTTTACTAACATTAGAGTGGGGAGGTTTTGGCCTTCTTACTATGCTTGACAAATTCTGTCGAATGCTTTAAGAGATTTTGGTAGGTAGTTTGTGAATTGCGTCTTCTACGACGGATGCTATGTCTCCCAATAGAATGCGGTTAAGTGCTACGGTATAGTTAAACTATTTCTTTATTATAGTCAACGTAAAGATATTTGGTTAGGAACACTAAGATGGTACCTGAAGATAAGAGCATTACAAGCAACTTACCTCTACCGGCCGGACTAAGTTAACTTTATTGCTTATTTGCAGCTGTAATTTCGAAAATACAAAGCAATAAACACTGTTAGGCGTAAATATTTTACATAAATGATTTTTGATATTTACTGCATCCATTCTTAAAACTACAATATGATAGTAGTTGTTTTCACAATTTTGAGCAAACAGACCGGGTTTTAAAATGTGGAGAACGTGAAATGTTGTTGAAGACATCGCCGATGAAGATGTATCGCATGAAAATGGCGTAGAAATAAAAAATATTCAATCTAAAATACGTTTATCCTTAGATGCTAAACAAATCGAGCTAAATGTTTACAACGCGCTCATGGAAACCGAAGAGGAAGTAGAAACTAAGCAATCATCAACAACGTTGTCAACAAAACTGCCCTACACCACGGTAACATGAATTTTAAAGTTCAGGCTGCACGAACGTAAAAACGATACGATTTGGGTGTACGTAGAACACTAGAAAAGGATGACAAAAAGCTAGTTAGACGAAAATTTTATGGCATGTATAGAGAAAATACGGTACCAACGATTAAATTGCTACGCTAAAAACTAAGCGACGACGACACCGGTTTAGATTGTTTTATAAGTACATTAAAAAAATGTATTAAAAGTATAGGTTTTAAACATAAAACAATAAACAAATGTCAATCAATTATGGAATTGTAGAAGCTGCAGGTATATGTAAACGCAAATGTCTAGGGCCAATAAAAAAGTATAGAAAAAAAAACAGATAAATATATTGCAATGATATGCTTGGTCTTGTGACTATTAGAATACAATCCCTAAACTGTATGCAATTCACGCAATTAAATTCAAATTTGCTATGAGACTCTTCTAATTTTCTCAGGGTCGTTATTAGCTTGTAAATAAGTTATTTAATTTAATTTTAAATAGAAATAAATACACACAACGATATCAACTTTTCAAAATAAGTTTTTATTTATTAAAAAAATTTCAAAATGTGGTTTCCGAAATATTAAATGAGTTTTTTATAATTACTATCGTCCTTTTTTTATTAAAATTAGAACACTTATCTTAGCGTCTTCTTATTATGACATTCCTCGCTCTAGCAAAACGCTGAGTGTCTAACCTCTATTTCGTTCTGCTGGCCTCTCGAGCAACAAATAATACTCGCCCTTAATCCAAATCTTCTTCTTATCTGTTTTATATTATTTTCAATTTACTTTTACTGTCATCACAAACGAAGAAACTTCCTCGATCGCCTTTTACTTGTAATACTTCTGTACTTTTCACAATTCGTAGATAATCACTTATATTTTCTTCTTTTATATTGAAAATCAGTTTACATTACGTTTTGAACTCGTTCTTTCTGTTTTCATCCAGAGGATATCAAAATCTCTGTCTTTTTTTTCCAAAGACTAATTAAAACAAATTCTCTCCTTTCTTTATCTTTTGTCTTCCTCCTTTGATCCCCATTTTTTAAAACAAACACATAAATCTCATGTCCAAGAGTATCCTTTTATATGTTTGTCACAATGACACTGACATCCTAACTGACATTAGTCGACGCACAAATCAAGTAACTCTAAAACTTCTTATAAATTAAACCTTTTTAACAATTCTGAATTAAATTATAATTACAATTAACATAAATAGTCTTCGTATCAATCTGTTGTGTTTTTCTTTTCTTTCAGTAAAAGCAAACCATATGAAAAATAACAATTATTAGAATTTATAACAGGAATTCTAGCAAAAATACGCAACCCTGAGTTTATAAGTTAGAATATTAAAATATTACAAGTCTTCATAAATCTCCAAATGTAAATTGAACTGCAGCAAGCATTCCAAAAATTGCCTTCCAGCAACCACAATACCCCAGTCAAATCAAACACCTCTAAATATCATAGCAATATGCTACTTAGATAAAACATGTGTGTTTTATCTAAGTAGCATCACATAAAAAGACGAAAACTCTAACAATCAGTAAGTTCCCAGTCAGGTGTAAATTAGAAATTGAAAATAAGATTATGGAATAAGTAAGCAGCTTCACATATTTAGGTTCTGAGGTAACAAGTAGCGGAAGAATGGTCGACGAAGTTAGAAGACAAGCAAACAAAGCAGCTACAATATCGGGCTGCTTGAATAACACAATATGGCATAATAAGTACCTGAAAAAGGAATCAAAAGTGAAAATATATAAAAGTGTCATCAGGCCAGTATTAACATACGCGGTAGAAACTAGACCAGATACGGCCAAAACAAAGCAAATACTAGAAACAACAGAAATGAAGACCTTACGGAAGATAGCCCGAAAGACAAGATTGGACCGCGTAAGAAAGAATGACATAAGAGATGAATGCGGAATACAACCTATAGGAGATTGGACAAACACTAGGAGAGAAGAATGGAACAACCACATATCAAGAATGGACAACACGAGGCTGGTCAAAATAGCGAGGGATATGTCACCTAGAGGCAGAAGAAGCATCGACAGACCCTACAAAAGATGGAAAGACTGCATAACTGGAATAAACAGGCCGGAGGCCTAAATTAAAGTAGAAGAAGAAGAAGAAGAAGAAGAAGAAGAAGATAAAACATAGTATGACACACATGATTTCATTTGCAAAGGTCGGGTCGATGATTCTAATAAATGCAACATGGATGTACCCCCTCCAAGGGGGAAGAAATGATTTTGGTACACGCCGGGCTTGAGAAAGAGTGGGTGCAGTGTGGACCTTTAATATCGACTAAAAATTTTCGCGAATTGGGTTTAGATTATCATGAAGATAAGCGGAATCCTTCGAGTCGTGGTTCAAAAATATTTTATTGCCTAATTTGCCCAGTAATTCTGTTATAGTTTTAAACTACGTCAGCTACTATTCCAGGCAACAGTTTAAAATACAACACGGCAAACTTTTTACAAGGTGCATGATATGTTTTTGGAAGAAAACTATAAGAAGGCGAATTGTCAGCAGTGCTAAAAATAAAATCTTTTTCCAAGCAACTTTACGTTGACGATCTGGCAAGTAAATTAGGCTACACTGTTTAAGTTTTTTGCCCTATTATTGTGTATTTAATTTAGTTGAGTTAATATAGAGCTAGCTTAAAATAAAAATTCGCAAATGTAACCAATCTCCCAATTTGGACAGTGAAGTGATACATCTTATACAACAAGAAAAGGCTAATATTTCTCCGAAACTTTGGAAAAATTGCATTATATAAAGTTAGATGAATTTTGTGCAAGTGAACATTAATAATAAAACTTTGTTCAAAAAATTATGTTTATTGACATAGTTACCACAGTTTTGCTGTATCACGTACGTAAGCAAATTCTGCTTTTTAATATTGTTTTTACTTTAAAGAAATGACGCTTGGAAATTTATGTTCTCCAATAAAATCTTAAAAGCCGGTTCTGTTATTTTACCTGCAGTACGCCTATAAAATAGGTTTCACATAAGAAAACTACTTACGCTTTTAAGAAGGTATAACCAAATATCTTTACGTCGATTATTCAATGGTAATAATGTCAACAAGAATGTTACCGATGAGGTAAGGTAGTGCCTGCAGTAGAATTAATGAGGTATGTCGATTCTGCAAATTAAGGGCCATTTGTGGAAGCTATGTGCTGAGCCAAGAAAGCCACCTCCAACACAAATCAGCTAGATATCGAGGAAATTGTACCATTGCCAAGTTTCGAGAAAAATTGTTGTTGCATCCCTTAATCAGCAATTCATGTAAGAACGTGCAGTTTGAGATCGACAGCGGAGCCTCAGTTACAATCGTGGGTATGCTGTAATGTGAATTTTTGCTTCCAAACTCTGAAATCGTACTTACAAGTTTAAAATTAACTACTTAGTGTAAGAATGCAGTGTTTGTTGTTTGTTTTATACGAAAATAGTATTTGCAGTTAAATTTATATATTGTTTGTACAGAAAATCGCTACTGGGTCAAAATTGGATACGACAAATTAATTTAAATTTAGGAAACAATTCTAATCAAGTAACTACCATTAATACGGAAGAAGAAATTCAACTTAACGCCAAATTTTTTATAGTTTCTACACGTGCTGTAGGTAGAAAATGTTAAAGCATTATTTTTAAAAGCAAAACGGTACCATTCTTTTTTATGCAAAAGGTGAAAATGAAATTGATGATTTGGTCTCACAAGGTATTTTAACTAAAGTGGATAAATTCGATCGGGTTACACCAATAGGTCATATTTCTATAAGCAATGTTTTAAGCGTGTCTCATTGACTGGCTTTATTTTCGTCATTGTCATTGTTTGGAGTAGTATTTGATACTTTAAAATCGCTTGTAGCTGTTCCAAATAGATTATTAAAGTGGTCACCCCACTCTTGGGCCGTGATGGTGGTTACTTGGACTCATTAATTGGTTTTTTCTTGTTTCTTAATATCTTCCCTTTTTTTGTCCGCCATCAAGATCATGTCGACGGCATCAATGCAATACCTCGTATCTGCAATTTTTGAGAAATTGACATTTATGCATAACAAGGTAGGATATACTGTCGCACGTCTATTGGCGAATTTTTATATGTATCTGACCAATACAAAGCCTCTAAAATAGCGCGAAACGTTACCTCGTATATTATTTCACGCAATTCTGGCAACAATACCTCGTATCTGTCAGTAGTGAGATAGGTGGTAAGTATACGCTCTTCAGTTTTGTATCCTATTTTTAAGAATATAAGAGCAGTTTATTTGCAAATTAGAGTAATACAATAAGGTCAAATGTTAATAAATGATAATTTGTTGATATTAATACGATTTTATTGAAATTAATTCCAAAATGTCTCTTTGTTTGTTGAAGAAGTGCAATACCTCTTATAATGTGCCCTTTGGCTGTACAATACCTCGTATCTGCGCTATAATAATTTCTTAATTTTAAAGTTAATGAATTTCTTGCTAATGGCTAAATCAGTAGCATAAGTAGAAACAATAAACTCAAAAACAGTTGAACTTGGACGAGATCTGTGCAAGAAAATCAATTTTTTGTCTCTCCTGTAAAATCCCAAAATTGCACATACGAGGTATTGCATTGATGCCGGCGATGTACCATTTCCTTAAAAATATTTTCCCAGAAATCCCTTCTTATTTTTGTTATCCTACTGTTTACGCTGTTTCTTTTATTGCGTGTATTTACTGTGATCCTCTAGCGTGTTTTACTGTTCTTATTTGTTACGCACGCATTTTGTTTCTGATGTTAATGTTTTTGCCTTCTCAGTGAACCATGGTTTCTGGTTCCAAGTGTTTCTCGTGCACTACTCATTATATTAGAGCACAATTATTACACGACTGATCTGCGCTATCATTTTCTCTTAAAAGGTTTGAAACAATTTTTGATTTGAATTTTTCTTTATATAGATGATTTGTGCTGTTGTTGAAAATGATTCGATATTGAGTTTTGTATTTTATTCTGTTGCCTTCTATCTTGAATTTTATACTATTACGATTTTTGGTTAACGTGAGGCTGTGATCTGCACACACGTTGGCAGATCCGAGTGTTTTAACGTCTAAGACCAAATCACAAATAAATGATTAAATAGGGAGGAGAGGAAACTAACCGGAAAAATAACAATTTTTTTTCATTTGTTTTATAAAAAATAACATAACCTGCTGCGTACGCTCAAAACAAAGTTTCCTGAAATTTTCGCGTACCTAATGTATCCTAAGGCCAAAGTAAATAAAAGTAGTGTTTTGTTTTACTTCCATTAGTTCATGGCCCACTAGAATTTTTTCAAAATAAATTAAATGGCGTGGTCTTTCCATGGCACTCATGAAGTTTTTATTTTCTGTAATAAAATGCTCAAAACTTAAACAAAATGCAAAGTGTGACACATCGTTGAAATCAGAATTAAAAACTCTATTCAAATATGAAAAAAATTAAAATGCCGACCATAAGAAAAAAAAAGTTGACTGTCAAAAATGAGCAATGGTAACAGTTATACCAAATCTGATCATAAATTCAGATTCAGCGTGAAAACGTGTCCTAAAAATATGTAATATAAATGACAAATGTGTTATAGCCGAAAACAAAAAATCCAAAATTTCAGTTTTTTTTAGTTTATTCAGAAACTAAGCAAGACAGCTCTAATTTTTTTTCAGATTGTTAGTAGTCATAAAATTGCACAACTTTTCTCTAAGTTAACCATCGTTGTATCTATTCAAATAAGCGAGATCCCCATAGTTAACATAAAATTTGATATATCCTGTATACTATAAAAAGGAATATAAATGAATTCAAAAGATTAACGAGAACGAAATCGGAGTAAGTGAAGATTAACAAGACTTTCCTCGGAATAGATCTACTATTGATGCAGTAATTATACATTTAGATTGTGGAGAAGGCTATTCAATTTGACAAAGCAGCATTTCTGTGCTTTATTGCTCTGATACAAACCTTTACAGAATATTTTTGAGTGACATACTACATATTTTACAACAAAACAAAATAACCCTCCAAAAGTAATACCCACTATAAAAGAACTAAGTACCAATAATAAAATCAGGATTAAAACAAACAAAAAATGAACAAAAGAAGTACATGTTTTAACAAGTCCATCTTAACTTACGCAGCTGAAACTAAAGCAAAAAACCAAACATATGATGAAGACCACAAGAATGAAAACACTATATCAGAGTAAGTAATAAAAATATTAGAGAAACTTCTAATGTTCAAGATGTTGTAAGACGTCGGCAATAATAGAAGCACGTAAATAGGATAGATCATAACAAATTATTATAAAAAGCTATGACAGAGAAAGCCAACACAGAAAATCCCCAAAACCGCCAAAGAAATCGCACGAAAGTTGGACATTAGCATCCAAGAGTATGAGGAAAAACGGAATCTAATTGGTAAAGAGGACAGTTTATTCGGAATTAATAGGAACCAGTCCTAAATTAAAAAAAATATATCAAACTATTAAACAAAAAATGGGTACAATGTAGCATAATTTAAAAAAAATGCAATAAGTGCACCAACACATTCCTGGGAAAAACTTCGGAAACCTTTTGATTGGGTGTATATAAATTTTGCAAAACTATTATAAAGTTATTATTTCTTTATTCTTGTATTCTCAACGCAACGGCCCAAATATTTATAACTAACAGTTGGTTGCATGGCGGAGAATTGCGGATGCCGGTCACACGGTATTTCAAGTTAAGCACTGTCCGCTCTGGTCCCCACTCGGATCACGTTAAGCCGTCGCGTGGTCCCGGTTGTCATACTAGTAACTTTGGCAATTGTAAACCATTTTGCCTTCTGCCCGGCATAGTGCAAAAAAAGCTCACAGAACCCGCACTAGTTGCGGGTATTAAACAGGCCATTGACCTATAATAAGAGAAAGAAGAAGATAATTCAAGACACACTAGAAACATTTGTAAAGTAATTTTTTTTAGATTGGGCATACCAAATGTGTCGAACAGCATCTAGTATACTTTAAATGCGCCGTTTAATCTGGCAACGAATGTTTTGAACGTTGTGTGCAGACTTTCAAACAAGCTATGATAGCTATTAAACCTAATCCTGGTAATCGACAAAAAGATATGTAAATTCCTTCTACAATACAGAAAAATTTTACACAACAATACATAAGCAATGGCAATTGGCATTGATGTTTACCTATGAAATTAAATCGAGAATTGCTCTGATTAACCTTAAAAATACAAAAAAAAAATAGAAATATTGCATTGGTTAAAAAGCAAGATCAAATATGTTTTTGCAAATACCAGGGTATCGGCACGAAATTATATTCATAGTGAAACATGTGTTTGATCGAGTGTACGATAAGTTAGGGAAACTTCACTATTTAGTGAAACTTGATGGTGGCAGAGTTTTAACAAAGCAAATTGATTACACAGACACTTACACACACAGCATTATGGTCCTTGGAGAACTTTTGTTTCTTTCACAACTTCCTTCCATCTGTCTATGTTTTCTGCTAACGTTGGCCAATTTCGAATTTTTAGTTGTTTTAGATCATTTGTTACATTGTCTTTTCATCTACCGCGCGGCCCTCCTCTTGGTCGTTGTCCTTCTGGGTTATTAATAAAGGTTCGCCTCGCTGCTCTTGTTTCAGGCATTCTCCATAGATGTCCCATCTATCTGATTCTCTGTCTTCCACCCAACCTACTGAATCTTGGTCAATACTTAATCGATTTATCTCATGATTTATTCTTGGTCTCCATGCATTTAAATCATCGTCAAAAACAGGCTTGTATATAATTCTCATAACCTTCCTTTCTAATCTGTTGAGCAATTCTTCGCTTTATTTGGTCAGTGTCCAGCTTTCTTCCGTAACTTCCGTAAGTTATGGCAGGTCTGATTAATGTTTTATATAATTTCATTTTGCACTTCCTAGAGACGTTTCGCGATTTCATAACATTAAATAAACTGTATAGGCATCAGTTTCCAGCATTTGTGCGGGCTTTGATTTCTTTGTTTATATCTTTGTCATCTGTTACAACTGTTCCTAGGTATTTTATCTCGCGATTCACTTCGAAATTTTTATTTCCTATGTTTACCTCCATTTAATCTTGCACATTGATCAGTTAAGAGAAATTAGAGAGGGAACTCCGATAGATGCATCTACTATTGACCATGTAAATATCGATTTAAATCATACTGAATCTTTGATCACTGAGCAACCTAATCTTACGTGAATGCTCCAACCTAATTCAAATACCTGGGCTGCAAAAAACAAGTAGAACTAAAATAACTTTCCGCACACAGTAAATTTATAATTTGTTGTGGGAGGATATGTTGTAGTGTGCTAACAGATAACAGCAAAGATTTCGATTCCGATGTGAATTTTTAAAACGTCATACTTGTAAAACTGCCCCCTGTTAATAGAGACTCATTACTTGCTGATTTTCTACAGTATGAACACAACATATAAAAATTTCATACAAAAACTTGTATAACAAAACAAAATAGGTGTAGATGCAAAAGCAAACAACAGTATAAAGACAATAAAAATGCATCTCTATTAAATTAATATGAATGATCAACAAGAAACGTTATAAATGTTGAGTATAAAGTATGGATAGTGTTGATTGTTAATTCATCTAATTATATATTATGTAAAAACCGACAGAAAGTTAATTTGTAGTTAAAATTAAACGTTATTAATAAGTTGGAACTTAACTAATTAAAATTTTACTTGTTTCCTAGTAAATAATTACCGAATAATGCATTTTTCGTGTTTAAATACGTCATTTAGTGGTAAAACTGTGCAGGGTTGTTTGAATCCTATAGGTTAACGATATGTAGGGTAAGGTCGCTTAAGAGTACGCGCTGTGCAGGAGTACGCATTGCAGTTATTTTGCGGGAAAATCGTGTTTGTGTCGTAAAGAATGTTTTATGTTTAGATTATATACGAAATTCCAGCACTCAGTTGAAGGAATTACGCAAGTTATTAGTAAGTATAGTTTTTAGCACTTGATTATGTAATTTTAGAACACTTTTAAACCAATTTTAAAAGTTTATTTTCAATTCAAGTAACATATAACCTCTACCTTTGCTGCATGGTACATTCATTCCAATACACTATCTCGCTCTCACCGCTTAATAATATATAACTCTATTTCTTTTACGGATATTTTAAATATTTAATACACAGTGTTCAAGAGTACGCAAAGGACTGCTGCCCAAGAGCACGCGTGCGTACTCTTTGACGATACCTATATTATTTAAATTACGTATTTGCTTCAGACATGGGTCGTTATAAGAGAACATCGAGGCGTAAGCTGCAATTTAACGAAGAAATGTTTACGGAGATTAAGCAAAAATTAGTTGAAGGTTACTCAAAGCGAGCATTAGCAGAATAATATGGAATACATGAAGCAACATTACGAAAATGTCTAAAAAAGATAGCATTCCTACTTCCCTTGGAAGATACAAACCAGCATTTTCACCAGAAATGGAAAACCAGTTAGCTGACCACATTAAAAAGTTGGACTCCCTATTTTACGGGATTACTTTGAAACAGTTACAAATTATTGCGTTTCAATATGCAGAAGAAAATAAATTAGAACATCGATTTTCAAAAGCAAAAGGCATGACTGGTAAAGAATGGGCAATTTTGTTTTGTCAGCGTCACATCTTGTCTCTTAGACAACCTTAACAAACAAGTTTAGCTCGCATTATTGGTATTAACAAAGTTCAGGTCGACAGATTCTTTGTAAACATAAAAAATATGTATGAAACATATACTTTTTTACCAAACTCAATTTTTAACATGGATGAGATCGCTATATTAACGGTCCCTACAAAGATTCCTAAAGTTATTTCACCAAAAGGAAAAAGAACAGTTGGCAAAGTTGTCAGTGGAGAACGAGGCCAACTTATAACAGCAGTCTGTTGTGTAAGTGCTGGAGGAAGCTATGTACCTCCAGCACTTATTTTCCCCAGAAAACGTCAAAAATTGAACTGCTAAATGGAGCACCACCTCAATCAATGCTTATGGTATCTGATTCGGGATTCATTAATACAGAATTATTTTTAGAGTGGCTGAAACACTTCCAGAAATGTGTCAATGCTTCTTCAGAACAGCCTGTATTATTGATCTTAGATAATCATTCCGCACACATCAGCTTACCAGCAGTAGAATATTGTCGTAAGAATAGCATACATATGCTCAGCTTGCCACCGCATGCAAGTCATAAACTACATCCACTTGACGTAGCATTTTATGGACCGCTAAAAACTGCATACGGCCAAGAAGCAGATAAATGGATGGTTTCAAATCCAGGACGAACAATTACCCAATTTCAAGTAGCAAGTCTATTTGGCAATGCTTACAATCGCATTGCTTCAATAGACAAGGCTTGTTTAGTGGTACCGGAATTTGGCCATATAATTGCGACATCTTTAGCGAAGAGGATTTTGCTCCTTCTGGTATAACAAACAAAGAATATAATAACGAAACTAACATTGAACAAATCAATAATGACACAGAAGCAACATCAACAACAACTGATTCTACTGTCCAAGCAAGCAAGAATGTTGTTTTGCAAACAAACGAGCATACTCTGGTAGCCGACAATGTAGAAATTGAGTTGGAAATGCAAACATCTTAGAAGAACTGCTCGCTGTTGCCTCTACAAGCGGAGACAATTCCGTAAAAGTTTTAGCTTTTGTGCCACCAGAAAAAATTTGCCCCACTCCAAAGGCAACAGCAACTGTTAATAAAAGAAAAAGAGCTGGTAAGAAATCAGAGATTCTTACTAGTTCTCCTTATAAAAATGAACTCTTAGAAAAGAATAAAGCTGAAGTAGTAACTAAAAGCAAGGGTAAAAGAGGTGTCATAAAAAAACTAAAATTCGACAATGAAAAAAAAAAAAGATGATGGTTGTGGAGAAATATATGGGTCTCCACCAGAATTCGATTTAATTCAATGTTATTCTTGCAAAACCTGGTGGCATGAAATTTGTACGGCATACACTGGATCAGGGCACTTTATTTGTGACTTTTGTGTGAAAAAATAAGTACTTACTTCATTTATTAAATGTTATGAATTATTTTATTTTTTTATTTACTTTTATATTTTATGTGTGTTACTCTTGAATATACGAAAGCGTACTCTTAGACAAGGCGGCGTCTAAGAGTACGCAAATGCACTCTTACAATTTTTTCTAAATTAAAAATTGCTGCTTGGGGGAAAACAATTTCTAATTGATTTTATAAAATACAATATATGTACAGGGTGAGTCACGAGTAACGGGACGGTCTCTGACGTGTAAACGGCACCATATAATAACATTCTATTGTAGCAGTCCTGTGAAGGGCTGTAGAGACTACATTGTAAAAATATTTTCTACTATACAGGGTGCTCCACAAGAGTGTGGCGTATCAAAGTTGCATTTTTTCTTATGAAACACCCTATATTTTATTGCATTTTTAGATTCTACGTAATAAATAAGATCAACTTTCATCAAGCTGTCCTATACCTAACTCTTACTGTTTTTGAGATAATTCTATTTTTATCAAAATTGTAAGGTTTTGAAAATAATTAATATCGGCAAAGTCGATCAATTTAGAACAAATTTTTTGTAACAGGAATTACAGGATATTTTACTTAATTGATCAATGTATTTAGTATTAATAAATACCCTACAGGGTGTTTGCAATATTACATTTTACTATTACCACATTCAAATTGATATATCTTGTTTATTTTAAATACAACACCCTGTATTTTACTTATTCATCATGTTCCTATTTTAATTCTCTTTCGAACTGTATTAGGTTTCCTATACCTAGATATTACAGTTTACATGATATTTACAAACAATAAAACCAACAACATTTAATCAATTTAATAATAATAAACACACAGAAATTATAAAAACTTATCATACAATAAAAGTAATTAAGAAAATACATATTCTTTAATGAAGTAAATGTTCAAAGTGATTGCCATTTTGTTCAATACAGAATCTAATTCTGCATTCAAACGATTTCCTAACATTCCGCAGAATGTCTGGTGTAATCGAAGCAAAAGCATTACTAATTCTTACTTTTATATCTTCAGCAGTCGTAGGGGGAGTACTGTAAACAATATTTTTAATATAACTCTATTTAAAATAATCCATGGGGGTTAGGGGGATCTAGAAGCCCTATCATAAGGACCACCTCTTCCTATCCATCTATCGGGAAATTTTCTATTCAGATAATGTCTTACTTCTCTCAAAAAATGAGCTGGTGCACCGTCTAATTGAAGAAACATTCTTTACCTCATATTTAGTGGGACATCCTCTAAAAAACACCAGAAATCGCGTTTCAAAAAGTTTAGAAATTTTTGCCCATTTAGGTGTCCATCGAAAAAGTAAGGGCCAATAATATGGTCGCCTATAATTCCTCCCCAAAATTTATACTCCAACGGGTTTGGCGGTCCAGAGTACCAAAAAAAATGTTTGTTTTTGGTATCATAATAATGAAAATTATGTCTGTTTACCATACCATTATTATGAAAGGTGGATTCGTCTGACCACATTACAAAATTGAAAAAGTCACCATCTTCTCCTACACGATCCAGAGCTCATAAGGAAAATTCTAAACGCCTATCATAATTTCTCTCATATAAATGCTGATGCATCTGAATGTGGAAGGGGTGGTATTTGTGTTTCTTAAGTATTCTGCATACACTGGTTTGACTTATACCTGTCTCCCTAGCTATTATCCTAGTACTTGTATTTGGGTTTTCAATTACAGATCCCAATACATCGATTTGTTTATCATCATTATTGGTAATTGGTCTTATTTTATTTTGTTTCTCGTACTGAACATTGCCTGTTGTACGAAATCTGTTTAGTACTCCTTCAAATACTTCTTTTTTGGGATGTTCCCTGTCTGGGTATTTTTGAGCCTTAACCCTTGATGCCAAGAGACAATTATTCAAACATTCTCCGATGACCAATATCATATCAATTCTTTCTTGAAGGGAATATTGTTTCATTGTAGCAATTTTAAAATTTCAAACGTGTTACACTTAATCAAGAGAAATTGTCATAAAGGTTGCAGCTGCATACTAGATTAAATTAAACAATTTCAATAAGACTAGCATACTTCGTTAACCATGAATTACTAGTATGTTTTATTTAGCATACTGCTGTCATCTAAATGGCAGTTTTTCATAATAGTATTGAGGCTTTGAAAATTTTGAAATTACAAAAATTAAACCTTATTCATTCCAAGAGAGGATCTTATGGCATTGGTGATTGAGGAATTATTGTAAATTTGTTTTAATGACAAACATTACAAATTTTGAAGAAATTTGTAAATATCATGTAAACTGTAATATCTAGGTATAGGGAAACCTAATACAGTTCGAAAGAGAATTAAAATAGAAACATGATGAATAAGTAAAATACAGGGTGTTGTATTTAAAATAAACAAGATATATCAATTTGAATGTGGTAATAGTAAAATGTAATATTGCAAACACCCTGTAGGGTATTTAATAATACTAAATACATTGATCAATTAGGTAAAAAACCGGTACTTCCTGTTAAAAAAAGTTTGTTCTAAATTGATCGACTTTGCTGATATTAATTATTTTCAAAACCTTACAATTTTGATAAAAATAGAATTATATCAAAAACAGTAAGAGTTAGGTATAGGGAAGCTTGATGAAAGTTGATCTTATTTATTACATAGAATCCAAAAATGCAATAAAATACAGGGTGTTTCGTAAGAAAAAATGCAACTTTGATATGCCACACTCTTGTGGAGCACCCTGTATACTAGAAAATATTTTTACAATGTAGTCTCTACAGCCCTTCACAAATCTGCTACAATAGAATTTTATTATATGGCGCCGTTTATACGTCAGAGACCGTCCCGTTACTCGTGACTCACACTGTATATATACTTAATAGAGAATCACAAATTTTGCCAATTGAGACTCGCGCGAGGTAGGTAGATATAATTTTTCTTAAAAAAAGTGCGTACTCTTACCTGAACTTACCCTACATAATTAAACGCATTTTTTTCTATAGCAACTGTTAAAACGTGTTATTATTAACTAAAATTAGAGGGAAAAGTAGCACTTTACCATCAAGGGTAGATAAAGTAGTACTTTAACAGCAAGGATAGATAATAGTATATTAAAACACAAGTTGTATAAGGCATTGTCTTAACGTACGAGTCCAATGGACGAGTGCGTCAAGACGCCTTATGAAACGAGTTTTTTATATTATTTTTTCTATTGAGGAGAATTAATGAAAAAACGTTATAAAAAATTGCTGCTATCAAATTTGGTAAATTTAGTATGTATATGTTGGCATACATACTAAATTTACCAAATTTGTTCATGAATATATCATGAATACCAATCTTTGTTGGTGAAATTTTACTAAAAACAATGCTTTAAAAGACTCTCTTAAAACACTGTTTTTTAGCTAAAACAGTGCTTTAAGAATAACCTTAAAAAACCGAAATGGAAAAAGTATTTTATTTTTTATTTTTACTCTATAGCAACCAAAAAGTTATTAAAGCCACCTACTCATTTGTTCGTGAAACTGTTTTTTTCCTGACACTTTTAAATTAAATTTATCATTGATTTTTCTTCATTTTTTGGTCTTCTTTAACAATTGCTGTAGAAAAAAATGTTGTATTCCACACGACGATAAAATTTCATTATCTTCTCGATGCTTATTAGCGTCTCGGCTGACGCATAGACGCTAAAATCGCTCTCGAAGATAAAGTGCAATTTTATCATCTTGTACAATAAATAACTATTTTTCGTCATTGCATTTATTGAGTTTGCATATGACAATGGACTGCAATAATATTAATTACAGGATTATTAAATCGTAAACATAAAAAAAGTCTCAAGTAACACGTTCAAGAAGAAAGTTTTTTTGTTGAAAAATTTCTCAACCAAACGCCTCTTTTAAGAATCTGCAGTTAAAAAAACTAAGCAATAATGAGAAGTCGATATTGTTGGAAAAGAGGAAATGAACCCTAATTACAACTGTATATTGATAATGGATATCTATCAAAGAAAAAAAACTAACCGTGCACTTTATTTATTTATTCATGCTTAAATTGTTTCGTGATGTTTATTATTGTATAAAATGCTTTAAATTACAAATTTTAAGTTATATAAAAAATGTATTCTAAAATTATTTTCATTATTTAATCACTGCATGTCTAGGATAGTGAACTTTTTGTTAAACATCATAACTACTCGACATCCACTACTACTACTACTGAAACTATCACATTTAAAGTACCTAACAGACAAGAAGTCACTTATTATTTGTTATTAAAATTGATGAAAAATAGAAAGGGAGGTATTTTTCAACAGCTGGATATATCTTTATGATTAAAGCTTAATTCCTGACCAGGTCTGCATTTTCATAACACAACAACCTTTAAAGCTTAAGTAATCTAAAAGTAGATTTAAAATACTTATAACATGTCGAAAATTCTACCGCTGATTGCTAACTCATCAACGGTGGTAAATTACAATTGGAAATTTTTTACAGTCAAATATACTTCTTCTTCTTCTTCTCAAGTGCCATACCCTATTCGGGGCGTTGGCGACCTTTCTCCTATGTCTGCATTTGGTGCACGGCAATTGGTATTTTGCACGCACAGACCGCCGTAGGGTGTAATTCTAATTAATTGCAATAATTCATCTAGTTGTAATTGCGTTTGTATTTTATTCTAAATGGACTTAATATGAAACCCTCTTTTATCAACTTACAGTTATTTTAAGAATAAAGCGTTAATTGAATTGACGGTTCAAAAATACGTATATAGAGTGTATAATTCAACTAACAATTTTGATAATGATAAATATAGTAAATAAATGAGCAACTATGAGAAATTTTTAATGAATAAAAAATAAAACCCTTTAGTTCTCGCAAGAACTTTTTTGTACACCAAATGTCCATTTCGACTACTAAGCTGTCATCATCAGTAGAATAAATCTAAAAATTACAGCTACAAAGTTGAAACGTTCCTTAAGCCTGGTAAACAGGAAATCACGAATTGTCTACGGGTGGATCTGAATTAAAAGTTTCGGGATCCTTCCCCTCTCATCCTGCGTTATGTATACCTATTTATTCACCGTTCAAGATAGGCCATACATGTAGAACACTTTGGAGAATTTTTGACAAATTTAATTGGCCACTTAGGCGAAGATCATATACGAGGCGCATATTTTGTAATGGACAACGTCAGATTTCATAGAATGGACGAAATTCAACAACTGATAAGAGCTCACGGACATGTTCCAGTGGTTTTGCCCCCGTACAGTCCTTTTTTAAGTCCCATTGAAGAACTGTTTAACCAATGGAAAAATAACATAAAGAGAAGTCAGCCCACGGATGAAGAACAACTGTATGCTCAAATTTATAATGCTTCTGAAGCTATAACGCAAGAACATTGCCAAAATTATGTTCGACATATTTGGGAGATTGCCTCAACAGAACTAAAAGTTTGAACTAATTGTAAAACATTTTTTATAAGTATTGTGTTTGTATTAGTATAGTTAGTATTGTTGTATTTACAAATGAATCTGAAAAATACAGTGACCTTCCCGTTTTCTGGATTTAAAAGTTACTAGAACCGTCGCGTCGCGGAAATATTGAATTTGATATTTACAGAAGAAGAACAAACACCGACAGGTACATTACTCAAGACTTGCATCACACACCTGTTCATAAACGTGCCGCATTTAATTCTATAGATTGCTTAACATATATCTGACGGAAATACGATATAAGAAAGCATTAAATTATATCCGTGAAATAGCAAGATTCAATGGATACTCCCCCTTGTTAGTTTACCACATCCTATCATACAAAGCAATCTCAAAAAACCGGGTTCTTTTAAAACCACACACAAAAAATACAGATCAGATACTCAATCAAAAATACTAAGCCCCTTTGACATACTATCACCTATTATTCATAATAAAATTACAATTTTATTCCACAATGCAAGTTTTAAGCCCATTGTGTCTACAAAAGATAACCCTAAAAATATGCTAGGTAACATTTAAGACCCCGTATCAATTCAAGGTCAATCAGGGATTTACCAAATAAACTGTTCCACATGCTCCAAACGCTATATAGGCCAAACCAAGAGGAACCTGGCCACGCGTTTTAAAAAATACTTATATTATTTTCGCTTCAACCAACCAGAAAAATCATGCGTAGCAGCACACATTTTAAATAAAAAACATCATATTCTATTCTCTGATTTAGACCCCTAAAATCTGTAAAAGAAAACAACCAAATACTCGGCGTATGGGAAAGCACATTTATCTACACATTTCAAACTTCTTCTTCTTCTTCTTATAGGATTGCTCCTGTTTATTCCACAGATGATGAAGCCCAGCTCTCCTTCCATCTTTTAGGCGGTCTCCCAGGTGGTCTCCTCCCAGGCGGAATTTTCGTTTTACATATTTTCGCTATTCTTCCTTCTTCCATTCTGTCCACATGATCATTCCACTGTCGTTTTCTTTCTTTGGACCACTTGATGACATCTTGTATCTGGCATTTATTTCGAATGCTTATGCTGGTTTGCCTATCGTGTAACGTACCAAAGATGACATTTCAAACTAACAACAAAAATCAAGTCTTGAGTTTGATTCTAAATTCTACGTTACTTTAATTTAACACACGACGCGACGGTGGGGAGGAATCCCGAAACTATAAATTCAGATCCACCCATCGGCTTAAGCGTAAGCTTAATGCTTAAGCTTTCTAGTTCGTTGCTGTTATGTTCGAAGAAGATTCGTTGTGGTTCTTCTCTTTTTCTACTGATGATGACTGCTTAGCAGACGAAATTTAAATTTAGAGAATAAGTATAAGATTTAAGTTTAATGTTTCTGCATTTGTTATATACCTAATTGATAAGGCTACAGATTATAGAACGTTGTACCAGAATAGATTAGAGATGTTTAACTACTGGTGTGGTGTTGATCAGCACATTGAAGATTTCCACCACTAGTTTTATAAGAATTGATAGAATACATACCAAAGTTACTCAAAGTTAGTTTCACAAATTGCAGCAAGTTGTGCATAGCAATGTCATAAATTGTAAAAATATTCTTCTTCTTCTTCTTCATTAGCTTCAAATCCATTTTGGATGTATGCCTCTTCTAGATCTGTTTTCCATGTTTGCCTATTGTTTGCTCTTCTCATCCAGTTCAGGCCCGCTGTTATTTTAATGTCATCCACCCATCTCATTTGGGGGCGTCCTCTTGGTCTGCGATAGTCGTATGGTCTCCATGACAAGATTTGTTTATGCCATTTGCCTTTGTTTTCTCTGGCGATGTGGCCGGCAAATGCCCACTTCAGTTTCGCGGCATGTTCGACAACATCTGTTACTTTCGTTCGTTCTCGGATATAGGTGTTGGTTTTCCTGTCCTTTAAAGAAATTCCCATCATTAACCGTTCTGTAGCTCTCTGCGTTGTTTGTAATTTATTAAGGTTTCTTTTTGTCATTGTCCAATTTTCCGCCCCGTAGCACATTACTGGTATAATACATGTATTAAATATCTTCGTTTTTAGATACAGTGGGATGTTTTTGTTTTTCATTATAAAACTTAGTTCTCCAAATGCGATCCATGATTGTTTGACTCTTCTTTTTATTTCTTGAGTTTGATTTTCTTTCCCTAGAGCTATATTTTGTCCCAGATATACGTAACTTTGAACATTTTCTATTGTATTCTTCTCAATTTGTATGATTGTATTATCTTTGGTCATGATTTTCGTTTTACTTAGGTTCATCTTTAGACCGACTTTCTTAGATTCTGCGTTCAGTGTATCTAGCATTTGTTGGAGTTCTTGTTTGTTCTTTGCTATTAGCACGACGTCGTCCGCATACCGTAGATGATTTATATTTTTGCCGTTTATATTAATACCCATGTTTGACCAGTCTACTTTTTTAAATATGTCTTCTAATGCGAGAGTGAATAGTTTCGGTGATAAACTGTCTCCTTGTCTTACACCTCTCTTTAGTTGGACTGGATTCGTTGTCTCGTTCAGATGGTATGTTGCAGTTGCTTCATTGCTTATTTCTTGTAACAGTTGTATATATCGGCTGTCTATTCTGCAGTTTTTTAACGCCTGTTCTACTGCCCATGTTTCTATGCTGTCAAACGCTTTTTCGTAATCGACGAATGCCAGCAGGATTGGTATGTTATATTCGTTAGTCTTTTCTATGAGTACTTTCATTGTTAATAAGTGGTCTGCGGTTGAGTATCCCTTTCTGAAACCCGCCTGTTCTATTGGCTGGTATGCATCTAGTTTCTTCGTTAGCAGATTGGTTAGTATCTTAGTTAGGAGCTTGTACATGTGTGACAAGATACTTATCGGTCTATAATTCTCTAGCTTTCTTTTGTCGCCTTTTTTATGTAGTATGACCACTTTTGAATTGTTCCATTTCTTCGGGATTTTGCCTTGTTGAATGCATTCATTTAATAATCTGGTTACGCTTTTAATTAGTTCTTCCCCTCCCTCTCCTATCATCTCGGCTGTTATTCCATCGTCGCCAGCAGCCTTATTTGTTTTCATATTTTGAACTGCTTTTTCTACTTCCCACGTTTCGATTTCAGGCAATTCTTCTGAGCCTATGTTAAAAATTAAAATATTATGTTTAATAAAATATAGCTCGTGTGATTCTCTTAGGTTAATGCTAAAGATGAGTCTAATTAAAGTCGAAAGACTTATTTGACTGTTGTTCCCTGCTCCCATACTACAACGACATTTGTGGAAATACAATTTCATAGTAACTAGATAAACTTTTGATTTTCTCCAGCATTGACACCAAAGATTTTAATTTCCTTTAACGCGTTTTGACGTTTTCGACCCTGAAGATGGCCTTTTTCGAATTTGGTTTTTATTACAAAAATTGTTAAACAGCAAAAGTTCTATCAGAAGCTACCGGTACAGAGGACCGTCCACAACACGAAAGTGTTCGTAATAGTGCGCCAAACGTGGCGAATTAGAGCACTTTTCTTTAGCGGCGATTTACAGCGCTAAAAATATTTTTACACCAATTGCTATTGTAATAGGTCTTTAGATCGTTCTTTTGGTATTCCAATGCAAAAACAGTTGATCGTCGTAGCTCAATGTAGAGCCGAGAGATACCTGCCTAAAGCTCCGATTTTGTATGCTTCATTCGAAACAGTGGCGTTTGTAAACCGTTCGGCCGATCGAGTTCTGGTTTCGATATGTTATAGCCGGAGGTATGGTCTAAATGCTCAAGTAATCAAAAATTAGTTGCGTTAACAAAAAGTAAATTTCCGATTTTAGCAAATTTTTTCCCCAAAAAATTTTGTTTCTGCCCATATCCATAGCAAAAGGTTTGCGACTTTGACTTCTCGTATAACTGGTATTGGTGGGTCTTTCATGCAGTCTCCGTCGACCTACCTGGTAACCATGTTGTTTCGTTGATAATAAATTAAATTTTCAGTCATCACAGTTATAACGCTATCTAGAGACATTTTAATAGCATCAATATTTATTTCATTCATGTCACAAGTTTGATGTTATGTATCACGTTCGATACGTCAATTTTAGTGACGGGCGAATATGCAAATGAATTTGGACAAGCAACATATTTCACTGTACAATTATTAGATAATCTCTGAAAATGCGAGCTTTTTTTATTAGTACTGCCAGATCTGTTTTTTGATCTACCTAATTTTTCATTCTCAATGCTCCAGACTGTTTTTTTATTCATGTTTTGGCCTTTAGCATCCGCAATTAATCTGTAATACAATTTCTATTTTGCTTTATATATTTCATTTAATGCAAACAAGTCAAATTTTTTTTAACACATACGGGTATTTTAGCTTTAATTTTTCCTGTTTATTTTTTGGAGTGATTCAATTATTTAGTTTTGTCGTTGTTATTTTTAATGAAGTAATAAGGCAAGATTCATTATAGCAACACATGTACACATTTATAAAGCCGTTAAAAGCATCGCTACCTATCATTATCATCCACTAATTTTAACCAATTAACCACAGCTAACAGATTTGCAAATAAACACTGATTGTTATCATTGTAAATTCTCTTACGTACCATTTTACAAGAATCATTTTTACACAGAGTATTACTTACCACAGCCAATTTTATTACGAGAGTAAGCTGAGCCGTATGATCAAAAATGTCTAAAGACCGGACTTTTAGTCGCAGAAGAGCAAAATATTTCGTTAACATTCAATAAGTAAACAAAAAGCATGGGCGTACTCAAATCCCTTAAGTTATACGTGAAACATATTGGACACGAGAACTAATTTTTCGGATGTGAATTTAGAACAAGTTCTTGTTGTGTACTATAATTCTTAATTTTTTTATTCAACCGTAGTTTTCCGCCCCTTATGAATGTTGATAGCCCAAACTTTTCTTTCGTAGAACTTTCTCGTTGTATTAATGAATTTACACGTTCTATTTTTATCAATTTGTGGTTCCTATTTTACATTTCAATTAAATAAAATATGTTTGCAGTTTCATAGAATTGTTTCGTGAAGTACTTTTGAAACTCATGACCATTCCTATTCTACGCTTATTAACACTGTTTTATTTTATTTTACTATTACATAATATAAAATATTTACTATTACATAAGCATAAGCAGATTGTGTAGTACACGCCATTCGATTCCGACGTGTTTTCACCTCGCTTCTAAACAAATTACTAATAAACTATGTACAACTTAATACGAATTGCAAATGTGATCTCGTGTTAAGGCTAAAAACACAACTTGACTCGAGCTTCTTTCTAGCGGACGATAACTCTTCTACGTCGCACATATGCCATTCAAATGTTAATGTTAACTTGAAAAGTGATTTAAATAAAACTATTAGTGCAAATTTTAAAAACAATAAGGAACCTGGTGCACCCAGCGTCAGCAATAATAAATACTACTTTTCACTCACAAACAAAATACAAATTCTCAAAGAAAAATTGCGGTTTTTAGCCACCTGTAATACTAAGTTGAAGAAAGCTCTTGATAAATCAGAACATCTTTATAAATATAAACTTTGTAATGCTGTTCAAAAACAAACGGACTTTATAAATATTGAAACCAATCGCGTAAAATATGAGAAAAAAACTCCCGTATTCCCAAAAATTGATAAAACTGTTCCCACGTCCCCTAAACATCTAGGCAAGATCTTAATAGTGGATGATAGTCACGGTCGAGATGCATCTCGTTATTTTTCTAAATTTGTTAAAAGTGGATCTTCTTCTTCCTCAGCCATTTTCCATCTACTCCTGGATGTAGGCCTCTCCTAAACTCCTCCATTTGGTTCTGTCTTCTGCTTCTTGGTACCATTTTTTCCCCCTATTTTTCGTATGTCGTCGACCCATCTTATTGGTGGTCTTCCTCTACCTCTTTTTGTTTCTCTGGGTCTCCAGTGGGTGACATTTGATGTCCATTTGTTGTTAGTGTCCCGTGCAATGTGGCTAGCCCAACTCCATTTCAGCTTTGCAATACGCTCTATGTCTGTCGTTCCTGTTCTTCTCCTTATTTCTGCATTTGCAATTCTGTCTCTTATAGAGATTCCGAGCATCCTTCTTTCCATGGCTCTTTGCATTATTCGTAGCCGATTTGCACTCTTCTTTGTCAGGGCCATGGTTTCAACTCCATATGTAGCTACTGGTATAATACAGGTGTCAAATGTCTTCCGTTTTAGATTTATAGGTATGCTTTTGTTTTGTAATATGTGTCCAAGATTTCCAAAAGAAGCCCATGATAGACCGATTCTTCGAGATGTTTCTAAAGTTTGATTTTCTTTACCGATGGTTATGTTGTGTCCCAGGTATATATATATTCATCTACGTTCTCTATTTGATTTCCTTCTATGCTAATCTGGACATTGTCTTTACTCATCATTTTTGTTTTACTAAGATTCATCCTAAGTCCTATTCTCTCGGATGTTTGATTGAGTTCCTCCATCATCTGTTGCAGTTCATTGGGGTCAGAGGATATTAGGACTATATCGTCCGCGTATCGTAAATGACTCATATGTGTTCCATCTACTTTTATGCCTTTTTTGTCCCATGATAGGTTCTTGAAGGCATCTTCTAAGACAAGGGTAAAAAGTTTTGGCGATATTGTATCACCTTGTCGAATTCCTCTTTCAATTTGGATTTTTTCAGTTTTCACATCGTCATCGATTCTTACTTGTAGAGTGGCATTTCTATATATATATTCAATGATTTTGGTATACCTAGAATCTATCCTTGCACTTTCTAGTGAGTTCAATATTGCCCATATCTCGATGCTGTCAAATGCTTTTTGAAAGTCTATAAAAGCAAGGTGGATAGGTATCTTATATTCATTTACTTTTTCTATCAGGGTTCTTAAGGTGTGTAAGTGATCGATAGTGCTGAATCCTTTACGAAACCCTGCTTGCTCAACTGGTTGGTACTGATCGAACTTATTTGTTAGTCGGTTTGTCAGGATCTTCGTAAAGAGCTTATAAAGGTGTGATAGTAAGCTAATGGGTCGGTAATTTTCCATCTTCGATGTATTCCCTTTTTTAAATATCAGCACAATCTCTGCATTGTTCCACGTATTTGGTATTTTGCCTTCTTCTAGGCATTTATTTATCAGTAGCTTGATCGCGTTTATAATGGGGTCTCCTCCTGTTTCAAGCATCTCTGTTGTTATTTGATCCTCCCCTGGGTATTTGGAATTTTTCATTTGTTTTAAGGCTTTTTTTATTTCACAAGATGTTATTTCAGGTATCTCCTCTGACCCTATGTTCATAATGTTTTTTCGTGGCTGTTGGTTTTGCTCTGTTATACTTGATGAGTATAATTGTCTGTAAAACGTTTCAATTGTCTGGGTAATATCACTTAATTCTGTGGTTAGTATTCCCTGCGCGTTTTTCATCTTTGTAATTTGTGTTTTTCCTTTGGATAGCTTTGATCTTAATACCCTCATGTTTGCGTTCTTTTCTATGGTGTCTGTTACCATTCTAGTATTGTATGTTCTCAAATCTTTTCTTGTTTCCTTCTTTGTGGTTTTATTTAACTGTTTGTATTCTTCTGTTGATTTCTGTAATTTTCTTCTTCGTTTCATAAGATCTATTGTGTTTGGGCTCAGTCTAGCTACTTTTGCTTTGGTGTTTTTTGCACATATTTTCTTGGTTGTGGTTCGTATACTATTATTTATTTTATCTGCTAGTTGGTCTATATTCAGGGTTATTAGTGGTTCTAGTGGTGTTAGTCTTTTCTCAATATCCTTTTGGTATTCCTCTTTTTTCCCTTCTAATTCTTTACTAGTGGGGAATCTAGGTGTTTTAAACATTTTAGCTCGTTCTTTCTTTACGTTAATTAAAAATCGTTCTCTTACTATGCGGTGGTCACTTCCTGTTTGGAATCTATTTAGTATTGATATATCCTTACATAACTGTTTGTTGTTACAGATTATACATATAGTCAATTTCGTTTTTTGTTCGGTGGTCCGGACTTATCCACGTCCATTTACGTTGTACCGGTTTCTTGTAGAAAGTATTCAAACAGAACAGATTTTCACTTTGGAGAAAATTTAATAGCATTTCTCCTCTAGGATTTCTGTTGCCTAACCCGAATTTTCCTATATGACCATTGTCTCCACTTTTCCATTTTCCGATTTTGGCATTGAAATCTCCTGTAATTACAACATATGGTGTTTTTTCTAGGGTCCTTGCTGTTTTAATATCTTCATATACTTGCTCTATGTCTTCATCCTCGGAAGTACTCGTTGGTAAATACGTATGTATAATTTGTATCTCACACTTTGGTTTTAGTTCTAGTTTTATATAGATACTCTATCCGATATTGTGTGATATTTTCTAACTCGATGTTTCCATTTTTTGTGTATCATAAGGGCTACACCACCTATGTGGTCTTGGGAATCGGAGCTTTTCTGGAACAGCACGTGTCCTGTTTTCAATAGGGTTACTTTTTCGTCTGGGAAACGGGTTTCACACAGTCCGAGTATATCCCATTTAATGAGTCTCAACTCGTGTTCCAGTTCCTCTAAATGTTCTTCTGCCCTCATTGTTTGTATATTATAGGTAGCAATATGTAATTGTATTGAGGAGGTTCTGTTTGGTGTGTTCGTTTTTGACAGTTTTTGTGATGAATTTTTGTCCCCCCCAGAATCCTTGGGACAGACTGTTGAGACAGTGTGAGAGTCTGAGTTTATATCTGTACTCACCTGGGGTAATATGTCCTTTTTTGTTTTAAGATTCATCATTTCATCATTTCAGTTGTTAGGTTTTTAGGAGGTTTTGGCATTTCTCACCGCGCTTGCCCTGCGTGTTGGTGAGTGGTTTTAGGATGGGATAGAAAGAAATTGCAAGGGATATGGGATGGATAAGGGTTACATGGACATGGTTTCCCTCGGTTTAGGGGGTGAGAGAAAACCATGAGCTCACGTCGGCAGGGCCGCTAGCTCCTGAAGTAGACCTATCCCCACCGGGATCGTGGGGGTGTGTCCACCCGTTACCGTATGTTAAAAGTGAATATGAAGTGCTAAATATATTTAAGCCCAATGGGAAACTGGAAGATGTTATCTCGGACATACTCGGCTAACGAAGGACTTTGACGTAAATGATTTTGTGCTTATTATTGAAGGTAGCAATAACATAATTAAAGATTCTAGTATCAAATCAGGTAGTATAAACGATATGGTACTCCGAATAAAGTACACAAATGTAGTTTTTATAAGTGCCTTACTGGAGAAACAAATTTATCTATAATAAACTGGTGAGTGAATTTAACAGTAATTTAATTAGGGAAACTGAAAGTGTAACAAACTGTAAAGTGATAGATGTCAACGCAATAGTAGAAAATCGTAATTTCACACGTCATGGGTTACACTTGAACAATAATGGTAAACAGAAACTTTGGTACTCTATTGCATCAGTGATAAACGATTTCTTGTTTTACGAAAACTCGGACTATCTGCGGAAAATGTACATAAACAAAGACAACTTAATTTACATAAATGTCTTGGCTTCTGAGCCGGCACCACCCAACATTAAATCTATCGACATTTTCAACAGCACGCCACTGTATCCTCGCCTATCTGAACTGCAATTGGATTTTTAGAATGTTCCAACGACAACCTACAACTAAACTACAATTTTAAGCTACTGGTACAAAACATTCATGGTATCCAAAATAATCTTAACGATTTTTATGTTTTCCTATCCACAAAAAAATTTCCTGGGATACTATGTTTAACTGAGCATTGGTTAGGCCCCCGTGAAAACTGTTATTTAAATCACTACACTTTAGACTCAATATACACTCGAAATAAATTTAAACGAGGTGGTTCACTAATTCTGCTAAAAACTGATGTAGAATTTAACATTGTGGATAAGTATAATTATCTCAGACAGGAATTAGTTTTTGAATTATTTATAATAGAACTTTGTAAACCCAAAATATGTATCTATAGGTCTCCGCTCGGCAATGTTGGAATTTTGCTAAGCAAACTAGAAGAATTACTCGGGCATTTGCCGGTTAGTTCCAATATTGTTTTGTGCGGGGATTTTAACATAAATTACACCGACCATAACTCGGATACTGTCAATTTAAAGAACTTATTTTGCTCTTACAATTTACAAATGCACGTAATGTCGTTTACTAGGATTACTAAATTTTCTGCGACCATTATAGACTACGTTGTTTCTAATCTAGATAGAGAATCAATTATCACAACAGTTTATTACAACTGGGCTATCGGACCATGAGGCACTTCTTGCTAGTTTTCCTAAACAATATCCGAAGCGCAAACCTGTTCGAAAAGTTATGACCCGTTCGTTCAGTATCAAAAATTTTAATACATTCAACAAAATTTGCGAGGACGAAAAATGGGATTTTATCAATTCACCGGCAACGATAGATTATAAATTTGAACTGTTCTTGACGCGATTAACTAGCGCACTTGACTCGGCTTTCCCTCTTAAGCCACTAAAAACATTTCACAATAAAGACTGGCTTACGAAAGGAATACGTACTTCCTCGAAAAATAAACGTTGTCTTTATTATATTTCAAAATATACTGATAGCAGGAATTTTATAAATTATTTTAATGCATGCAAAAATTTTGTCCAAAACTATTAAATTGGCCAAATTTCTGGCTTTTAATAAATTATTTAACGATTCTACTAATAAGGCAAAAATTACTTGGAACACTGTGGTACTGTACTTAGCAACCAACCAAACCGAAGTTGCGGATCTGTTCAACAACCATTTTGCGACGATTGCTGAAAAACTATAAGTTATCTAAAACCTAATCAACATTATGCTGACGATTTGCATCAGCCTAAATTGAAAAGTTTCGTCTTGCACATGACAACAACGGAGGAACTGTGCAAGGTTATAAAAAATTTAAATAACAAAAAATCAGTAGGAGTAGACGCAATTCCACTTAATCAATTAAAGAATCTCCCGGTGGTAGTAATTGAGGTAATAAATCAATCCTTTAATTTAGGCATATTTCCCAACTGTTTAAAGATGGCCATATTTAAGCCTATTTTTAAAAGTGGAAGTAGTGACGATGTAAATAATTACCGCTCAATAGCCCTCTCATCGGTTTTCTCAAAACTTATAGAACGCTTGGTAAATAATAGAATACATACTCAGTTGGGATTCCGCAAAAGCTGCAGTACCAACGGTGATTTAGCTGTTTTTCTTAGTAATGTAAATTCAAAAATCAACAAATAACATAATGTTATCACAATGTTATGCGATTTGTCTAAAGCTTTTGACTGTGTTCATCACGACCGAGTTTTAACAAAGATGAAAAATTACGGTTTTAGAGGTGTAACCTTACAGTGGTTTACTTCTTACCTAAAGAATAGACAGCGGCGAGTTTGAATTGACAATCTATACCACTCAAGTATATTACCAGTTAATATTGGAGTACCACAAGGCTCAGTTCTCGGGCCCACGTTGTTTTTAATATACATCAATCATCTGCCGGTAATACCAATTACGGGCAAAATAATCGTATTCGCCGATGACACGTGGTCGAATCCAAATGCTTTAACACTCAAAAACACCATTTGTGACGAAATCAGAATAGTTAAAAACTGATTTGACAGTAATGGGCTAGCCTGGAACATACAAAAAACTAAGTTCTTACAATATTCCCTTTCTCCCTTATATTGCACTCCTCGATTTAATATAAAAATTGGCAACGAAAATATTCCATTTGTAGAATCAGCTAAATTTGTAGGTATATTTATGCAGAATAATTTAAAATGGAACCGGCACATATCTAAATTAAATACAAAACTTGCGTCCGCTAATTTCGCTTTACGGGTAATCCGTTTCGAGTTGGGCCTCCAAGCAGCACAATTTTTTACGTTACGGCATATATTTTTGGGCGTTGACTTTTATTTAAAGATGGAAAGATCTATGCTTGGAATTAGCCTCCGGGATAGAAAAACGAACATTTGGATTCGCAACCAAACAACAGTAACAGATGTGATACACCGAGTTACATCTTTGAAATGGAATTGGGCTGGACATTTGGCGCGTGTGCAAGATGACCGATGGACCAAACGACTAATTGAATGGCGACCAAGGCTGGGCAGGAGAAACGTCGGAAGACCACAACTACGATGGGTGGACGACATTGTAGCAACAGCATCCAAGTACTGGTTACGTGTCGCACAAAACAGAGAACGATGGAAATCAATGGGGGAGGCCTACGTCCAACGCTGGACCGATTTGGGCTAATGATGATGATGACTTTTATCCATAATTTTTCGACTATCTTTAATCTTCAGAAACGGAGTATAAGAATCTTAGAACAATGCTCACAGTCAGCATCTTGCAGACCTCTCTTTAAAAAATACAAATTTCACACCCTTGCTGGTATTTTAATACTGGAGGCTGCTACTTTAGTACACAAAAAACCAAAATTGTTAGAAGAACCAAAATATAAGGCTACAACAAATATTAGAATGCGTAAAATCAGAGATCTCAAACCTGAATTTCCTCGAACAACGTACTTTTTAAACTGATTCTCGTATAAGAGCGTTATTCTATACAATCACTTGCCTCATAAAATTAAAGCAATTTGTAACGCGTTTAAATTTAGAAAACAGCTAAATAGGTTATTATACAACTATTCATTTTATACTGTAGACGAGTATTTGAGTTGTGCTTGGCCTGCAGTTCTCTAGTTGATTTATTTTACAATATTTATCTTATATTTGTTTTATATTTGAGTGTTTGTGTTTTGTTTTGTTTTATTTTATTTATACACCTGTAATATTCTATATCTTGTACGTATTTATGAATAAATTTTGATTGATTTTTTTCATTCCAGTAGACCAAATAAATAATAACTACCTGCACAAGCTAAATTAATATCAAACATATGAATGAGTTACCATTCTAAGCTGGTCGATAATTCGCTTAAAAGTTTAGGTTTGCGCCAACTATACATTTAAAGGAATAATGACATTAATGATAGATTGCCTCATAATTGAAATACTGGCAATATGCTAGACTAGATATCCGGACTGTAGTCAAATGTCCATATCAAAGATTCCAGATTTAAAATTTTTATGTATTTCATACCACGCAGTCAATTGATGATGGAATTGAGTTTTCAGCTATCCGGGTTGGCTCTTTATTTATAAATGAAATAAGTCGTAAACTGTCAAAGTATCACAAAGTATTTCTTTTGAAAAACTACTTTTTATAGAACATGTGAGGATTTCCGTCTTTCTTCAACTTTATTACCCCATTAATTGAGAATTGATTACAATAAATTTTTAAGAGCACTAAACGCGTCCTTTTATTGAGCAAGCTCATAAACATATTAAAATCTCCAACTATCACAATATATTTCTGGTCCTTTAAGTGCCTTTTCAATTACACAACTTAAACTGTAAAAAAATAACTCATTATCAGCATCGCGTAAACGATACACCAGTGGCGTTCCGTGAGTTTAAAGTTTGGGTAAGCAATGGCAAAAATTATTTAACATTAATACGGGGGCTCCAATTTACCAAGATCTGTTGTTAAATGAATTAACCTTCGCATAAAATCTCTCTTAAATTTCACTTTGTCATTATGCACTTTAATTTGATATCGTAAACCTTCGTCTAAAACCAAGTTAATGAGTTATTTGCCAAATAATATCTAACAGTTGCAGATTCTTTGGTCGGCGCACATTCTTTCATTGCAGCTGAAAGATTTTGTAAACAGAGTATCCTGTTTCAGACTGTACTTTCGAGGAGATGAAAGTAGTATGCAATTCCAGCAAAATAGTTTATCTTTATACCGCTGCCAGTTAGCCAACCCATTCTTTTATACCATTTAATATTCAACGATCTAGATTTTTTCCTACTGTCTGTCTGTAACGGCCCTAGTCATTTTGAAATACATCGTCCATGATTTTTTCTTTCTATTTGTTTTTCGTAAGGGCATCCATTACCTTTTTCTGTTAAAAGCTGGTCAACGATAATTTCTATAGTTACTATAAACTGCGTATGAAATAAATAAACACACGGTAGCTGCAGGCTACACCTAACTGCCGCTGACCGGCGTGGCGGCGGCGCAAGTAAGATAAAAACTTATCGAGGCCGTGCTTTGTCGTGCTTATTCCTTTCTGAAATATTTACTATTTCTTTGCATCTGTCCATCTGATCATTGCATTATTTGTATTAATCAATGCGCATGCAAACATATTAAGAATCATAGATTGGTTGATTGTGTCGCGGCTGGAATCATTTGGCCCGATGAGTTCGGCCTTCGCGTATGCAAAACTGTGTTTATAGGCAACGGTCTATTTATTTGGCGCTTAAATTTTATCCTTACGCGGTGGTGTTAAAAAAGTAAACACTGCGTAAAAGTTACTTTTTTTAAAATTGAATGTTGGAATTGGTATTTTTTTAAGTTATGGGTAGGTACTGCTTACCCTGCCTAATAGGACGGACCGCCACTGGTATTATACACGTACGATATCCCTTTCCGGCAAAACGTACCCCGGCACATTCAAAGTGTAGTTCGCAGCACAATTTTTTTATCCATGATAGTTCCTTTACATTCATTGTTTGCCTCGTATACATCGCCACTTCACCATGTATGCGGTTGGTTCGCCCATAAAAAGCCGATAAGTTGTATCCCATAATGTGAGGGCAATTAGACGACCTGGTCACGGTCCAATGTTCAGTCAAACAAAAACAGGCAAGTTGATTGAGCGATAGAAAAAGTCATTTACTTTTTTAAAGATTCACTAAATATTTAAATATAACATTTTTAATACTTCTTCTTTACTATATTTTAAATTATATAAATCACTACCTAAAAAAATCACATTTATGTGTCGTGTCAATTCGTTTTTTGGTATAATTACTATAGTCCGGCTTTCTAGTACAGTATTTCGTCAGTATTTAAACTATGAGGCAATCAATTATTAATCAATTTGCTCATTATTCCTTTAAATGTTTAGTTGGTGCATACCTAAACTTTTAAACGAATTATGTACTAGCTTAGAATAATAACACATCCATATGTTTGACCTTGATCTACCTTGTCCAGGTAGTTATTATATATTTGGTCAACTGGAATTGAAGCTTATGTAATACTTTAATAAAATAAAACAGGGTTCATAAGCGTAGAATAGGAATGGTCATGAGTTTTAAAAGTACTTCACAAAATAATTTTATTAAACTGCAAAAATATGTTTTTCAATTGAAATGTAAGATAGAAACCACGAATTGATCAAAACATAACGTGTAAATTCAATAATACAACGAGAACGTTTCTACGAAAGAAAAGTTTGGACTATCAACATTCATATAGGACGGAAAACCACCGTTGAATAGAAAACTTAAGAATTGCAGTACACAACAACAACTTTTTATAAATTCTCATCCGAAAAATTAGTTCTCTTGTCCAATATGCTTCACGTATAACGTAATGGATTTGAGTACGCCCATGATTTTTGTTAACTTTATTTTATATAATTTTAACGAAATTTTTTGCTCTTCTGCGCAAAAAGTCCGGTCTTTAACAATTACCTACAGTTCCTATCTTATAATAATTTACGTATAATTTTGTTATTGCGAAATATGAGACATAACAGATGTTTATGATTCCGATGCTGATCCACATTTTGAACCATCGGACACTGCATCAGATTCCTCAAATAAAGAAGATGCATCAGAACAGTATTACTTTAATCCAACTACCATCGAGAATAATGCGGATGATGAGGCACCATTGGAAAATACAATTACTTTACCATCAAAAAAGGGAAAAAAGCGAACACGAAATCCGGAAAACTGGAAAAGATTTGTTGCAAAAAAGGCGCGTCTTCGAGGGTCTCCTTATAAATCTGCTGTTGCTAAAAAGATTAAAATGAATGGAGGTCGGAAGGTTAAACCACCTTGTTCATGTCCCAAAAATGCGAAGAAAAAATATCAGAAGATGTGAGGCGTCGTATATTCACAGATTTTTGGAAAGAAACATCTAACTGGGATCACAAGAGACAGTTAATAACTTCAATGGTAGACGAAATTCCAAAAAATCGTTGCAGACCACGCAATTATTCTCAGAACGGAAGACGCGCAAACTCGAAAATTTATCATCTTCAGGTTAATGAAGCGAAATTGGTTGTTTGCAAGGTAATGTTTTTAAACACAGTTGGGGTAACTGAAAAATTTGTTAGAGTAGCTTTGGCGAAGAAAAAAGATACTGGGGTAATCACACCAGATAACAGGGGAAAACACCCCCCCAAAAATAAATTACCCAGTGCAGTCAAAGAGTCTGTAGTGGCCCACATAAATTCCTTTCCCTCTTACGAATCCCATTATAGCAGGGAAAAATCCCAAAGAAAATATTTTGAACCTGATCTCAATATTGCGATCATGTATAGGCTGTACCTAGAAAAATGTGAAAAAGAAGGAATGAAGAAAAGTGAATTAGCAAAAAAATGGTTATCTAGAAAGGTCTTCAACGAGGACTTCAATCTTAGTTTTTACCAACCATCAGTAGATACGTGCGACGAATGTGACTCATTCATCAGGGCTTTAAAGGAAAGCACTTCTGAAGAGGAAACAACACAAATTACACAACAACAAAAGGTTCATCACGAAGATGCAGGAAACCGCTACAAATTGAAAAGCCAGGACAAACACGCTGGAAAACAAATAAATTCAAAACAGCTAGTGGTAATGATGGATCTGCAAAAATGTTTATCCACACCATGCTTAACAAACTGTGAGTCCTATTACCTTCGAAAGCTGTGGACATTGAATTTAACAATTCATAACGACACAACTGGTCAGTCGTATTGTATGCTCTGGAATGAAACAATCAGTGGAAGAGGAGGCAACGAAATTTCTTCTTGTTTCGTAAAATGGGCTTTAGAATATGTAGATGATGATGCTGAAGAGATCACGATATGGTCGGATAATTGCACCGGTCAGAATCGGAATATAATGATAGTATCAGCCTACATGTGGCTGTTAAACAAATTACCTTCTCTGAAAGTAATAAATCATAAATAGTTACTCAGAGGACACACCCACATGGAAGCTGATGCTGTACATGCAATAATCGAGAGAAAAAAGAAAAATCTTAAAACTCTTGAAATTGCAATACCGAGAGATTGGACTCAATTTATCAGAACATGTGGCAATAAAAAACCATTTATTGTTCATGAAATGGATTTACAAGATTTTAAAGACTTGGGCAGTTTGGTGCAAGGTACAACTTCTGCTTTAGTATCCAAAGTGGTTTGGGCACAAGTAAGAAAAAATGATCCAGGTATTTTATATTATAAAACTTCCTTTTGTGAAGAAGCTTTTAAGTCAGTAAATTTGAAAAGAAATGCAAGATGTGCCGTAAGTTACCCTGAAGAACTTCCAGTTATTAGAGTCAATACAAAACCTATATCAACTGAAAAATATAAACACTTAATAAGCCTTTTAAAATGGGTCCATAAAGATTTTCATCCATACTACCGAGGGTTAAAACATACTGCTTCTACTACTGCCACGGGACTCGAGGAAGAACTTGATGATGTATAATAATATATTCTTTGAGGCTTTCGCGGTTTCTCGAACTGTCAATATTACAATTTACTTTCGGCTTAGACCGCGTCGTCATTTGGGAACTACACCCAGCATAATCAGGTAAGGACCGACCTGTAGCTTGTCTGCCTTTACAAGCATTTGCTCTAGAAGTCTGAGCAATATTTGTTCGTAGGCCCTGCCTGCCTAAACAGGGCCGTGTGCTTAGTTTGTTTAAACCTTGGGGCGGACAAGGATTTGATGTATTTTGTTTGTCAAGACAATAATACTTAATCGGCTTATGCCTGTTAGTTGTTTGTGAACCCATACAAACTAACGTTTCGCAAGACATTGCAGCTTGCATCTTCAGAGTGAATAGAACACTAAATTCAAATCCGGGAAGCGGAGGTATTTAAACCTCTTTGAGCCAGTCGAGCAGAACGGCGGAGTTCCGGTTGGCTGTCACCGTTGGGCAAGGACGGATCCGGTGGAGCGTGATCGTGATATCACCTTGTCCGCCCCAAGGTTTAAACAAACTAAGCACACGGCCCTGTTTAGGCAGGCAGGGCCTACGAACAAATATTACTCAGACTTCTAGAGCAAATGCTTGTAAAGGCAGACAAGCTACAGGTCGGTCCTTACCTGATTATGCTGGGTGTAGTTCCCAAATGTATAATAATAATTTAACTTTGTTTCATTGTTTATAATAATATAATAATAAAAGTATTTTAATTTCATGGTGTTTTTTATTTTATTTTAGCAGTTTGACGAAGTAGTATCATAAAAATATCATACACTACTCATATAAGAAATGTGAACAGCAGAAAGGCTGTAGTCCCGCACGGGCCATAATTTATTATCTTTTTTCCAAATTTAATTTTAAGCTAGGTTTACTTTAAAAATCCACAGTCAGTCAGTCCGATGAAATAATTCATATGTTCGCAACACACTGTCAATCAAAGTTGGGTATAGTTTTCTTGCATTCCTGTAAAATTAAGAAGAATGGACTTCAGCCCAACTGCTTCTCACCTACTGCTGCTGTTGCCTATAAATACGATTAAGTAAGCTACAAACTTTTTCTGTGTATTTGCAAAAAGATTTTATATATTTTGCTTTATCATTCTGATAAACACCGGACTTTTAGTCGCAGAAGAGCAAAGAATGTTGTTAAAATTCAATAAGTAAACAAAAACCATGAGCGTACTCAAATCCAGTAAGTTATACGTGAAACATATTGGAAGAGAGAACTAATTTTACGAATGAGAATTTAGAAAAACTTGTTGTTGTGTACTGCAATTTGTAAGTTTTCTATTCAGCGGTGGTTTTCCGTCCTTTATGAATGTTGATAGTGTAAAATTTTCTTTCGTGTAACTTTTTCGTTGTATTATTGAATTTACACGTTTCATTTTGATAAATTCCTGGTTCCTATTTTACATTTCAATCGAAAAACATATATTTGCAGTTTCATAAAATTCTTTTGTAAAGTACTTTTAAAACTCATGACCATTCATATTCTACGCTTATGAACCTCGTTTTATTTTATTAAAGTATTACATAAGCTTCAATTCCAGTTGAACAAATAAATAATACCTGCACAGGTAGATTAAGGTCAACCTGAATGTGTTACCATTTTAAGCTAGTAGATAATTCGGTTAAAAGTTTAGGTATGCGCCAACTATACATTTAAAGAAATTATGCAGAAATTATTATTAATTGATTGCCTCGTAATTTAAATATTGACGAAATTACTAGACTAGAAATTTGGACTATAAATTCATTCAAGTCGTAGAGCAATTTAACTTCCAAATGTTAAAATTACAAGTCTTATAAAATCAGTTGTTATTGTAAATTATGTACCTAATGCTTATCTATAGTCGTACTTTTAAGTATACGTATCATTATTGTCTAACCGTAGACCGTATAAAATATAAATGATTTATAGGCGTGTTGCAATTATACAGAGTTGACTTGACTACAACGTATACTGCCATTTTACTGTGATAATTTTTTGCTGTCATGCTCCTCTTATTACACATTTATTTAATTACGACTTTCCCTTTTGGGGTTGTATTTCTCCACCGGAAACAACAGGCGCTTCCTTAAGTAAGATAATTTTCTTATTTGCGAAGGGTTCTTCACGGGTAAGAAAATGTGCAATTTAAATTTAATATCGCTTCTTCCGAATTTATAATAATTACGCGTTTACGAGACACACCAAACAAGATTAAAAACATTTTCAATAATAATGCGTTTATTTTTGCTGTGGTTTACCATCAGATACTTTATTTTGGATTACTTCCTACATTTACAATTATTTAGGATGCGTGTTTGCATACATAGCAATAAACAGAAAGTGGCAACGCACAAGTTAAATACTAAATTATTCAACAAACGAGTGATGTGAAAGTAAATAAAAAATAAGCAAATGAAAAAAAAAAACAGTCGCAGGTAAAACCTATAATGTTAACTGAATGAAAAGTGGTGCTTAAAGTATCATGTAAAATAAACGTTACACACAAGCGCACTCGTACATATACATGCATAAGCGAGCTTATTCAGGAAAAAGGAAAATTTATATTTGAAGGAGGGGCTTAGAGAAAGTTGTAGGGCAGTATTCAAATAATAACTTTCTGTATCTCCTATGGAAGCATTTCCGAACATCTGTCCCTATAATATTTACAATTTCAAATGACTTTTTCAGCAATCTGCTGAAGTAATATTTTGTATATTACCTTTTAAAGCCGTGTTATATAAAAGTATTTATCAATTTATGTTATGCACTACAAGTTGCTAAGTAATGAAGTAGTTGGAATCGATGCTGCTGTTTTTGACATGCAATCCTTATGAAATAAGAGACCTAAAAACAATGTAAGTGAAGCTTACAGTTATATGAAAAATGATGTTTCTAACTTATTGGTCGTATTTTCTTTTCTTTGAACAACGACATCGAGTTCATTGATTATTTCATGGGCGACCCGGACCGTTAAGCCTCCATGAAGTCGCTGTCAGCTGTCATGAATCGGAGTTCGACTTCGTTGCGTAGCATAGCTTTGCTCTCTTACACGCGGTGCTCTTTTAAAATAGCCCTTTTACAATTCGAAGCTTGACAGATCAAACTGCGAACAAGATTTGTCGTTTATTTTTATTTCTTAGCAATTTGAACAATCAAAATCGAAATACTTAAAATATGTAAAACTAAAATTAAAGAAATGAGGTTCTAATAATAATTAGAAACAACGATAAAAAATTATAATCACTTCTTTAATGTTAATAATTTTTCGTTATATGCGTGATGATTTCCGTTATACTCTTTTCTTGTAATTTTTGTCGTAAAATCAAAATTATTACAACTATTTTTTACGAAAAAATGGCACACTTTTGGAGTTGACAATATTTTAAGATAATTTTTATCCCTCCAATCGCCCTTCAATCTATTATACGTGCTCAATCTACCGCTCAAATGTTTTAAATTAGATCTATGACATGATGGCGATACCCTACGTAGTTCTACGTGCCGTTAGACCCATTTGTGACCACTAAAGCTAAAACCCTCTCTCGCTTCTGGATTTTGATACAGTGGTTTATGGGGTCGTAATTCAGCAACATTGTTTTTCTTAAGTTAAGATACACCCTAACCGAAATCTCTTTGGTTATGGCTCAATATCTGTTGGAGTGTAAACCAAAGCATCATAGTTTGTTTGAAGACTTGTACGTTGCCAGTTTTTGCTCAACACTTCCGGTATAAGAAATTTGATTTAGAAAATTTTAATATTAGAAAAAATACGTTTAGAAATTCGCTAATTCCTTCATATTTCCAGAGCGAGTACTCCGATTTTAATGAAACATAAAATTTAAGTACGAAATATGAGGAAGGCATCGTGAAGATAAGCTGATAGGTAACTTTCAGACAGTCCGCATACGTTTGTTCCACCTTGAAAATAGCGATCGGTGCAATTTTGTTAAAATATTGTATTTAAGGCTTGTTTATTCAAAAATGTATGATTGGCATATCGGTTTTGTCATATGTCGTCGTAATAGTTGTGTACAGGTAAAAATGTTGTAATAGACTTAGTCTTAAATCATAAAACATGTGCAATGAAAAAAAAATATTTTCAAAGCTGGTCTATTGTTCATTTTTAATTTTGAACTTTACAAATTATGGCCTTTTTATACAATAAACGGTGAATGATATACGGGTGTTTAGTAAGCATCCGGCAAAAATTCAAGGTGTGATTCTCTGGATTATTTTAAAAATATTTGCCCTTTGAGGATTTACGAAAATCCGCTTTGTTTCGAAGATACAGGGCGATAAAGGTGTTTTGACAATAAATGTTTTATTACCTAAATATTACATGAAAAGCTTCTTAATCTACAAGAACAAACTACAAATGACAAATCACGAGACGTAATCAACAATATATGAAATCCACGGTTAAACATATCGCCCTGTATCTTCGAAACAAAGGGGTTTTCCGAAAATCTTCAAAGGACAAAATATTCTTAAAATAACCCAGGGAATTACCCTTTCAATTTTTGCCCTATGTTTACTAAACACCCGTTTAACTAGCAATTAAGCAATAATTGCTCACCACTCAAATCATCAATGATTTTTTTTATTTAGAGGCGTTACTTTGTTGCATTCCCCTCAGCTTTCGGTTGAAGAATTTTATATTTCTGGTTTCTGATTTTCTCTACTAGTTTTAAAATACCGTTTTAGAAGAAAAACAAAAAAAAGTGAACTGTTTGCCTTCATTCACGTTTTTGCGCGGCAGACGTTTTCCTGTTTGCTAACTATATTCATATGTCTTGTGGCATAAGCGGAGGTGAGAACTAAGAACCACAACTGGCGGGAGTAACCATGACTCTCTAGAGGGGGAGACCGCTAGGGGTTAGTCTGTTGCTCCACTCAGAGTCTGGATTGAGTAGGACTCTGGGTTCTAGCTCTCTTAATTGACGAGCAGGAGCTCACATGCGCAATATATAGCCTCTGTGATGTCTCAAGACCGTCTCGGTGGCTCTTCGGTGCCGACGCTAGATAATATCAACATTATCCGAGCGGATATAGAGGGGATGTCCTCGAGAAAAACACCCTCCGTGTCGTAAAAGGTCCTAGGTTCGCCTAGGGCCATGTGCGGATCGACCCCCAATTTTTGGTGGCACGGAGGTATGGGCGGACGCTTTTACGGGGCTAGGGGGTTGCCAGCCCCCTAGTCTTCAATTTACCAGGCCCAGTTAATACAAGAAAGAATGCCAGAAGCCAGGGGCTGCCGCGGCCCCCTGGCCCTGGCGATGCAACAGGAGCCACTAGCGGAAGTAGACATCCGCACCGACCACCACCGTCACCTACACCACCACCACCGACACCGCCGTTAGAACCACCTGGAGTGCCGGAGTTCGTCTGTCCCAACTGTCCCCGTTCTTTTCCAACCAAGAGGGGGTTGGGAGTCCACCGACGCGCTAAGCATCCGGAAGTAGTCAATGAGGAAATCGTAACCGCCACCAAGAAGGTCCGATGGAGTCCGGAGGAGCTAAGGCTGATGGCGACGGAGGAGGCAGAAGCATCGTTGAGGGGAGATGTCCATTTCATGAACCAGCATCTAGAAGAGAGGATTCCGGGGAGAACTGTCGAGGCAATTAAAGGCGTTAGGCGCCGCAACGACTACCGCCAGCTTGTTGTTGCCGCCCTTACCGACATCCGTGCTCGACAACATCAAGAGTCGGATGACGAAAACCCGGAATCGACAAGTGAGAGATCCAGTAGTTCTAGTGCTGAAAGTGAAGTGAATAGTGTTCCGGAAGGTGATGTGGAAGCCGATCCTGATGTCAGCCCAGTTCTTCAGGCCCGCCGGGGTCAGAGCCGGTGGCAGAGGGAGTCCCGACGAAGTTCTATCGGGACCAGCCTCCGCGGTGCCATCCGCGGATTAACCACCATAATCCGAGAGGCAGGCACCCGTGGGTTCAACGCTCCAATGTTGACCACGGTAGCGGAAGCTGCATTAGAGGGAAGGAGTGTCAACCTGGAAATTACCAACTGGTTCCAGGAGACCTTCCCTCAGCCCACCGTACCACCCCAGGCTGCAGGACGTGGCGGGAGAAGACCTCAAGCTGACGAGACCAACCAGTTCCCCAACCGTAGTCGTAATATGGAGGTGCGTCAAGGCTGCGTTCGCCCGTTGTCGAGGAAGAAGAAGCGGAAGTTGGAGTATGCGCGAGTCCAGTCTGGATGGAGGAGAAATAGGAAACAGGTTGCGCAGGCCATACTGGAAGGTGGGGAGAAGCTCGTCGCACATACATTTGACGAGCTGAAGGGGTACTGGTCTAACATCTTCGGAATGCCATCCGTGCAGTACCCCGGGCCCGCCCACCCACCTGAGCCATGCCCAAACCTGCAACACCTCTGGGATCCTATCTCCTGTGAGGAGGTAGAAGCTACAAATATTCCCGTATCATCATCTCCAGGACTGGACCAAGTCACCGTGCGCCAATGGCGGAGAGTTCCATCTTCAATCCGCTCTCTACTCTTCAACATCAGCATCACGATGTTGGAGGTTTCCCACCATCGATGCTCCACACCCGAACCACGCTGATTCCGAAGAAATCCGAGCCTGGCAACGAAGGGGACTACAGACCCATCTCCGTGGCCTCCGTAGTTGTCAGGCACCTTCATAAGATTCTGGCCAAGAGGCTGACCTGCGCCGAGCTGGTCGACTCCCGTCAGCGAGCTTTCACATTGGCTGGCGGGATACTGGATAACGTGGCAGTTCTGGATGCTATTATCTGGACAGCTCGAAACCAGCTCCGGGAGCTGCATGTGGCTACTTTGGATCTTACCAAGGCCTTTGACACCCTAAGCCACGAAGCGCACTCGGTTATCGGCCAGCGAAACCGCCTACCGCAGGGGATGCAGTACTACATCCGAAATCTGTACACCAGCCCGAAGACCAGGATTCAAGTGAAGGGGGAAGTAACGGTTCGAAGAGGAGTACGACAGGGGGACCCGCTGTCACCACCATTATTCAACCTGGCCATGAACACCGCCATTGAGGCCATACCAGAAGAAGTCGGCTTTTACCCGCAAGGCATGAAGGTCAACTGCTTAGCCTTTGCCGACGATCTGGTACTGGGCCTTCAAACGACGCTTACCAGGGTTGAAGAGACAGCGGCAAGCATGGGACTCCAGTTGTCAGCCCCGAAGAGCTCCACTTTTTCCCTTGTACCTGCTGGGAAGATTAAGAAGATCAAAGTCATTACTACGGGTCAATTTCGACTATCTACTGGACCCCTTCCCGCAACGCAGGTACTACAAAAGTGGAAGTATTTGGGACTCGAGTTTGGAGTGCAGGGAGTCGCGCCTGTCGAGAAGGAGCTGGGAGAGGTGCTCAATAACATCACTAGAGCACCTTTGAAACCCCAGCAGCGCCTAGAAATTCTAAGAACCTTTCTTATCCCCAAGATGTACCACGCCATGGTCTTGGGGAGGATTTCATCGGGAAGGTTAAAGGCACTCGACAGGCAGGTCAGGAAAGCTGTCAGATCCTGGCTGAGGCTTCCTGCGGACGTAGCATTGGCCTATTTCCATGCGGCGATGAAGGATGGGGCACTGGGAATACCATCGCTAAGCACTTTGATACCAGCCATGACGATAGCCCTCCTCGGTAAGGCACAGCACTCTACACTCCCAGCAACCGAAGCGGCGCTCACCACACAGCGGCTTGTTCGCAAGCTTGGGTGGGCGAGGAAGGCGTTGAGGAAGCTGGGAATAGATCCCGATCTACCCACTGCCGAGGTACGCAAGAAGCGTTAGGCGGATGAGCTGCACCAGTCCGTGGATGGCCGCGAATTAAGGGAGTCGTCAAATTGCTCCCTTTCGACATCTTGGATCGGTCAACGGTCAGGCGGCATCCCGGGAAGGGACTATGTGCAGCATCATCAAGTGCACGTCAACTGCCTCCCCACAAGAATACGGACGTCAATAGGTTTGCGTCGCCGAAATCGGCAAGTTCAATGCCGAGCCGGATGCGACGCAACCGAAACAGCAGCACACGTCATCCAGTGCTGCTGGAGGACCCATGGAGGCAGGGTGAGAAGGCACAACGCCCTGTGCGCGACGCTGGCATCGGGGCTAAGACAGGATTGCTGGGACGAGGTGATTGAAGAGCCGCAACTAGCGACGTCTAGGGGACTCCGGAAGCCCGGTATAATAGCCAGGAAAGGACCAATAGGAGTAATCATCGACGCGCAGGTGGTGTCGGCAACAACTCCTCTTTCGGTGGCACATGAGCGAAAGAGGAACTACTACGCTGGAGATCCGGAAGTAGTTGACGCTGTGGCAGAGCGATTCAACGTCAGGCCGGATCGAGTAACAACAACCACCTGCACTATCTCCTGGCGAGGGGTCTGGTGCCCAATCTCCTATGAGGTACTGAAGACAATGGGACTTCCGGAGGGACTACTAGCCGGACTGACGACGAGGGTGCTCCAGGGTAGCCATACCAACTGGACGAGGTTCAACCAGATGACGGCGGTTAGAAGAGGTGGAAGACGTGTGGTGGAAAGAGTGGGTGTTGGTTGAAGTTAGTGGTTTCTTTTTCGCGGACCAGGAGGGTGCGCAGGCCCTCCGCTGTCTTTTGTAACTGTATATATTCCTGTATATATATCTTTGTTGTACTTGTTTCTGTAATGTGTAGTTATGTATTACTTAAGCCTGTACATGTACTGTTTGTGTAAGCTGCCAATAATAAACGAATATTAGTGTCTTATAGTGACGTGTTGGTATGTGTGGTGTATTCAGAGGCAGTAAAATAAAGTAGTCGCCAGTCGGACCGACATGACAGATCAAAGACAGGAGTTTGCAACTCAGTGCACTCAGGGCTTTACCCTTTTTTAGCACGTAGAATTCGTCATTCATAGTTAAGCTTTTGTACAAAAAACATCTTTGAATATTGAATAAAGTATCTTATATCTAGTGTGTGAGTTTCATTACCTACCACTTCGATACATAACATTGGCGACGAGGATTAAGTGGGTATTAGTGGATATAATAATACATAGATGTGTGAGTGGGGAGGAGGGAGGTAACAGTAATACGCGGACAATACGTTTTTAAAACTAAACTGAGCGCTTAATTTTGAAATAGAACAATGTCGGCAGTTTTTGGTGTAATTGAAAGTTTCGACTGCAATGCTCAATACTGGATGGTGTACCATGAAAGTCTGGGACATTTTTTCGCAGCAAATGAAATCAAAGACACCAGCGAGTAAAAAAGGCGAAGTGCGGTATTAGTTAGCCAGCTCTCAGTAGAAAAGCATAACTTATTACGGGATCTGTGTTATCTAAATAACCAAATGCCAAAACATACGCAGAATTGTGCAACCTAATGAAGCATTCAGCCCGTAAGTCTCAGTGTTTCGAGAAAGGTTTCTACGGGAAAAAACAGGAAACTGATGAATCGGTTATTGAATGGCATGCCTGAGTGAAGAATCTCACGGTAAATTGCGAATTCCTGAACCTGGATAGCGTGCTGCGGGAGAAGTTTGTCACGGGTCTCGTAAGGGGACCGATTTTGGACAGGTTATGGGAAGAAGAGTACAAGGAAGAACTAACTACGAAGAAAGTTGTAGAAAATGCGTTACAAAAAGAGGCCGGTTTACTAGCAGCTTCACAAAGTGTAGGTGTTAATTGGACACAGAAGAACAATGTGCAAAGGTCCACTAAACCAGAGCCGATGAAAAAGAAACCAACGTTATCTACAAGGGACGCATCATGTAAGGTTTGTGGTAAAATTTTGACAGGCTCATCAATGTGCAAAATTAATAATGCAAAGTGTATTAAGTGTAATTCAATGGAACATTTAACGAACACATGAAGAAAATATGCCCTTAAAAAATAACAGCATTCAAAGGGTAGATACGGACGATTTAGCTTTGTTTAACGTTAGGTCAAACAATAACAATCCCATTAACGTTACTGTAAAGATAAAAATATTGTATCAATAGTGTAGATTCACAGTGGCATCGAAGTGAGTGTAATTTCTAAATAGCTTTGTGCAAATAAGTTTAGTAATTATGAATTAAAACCAAGCAAAATTGTTATAAAAGAGTACACCGGCAAAACGTCAGAACCATTGTTTTTTTACAGCACAAATAAATTATCATGAAGAAACGCATGAAATAAATTTGTATGTTGTATATGGTAGAAGAAATTAATTTTGTAAAACAGATTAGTTTGGATTAGACTTAAAACGAATTGGAGCACTTATATGACGGCGCATTAAGTCTTAAAAGTTAAAACCCAATTTTAAACCCATATTTTGCAAACCCAGATCAATTCCGATTGCATATAGGGAAAATATCGAGTTTGAATTAGAGCGTTTAGTGAAAGAAAAAATAATCAAGAAAATTAGGAGTAACATGTGGGGTACGCCACTGGTACTAGTTTTAATAACGTACGGTTCTATTCGTTTATGCTCGCATAATAAAACAACAGTAACTAGGTTTTTGGTAGAGGTTACCAAAGGTAGAAGAAATGTTTGTGGCTTTATAGGGGGCAAAAGGCTTAGCAAAATTGGTTTGAGTATGGCATATGCTTAGTTTAAGCTAGACGAGACTTCTGCCAAAATCTTAGCATAGAGTACGCATAAATGTATTTTCAGGGTCAACAGACTACCCTTTGATGTACTACCGGCAAGCGAGATTTTTCAGCGAAAAAAAAGAGCAGTTGTTGCAGGTCGTCGCGGGAACAGTGAATTTTTTGGACGTCATGATTGATTTTAAGCAGGGTTATAGTTAGGTTAATGAGCCCGATTTGCACTTCGACTCTGTGGTCTTTTGTGCCCCCCTGATTGAGTTGCAGGATGTTTCTTACAAGGTGCTCGTGTGAAGGTTGGTTCATCCGGAGCTCCCCCGAAAAGCTGCTGTCTCGCGGTAGAGCGCTGGACAGTCAAAGATTATGTGTGAGGCTGTTTCCTCCTCTTCTTCACATAGTCTGCAGAGTGTGTCTCCTCTGTGTACACCTATTTTTTGGAGGTGTTTTTTCAGGTGGCAGTGTCCTGTAACAAGTCCCACCAACCTTCTGATCTGAGTTCGTCCTAAGTGGAGTACGTCAGTTGTTAGTCTGGAGGAAGGTGTCCTAATTATTGCCTTTCCCAGTGTTTGTCCCCGTGTATCCTCCCAGCGAGAAATGTGTTGTGTGACGGTCCACTTTTCTATTGCCGTTCGAATGCTTTTTTTGGGTATACCGAATAGAGGCTCCGGTCCTATAAACGGGGTAGATGCACCAGTTTTCGCGAGGGCGTCCGCCTTTTCGTTTCCCTCTACACCTGTGTGCCCTGGCACCCAGATGAGTTAAACTGTGTTCCTCTCTGATAGAAGTGTCAGGTGGTTTAAACATTCCCTCGTTAGTTTGGAACTAGTACGAGGTGATTCAAGTGCTTTTAAGGCTGCTTGGCTATCTCACAGGATGCTTATGTGTTGTTTAGTGTACCCACGTTTTGCATTTTCCTGAACACATTGCATTATGGCAAAGATTTCAGCTTGGAATACAGTGGCTTTAGTACCTAGAGGTACACTAATGTTCTCTTTTGGTCTTACGCCATGTATTCCTGCCGCTGTGCCTTCTGATGTGCGGGATCCGTCTGTGTACCAGACTAGCCCTTTTGACAGGAAGGGTGGGGTTCCTTGGGCCCAGTCATTGCGAGAGTATCTCACGCTGAATGGTTTGTCAAACGAGTATTGGGGGAGGGTGTAGTCGGAGCCCATTTTTAGAATGGGTTGGCCTTTGACTGCCTCCTGTATTCGTTTGTGTCCACACCGTTCATGGTTGGTGTCCCAGTTACTGGTGGATTTCATTCTGTGTGCGCCAATCCAGGCCTCCCCCTTTAGATATATATCTAGAGGGGTTAGTCCTAGAAGAGCTTCCATAGATGCAGTTGGAGTGCTTTTCATGACTCCACATATGCACAAACAGGCCAGTCTCTGTATCCTGGTTAGTTTGGTGATGGCTGTTTTTTGTTCGACCTTTGGCCACCACAATAGGGTGCCATAGGCTATCATGGGTCTAACTACCGCGATGTAGTACCAATGAACCATCTTTGGTGTTAGTTCCCATGTTTTTCCAAACATACGTCATGATAGTCACCGCAAAAGACAAAAACACATTTGGAAAATTTAGCAGCCGTTTTTAAACGACTGACCGATGTTGGTTTAAAGGTAAAAATATAAAAAGGTGCGTTTTTTAAGACGTACATTGCTTATTTGAGTCGCGTAATAAATAAGCAGGGTATTCCTAATTCCCACAAAAGATAAAAGCAATTGTACAAGCTCTGCACCCAACTGCAACAACGCAGGTAAAAGCTTTTGCAGGAATGGTCAATTATTATGCAAAATTTTTACCTAAGCTAGCACAGAAAATTAAAACACTTTACGATTGGTTAAAAAAAGACTCAAAGTTTCATTGGATTCAAACTGTAAAAATGCTTTCGAAGCAATCAAAAACAAAATCGTATCCGATAAGATATTGGTACATTTCAACCCGGAGTTACCTATAATTTTAACCAGCGACGTTTTTTAAGGTTACCTTTATGCTCTTTACTAAACAGGGAAACGCACGCTGATGGAAAGATTTCGTATTACAATTTGACACAGGCTCAAAATACACACATAAACAGTGTCAGAGTAAAAGCGAAATCAAATCGAGACCCTTTAAGAAGCAAAATTATAGGTTTTGTGACTAACGGGTGGCCAAACTCAGTGGCGGAGATCGAGTGAAAACCTTTTTTCAACAGAAGAAAAAAGTTAGCGGTAACGCAGGGATGTCTTATGTGGGGTTACAGGGTGATAATTCGGAAAGCCTTAAGAGAGCAATTTTTAGAACAATTCCATGTTGCACATCAGGGTATAGCCAAAATAAAATCGGTAGCGCGTTCGTACATATGGCTAACTTAGACGAGAAAACTGAAGAAATCATTAAATCATGTGTAGCGTGTTTTAAAACAAGACTAGATCGGCCGAAGACTGCTTTGATACCGTGGTCAAACCCGTCCAGAGTAGCGGAATGAATACACATTGATTTTGTGGGTTTAAAAAACAAAATGTATTTAACAATTTTGGCTAGTTTTAGTAAATGGAGAATTATATAGATATGTAAACTACAGACGCGTTGGATGAAGCAATTGCGTCTATCCATTACAAAGACCTGTTTACTACTAAAGACCGCCACCTGAGTACATTTCTATCTCCAAGTTGTCCACTGTTTACGCATCAGCTTATTTGTCACGAAACTACATTGGTGATCTGCTACCCAGTGCCTACAAATTTGACCCTTATATAATTGATGCGTGAAGATACGGCCTTTAGTACCAAGGGTTGGGTGGCAATAAATGTTAAGACAGATGAAACGGATCCGGATTTAGTATATATAGTACGTTTCATAATTAAAATTCAGTAATGGGCTTATGGAGAGTAAGCAGTGTTGCCAGATGTATTATGATCCGTAATCCTCTTAACTTAAGCCGCAGATAAAAGTAAAGTGCCACGCTGTATGAATATCCCCTATAAGTATAACATACCCTTATATCACCTGTACTGAATTTTAGGTATGAAACGTAATACAGAGAAGAATTGAGGAGGCGATGAAAAGTACAGTTGTGATCGGCATTAATAATGAAGTTATTTATAATAAGTTATTATATGAAGATGCTTCAAAATATGAAGTTACGCTTTATTTAATAATTAACACTGCTCAAAGGGAGAAGCGTACGTTAAATGAACATGCCATGTGGGTAAAAAAGCTGTAAGGAGCGCGTCAAGCCTGTGAAAGTGAAGTCCAAAGATAACGTTTACTACGTGAGACAAAAAGCAAAGGGTCACTACCGTAGGTAGACATATTTTTATAGCACAAAACAACGATAGATAAATCCAGTAAATATAAAACGTAGGGCCAAGCAAATTATAAAAGCAGTAAAGTGTCGCTTTAAGTTATTGTTTGCTGTAAATATAAATTAAAGGGTATTTTTATCCAGTTTGCAATAAAAGAAAATGTGTGAAGCAGTTCGCCTGGCCTTTTCTGTATTTGAAAAATATGTACGTTTTATATATTCAAAAGCATTTTAGATAAACGGGACGCTCCCCTTGAATTGACGCCAATGGTCATTCGCGCGGTTCACTACCGAAAGTTTTTTGTGAGGGAAAACATTATTTTGATTTTTTAGAGCGAAATTTCTTAGTATGAAAGAACATTAGAGACAAATTCATTTATCAACCCAAAATTGGGACGGAGGGGTAATATTTCTTTTCTTAATTTATTCTTTTTCTTCTTACCTTCTTATCCTTCATGACAAACTTTGCTTAAACAGAAATTGTTTGTCTTTTACGTTTATTAAATAAATGAGCGTTTTGTTAATTTATAGAGGCCGTTGTTCGCAGAGAAATTAATAAATTGGGACACCTACCAAATTGGTTCTCCTCTCAATAGTCCGGTAAATTTAACTTATTTCTTCGGAATAATTTTAATCCAAGGTTTTTTTTTCACAAAAAGCTTTGTTATGTAATTTTAAATGATACCTCAAAATTCCCGGACAATCTGCTGTAACGCTTCCACCTTGGGGGGGGGGGGGGATCGTAGCTTAGCTACCTAGGTAACCTAGCTAGAAGCAAGTTGATACAATCAATAGTTTCTGAGTTATAAGGATTTTTATGTTCAAAAAAGTCGTGAATATTTGTGTTTTTTATTATAAAATATGACTCAGTTACAGTTTAAGGAAAAGACGCGTGCGTACCTACCTACCCCCCAAAATAGTACTTTTAGTTCTTCGTTGGTGGTTGGAAACCAGTCTGCCTCTTCTATCCTGCCCCCTGGTAAGTGCAACCAACGTTTCTGAAGGACTTGAAAAGTTTTGTAAGGTTTCCTTTGTAAGTGGAGAACAAAGTGTGGATGCACGGGAATCTCGAGTAAAGCGGGACCAACAAGACGTTAACAAAGTATCAGAGTGGTTTTGTGGCCACAACCCTTTCCCAAGCGTACAAGTGATCATGTCCATTGCAACAGGTGATGTGGAAAAGAAAAACTGCTATGACGCACTGAACATTGGTACTACCATGATGACAATTTTCATGATATAAAATATTAACGTGCTGATAGAGTTCTTTCCCTTCAAATAGTGAACAGTCACGTGAAAGTCCATGATGTAACCGTGCCTGTCAATCCGTTGCTGTTGTTTCAAAAAATCAGTGCAATGAAAAGATCAGATGATGAGTTCCGTGAATGTTTAAAGTTTGAACTGGCTCCTTACCCAGTGGGCCTTTTTGATGAAATTGGAATGATGAACACGAAGAAGTCATCCTTGTTCAACAGCTTTAACACCATAGATGTTCATCCTGATTTTGGAAGCGCGAACTACGTTGTTGATGGAGGGTACCTTCTTCATCGCGTGTTGTGGTATCAAAACGATTATTTTGGTGTGATTTGCGACAAGTATGTAAAGTATGTCCAAATAAACTACGGTCAAAACACTGTCGTCGTGTTTGATGGTTATACTAATCCTCAGAAGAGTGTCAAAGCCATGGAGCAACTTTGGCGATGCTCCAAAGTAGGTGTCCGGACACATAAACACGCGACACATAATCATAGGACATTTAATCACGGACAGTTAAACACGCCGAAATTAATCACACGGACATTTAAACACATAGACATTTAAACACTGAGGCATATAATCACATGGACACATGATTATCTGTATTTAAAATACTTAATTACTTTTTTCTATTTTGGTTCTTTACTGACTACTTTATGAAACTCATTTGGATTTCATAAAGCAACTCCTTAAAGAATTCGAAATTTTATTTTGTTAGGTTGGTGACAACCATGTGACAACAAAACCTTCACGCGTTATAAACATAACCTTCAAATTGTAAGTTTTAAAAATTAAGATTATTTAGCGTATTTTCCGCTACTTTGCGTAGCTCGGGTGGGGTGCAAGATAATTCTTCTTCCATCTTATCTTCAAATCTTAGATATTTTAAAAATTAAATCACTTTCAAACACAGTTTGTCTAAATATTAATTTGTCAGTAGTTTGAATTGTTTGAAATCGTTTTAAATGTACCAACAGCCACATGACCAAAACAAAATACAAAAATTTTTCCTAATCAATTATATGTTTCAATTAAAATATAAAATAAGGTAAGTTTTAACTTTTTTGGGCCAAAATAGAAAAAATAGTATAAAATACACGTTTCATAAGACATTTAAGCGCACTTGTCCATTAGAAAACTCGCCGCAAGCGGCTCGTTTTCTAACTTGGACGCGTGCTCAGAAATCATGATACTTGTTTTTTAATGTACTATAATAATATTTATTTATTTTAACCTTATACGTATTTCGGCATGTTTGACATGCCATTGTCAAAGGTTATATGAAAAATTAAACAGATAGTGTTGTTATAGCAATAGAGCTTGGTGACTTGATCTTGATAATCGTCTGCAGATGACTTGATTACTTATTCCAAAATGTCCAATAGAGGAGAATTTAAGAGATCAATTTGCTCATCCATTAACGGTACAATTTTTAAATGTTTGTGAATTTCAAAAGCTTCTAGTATGTCTAATTTACGTTTATCATCACAAAAGTGTAAACATTTTATGGTGTTATTAGATGTCATTAAATGATTGTGTGTAAGTGTTTAGCGTAATTGTATTTATGTGGGTGTTTGTATTTATAACAACGTACGTGTTCTTTATACCTAATATGAAAATTTCTAAATTGTCTGGCCTGGATTCTGGATTTGGAATTTGGGAGTGTGAGTTACCTCACTCGCCCTTAGGCCACAATAGGTGGGCCCATTGTACTACCTCCCCAGCAGCTCTAAACATTCGACGTCACCCAAGCCATCCAACCTTTTGGATGTACTTGAGGACATCCGCAATTGGAGTGTTGCTGATTTCGGCCATGTTAGGCCAGAAGTCCCCCAGCATGGATCCTCTGGTTGTTGCGAGAGCTGGGCTGTGACATAGGACATATTCTGCCGACTCGTCGTCCTCGTTGCATGCACGACAGTTTGGACTATCCGCCAGTCCCACCCTGTGCATGTGTTTCTTCAGGGTGCAGTGTCCAGATAAGGTACCCACAACTAGTCGTAAGTTCTTTCGGGACAGTTGCACACAGTATTTGGCGAGGGTGCCATAATAGCAGCCCTTGCTTGACGACAGCTTTGAGTGTTAAACCATCTTCGTGTGAAGCTTTTTAAGGTTTCTTGGTATAGCATAAAGCTTAATGTCTTCAGGGATATGGGAATTACGGGTTCTGGTCCCCAGAGAGGTTGTCCGGAGGCCAGTTTCGCAATCTCATCAGCCTTTTCGTTGCCGTAGGTTCCGTCATGTCCTTTCACCCATACAAGGGAGACGGCATTATCTTTTGAGATATCGTCGAGAGCTTCACGACACCGCAGTACCACTCCTGAGGTGATTTTGCAACTGCCTAGGGCTAGTAAAGCGGCTCTGCTATCGCTGTAGATACGAATACGTTGGTTCTTGATTTGTCGTTCAAGAATTGCATTTGCACCATGCATTATTCCCACTACCTCCGCTTGGAAGACAGTGGCAATTTTGCCTTAGGTCATTGGAGAAAATTCCGGCACCCGTTCCATGCTTTGTTTTAGATCCATCGGTGAAGATGGATATGTCCATATGCTGGGTTGGTCCAGCATTCGCGTAGACACTAAAGTGTCTATTAAAGGCATATTGTAAAGGAAGGTAGTCCACCATAGCATCCAGAAGAGGAATCTTGACGATTGCCTCATCCAGGATGCGGGTGTGTCTGCCTCCCTTGCCTGCTGTTTGCCACAGCCCCTTGTGGCGCAGCCTTAAAGCAGTCCTCACAGTTACTTCCCCCACAAAGAGATCAAGTGGAGAAAAGCATAAGATCACCTCTACGGCGGCCGTGGGGGTTGAGCGTATAGCACCTGTAGAACTGAGACAAGCGAGACGTTGGAAGTGTCCCAGTTTGGTTGCTGCCGTAGCCTGTCTGACCCTGGGCCACCAGACAAGTGCTCCGTAGCATAGCATGGGCCTAATCACGGCAGTATACAGCCACAAGGTAATTCTAGGGGAAAGTCCCCAAGATTTACCTAGAGCGCGGCGACACTGCCAGAAAGCCATGCATGCTTTGTTCGTTTTAGCTTTCAGGTGTTTCTCCCAGTTCAGCTGTTTGTCAAAAATAACTCCCAGGTATTTGACATTATCTGAGAATCTGAGGGAAGTATTGAATAGGAGAGGTGTACGTAAGGGTCCAACCTTCTTTTTCTTTGTGAAGAGTACCATCTCTGTCTTCAAGGGGTTGACAGATAGGGACTGTTCATTACACCATTTTTCTGTTATTCGAAGAGCCGTCTGCATTAAGGTGCAGAGCATGCCCTCAAACTTCCCCGTGATGAGGATGGTGATATCATCCGCATATCCAATGGTATAGAATCCAGCATCATTAAGTGCGTTTATAAGGCTGTCCACCACTGTATTCCATAACAGTGGAGACAGAACTCCGCCCTGTGGGCAGCCTTTCATCACGACACCTCTAATTGAGCTGTCTCCTAAGTTAAATTGCACTGCTCTCATTGCAAGCATGTGCTTTATCCACTCACAAAGAGTAGGTGCAACACCAAGTCTGCGTAAGGCAGAGTTTATACTTTCAAGGGTGGCCTTGTCAAAAGCTCCTTTGTCTGGCCTATATAAACCGAATTACAATGCGAACAATTTAATTTGTAAATTGACTGATTTTAGCAAATCGTCTGCTTTTGATTTTGCATTAAACAAAGTGTTTCAGATGTTTTTAGAAACTAGATTGCAATAAAGCTTCATTTACCATATTTTTTTATATTTTAGTTTTACTGCAGTCATATAAGAATTCAAACACAATGTTAAAGATTAACGTTAAGGATCATATTTAGTGAAAGTATAGATTACGTGCAGAATGTGTGTTTATATGTCCATGTGATTATGTGCCTCAGTGTTTAAATGTCTATGTGTTTAAATGTCCGTGTGATTAATTGTCGGCCTGTTTAACTGTCCGTGATTCAATGTCCTATTATTATGTGTCGCGTCTTTATGTGTCCTATAACCTCCAAAGTAGCATCAACAGAGACTCTTTTTGATGAAAATACGACTGCAACCGTAAGCCAAGAAAGATACCTCGCCAACGCAAAGAACAAAAGTAGGTTGATTTGTTTGGTCACTGAAAAATTCATGACAGCTCGAACTCCACCCAACTTGGTATTTTTTTCCTCAAGCCAGAAAAAGGAAAAGGGGGCAGAAGATTTACTCTTCAACAAGTTTGGAAGAAAGATGCAAAGAGCATATTTTATTCCTGCTTACTTTTTCTGGCTGTGATGAAATATCTGCTATTTTTCAGAAAGGAAAATTAGCAGCCATGAAATTACTACAAAAACGTCCAGATTTACACGATGGCATACAAATTTTTAATCAAAGTAATGTTTCTCATGAACTGATAACTGAGAATGATAAAATTTGTTTTGGGCATTTACGGCGCTATCTCAAAAGAAAAGTCGCTAGATGATTATCGGTATTTACACTGCACCAAATCAGTCAGAAAGAATAAAGCGGCGAATTTGAATACCCTACCCCACCTCCCAACTTTAAGCGCAGCAAAAGAACTTTTGTTTCGCGTTTATTACCACGTACAGACATGGCTTGGCGATTAATTGAATCCTGAGGATTGAGGTTGCTCACTGAAAAATTGAGGTTGGGTTATGAAAGAAAATTTGTTATTTCTGATACGAACAACCGAACCAACCGCCCCAGATTCGCTTTTGAACATGATTTTCTGTTCATGCTGCAAGGGTTGCGGCAATGCGTGCGGATGCCGAAAGTTGGGGCTACATTGTTCTCTAGCGTGCGGAAATTGTCATGGGCAGCCTTGTTTAACTGTCGCACCAACAACAGAGGGAATCTCTGAAAGAGAAGTCATCATTGGCACTGAAGAAATAGATGTGACCTACAATATATTAAATAGTTTTTCGATGCTCAAGAACAAGTATGATGAATTATCTACATCTACATATTATAATAAAAAAGGAAAATCTTATAATATATTTTTTTATATATAATGCAGTGTTTTATTTCTGTAATGTAATGTTCTATTTCTAATGTAATGTTTTATTTTTAATGTAATGATTATAATGCACGTTGACATTTATAATGAAAAAATAGGTACATGAAAAATTTTGACTTTTTTAAACATAAAAACCCTTATAACTTAGAAACTATTGATCATATCAACTTGGCTATGGTTTTATTCCATTCAGAGTGAAAAAATACATAGAAAACGACACCCCACTTGCCTAGATAGCTGAGTTACGACCCTCCCCCCAGGTGGAAGCGTACAGCAAGATGTTGGGGACTGTTGAGGTATCATTTAGAATGACATAACAAAGCTCTTAGTGAATAAAAACCTTTACTAAAATTTAATCCGAAGAAACACCCTTTTTTTGACTAAAGTTACTGGACTACAAGTACTATATGTCTACAAAATTATTGAAATATCGTGTAGCCATTTTTTAAGAAATATTTTTGTTAACATTTCCAAAGTTTTGAAAGTGTTGCATTTTAGTTTTTTGCTTTCGAAAATTCTCGTCTAACACTGTGTCTTCCTACGGTTTATCAAAGTGCCGTTCCGGTAGCACGTTTTTGAGTAAAATGGCGTTAAAATAAAAATTTAAATAAAATCGTAACTGCTGCCATTTTGAAGTCAGAGAATTGAGAAAAAAACTGTCAAGCAACAGCCACGGGACCGTCCTCGCAGTTACAGAAATTTTTTGAATATTTCAAATTATTTAAAACTTTTAGAAACAAAGCATCGCAGACGACGGCTAAGCAATATTCCTTGTTGTGTTTTAATCTATAATTTTAACATTCTTCTATCAAAGAGAAAATTTTGTTTATCAAGTGGTACCACGCCGAACATTCACTGCGCAATATCAGAGATCTGTTTACAGGGATTTTCGAAAAACGTCAAATACCATCTGAAGATAGCATTGCATTAACAAAATTATTGCTACTGGAAGTGTTGATAAAGTATGCAGTTTTAGTGTAAGAAAGGTACCGCTGAACGATAAAAAAAAACGAATTTAATGTGTTGGCAATGGTGGTAAAATAAAAACATGTTTGAGACAAATTGGGCTGAACTTCGAAACCCACCATGCAACCAGTCACGAAAACTACAAAACAACAAAATTTAAACCCTTCAAGTACAGCAAACAACAACATATACCTCCTAACAATATTAACCGAGACCACAGCTATCCCCTCCACAATGCCTACAAACTACTATTTCCGACTAAACGAAAGCCTGCCTTGCAACCGCTCAACCGCTACAGCCCGATAGCCAATCACAGATCCAGCAGTCACACCTTGTTATCCACCCGTCCCTTATAAACCCGTTGCTTGCACCGGTCTCGCCAGTTGTGTTCCAGAACCCAAAGCGATCACAGCCCTGAAGATGTCCCGTGCAACCGAGGACGAAACGTCGGCAGTTCAAGCACCGATGACGCGGCTTCAACTCGGAAACCTAGATGTTATTAACATATACCTATTTGAAGCTGATAAATTTGCGAAAATAACATTTTGTGAAAGTATGATTGAAATGTGTAATAATTACAGGAATTTTGTGCCGCTAATATTATTTACCGATGAGTGTCGGTTTTGTGTACATGGAACTTAAAATTTTAGACATTTGTACAATGACGTTCAAAAGTAATGACGCAAAAGCCTGTAGCATAGGTAACTTATTATTTTTTTTTTTGAGAAAGTATATTTCTTTTTGCAATCTGTTATACAACAATAAACAAAGTTTAGGTTAGTAATTTGAATGACATGAAACAATGACATGAAGATTGTAACCCTGCGGTTGCAATACATAAGTTACTTAAAAATAAGGTTTGTATAAAAATAACTTAATTAATAACTTAATTTAATTAGTCAAATCTATGTGGTAGGTCTAGCGGTTTGTATCTATGTAACCTTTGAATATTTGCACTATTGTCTAGTAGCTTCAGAGCCAACGCGTTAGAATGATGGTCTAGGTTGCTTAAGTATTTTTCACTGTGTTTCCTTATAGCGTCTTTCACTGTGTCAACTTTTAAGTCACGTAAGATGTCTGCGTTTCGTACAAAGTATGGCGCATCACACATAGCACGTAGCACTTTACACTGAAATCTTTCTAACATTTGGATGTTGGAGTTGGCTGCCGCACCCCATAGCTGGATGCCATAGGTCCAGATGGGTTTGAAGACTGTGTTGTATACGAGGAGCTTGTTGGTTAGCGATAGTTTTGACTTTCTTCCAAGGAGCCAGTAGTGTTGGCGAAATTTTATACCAAGCTGCTTGCGCTTTTTCCAGATGTGGGACTTCCAGGTTAAACCCTTGTCGAGGTGCAGGCCTAGGTATTTGACCTCTGTCAGTTGAGTTAGTGGAATATTGTTTACAAGGACTGCTGGAGATGTACCTTTGCATTTTGTAAATGTTATGTGAACGGACTTTTCTTCATTTAATTTAACTCGCCATTTTTTGGTCCATTGTATTACTTCGTCTAGGCTCTGTTGTAGGAGATTTACGGCAACAACCGGATCACCATGTTTCACCATGATTACCTTGTCATCAGCATAAGTAGCATATAGTGAGTGTGGATTTGTTGACAAGTCTGCTGTGAAAATGAGGTACAAGATGGGGCCAAGTACACTGCCCTGTGGCACGCCTGATTTGATTTTGTGTAGCTCTGTTTGGTCTTGTCTGAATTTTACCTGGAAGTATCGTTCCTCTAGGTAGGATTGGAGGATAATATAGAAAGGGTGTGGTAAGAATGCTTTGAGTTTATACAGTAGGCCTGTGTGCCAAACTTTGTCGAAGGCCTGACTGTCATCAAGAAAGGCAGCTGTGCAGTATTGTTTTTCTTCGAAGGTCTGATTTATTGCGTCTACAATTCTATGGACCTGCTGGACGGTAGAATGGTTAGCACGAAAGCCGAACTGATGTTCTGGGATGATGTTGTGTTCTTCGAGGATCGGAGTTAGTCTTCTGGCCAATAATTTTTCCAGTAGTTTACTTAATACGGGTAATAGACTAATTGGCCTATAGGAACCAACTTCGTTAGGAGGCTTACCGGGTTTGGCAATTAATATTACCTGCGCTACCTTCCATTGTTCTGGGAAGTAACACAGCCTTAAGACAGCATTATACAACATGGTCAGCATTACTGTGCCCTTGCGCGGTAATTCTTTGATTAATTTCCCTGTTATTAAATCGTATCCCGGGACTTTCTTCGGGTTTAGGTGGTATTTAATCAGTCCCTTGACTTCTCTAACTGTGAATAGTTCCATGGGCAGAGCGAGTTGGTATGGAATATCCAGGAAATCCTGTATTTCCATTTCCTCATCAACGCTTATTTGGGATGGTAAAGGTTGGAAGACATTTACTAGATGTTGAGCAAACAGATCGGCTTTCTCTAGGTTAGATCGCGCCCATAAACCATTTGTTTTCCTGAGGGGGGGAATTGGTTGATTTTGATTTTGTATTCTTTTCGTCGCCTTCCAGAGGGAATAATTGGTGTCTTCTGTTGGGTTTAGGTTTGTGAGGAATTCTTGGAAGCTATCGTTTTTTGCAGTTTTTATGAGTGCTTTCAATTCTGATGAAGCTTGATTATATTTTCTTTTATCTGATGGATACCTGGAGTTTTGCCAGATTTTTCTCAGTCTCCTTTTTTCTGCAATTTTCTTCTTAATTGCGATAGGACAGTGCGCTTGTTGTTGTTTGAGTGGGATTGCAGGAGTTGCTTCCAGGGCTGCTTCTTGAATAATTCTGGTGAAATTGTAGACTGCTGATTCTAGTTCTACATCAGATTGAAGAGATAGGTAACTTATATGGCAGCATTCGGGCAAGTTACGAGTTACGTTTCAAGTTTGCTTAAAGCTTGTTATAAAGACCCTCTACAGGTAAACAACCTTTTTACATTTTCTCAAAGATTGTTGTCTGAAATCTTAGCTATGGAAAATATTACTCCTAAGGAAATATACATTTAATCCACCAACGCAGTTTCCAAATAAAATAATGCATTTAATAACAGTAATTTTAAATCTAAAGTGAGATTATACAAACTAATTTGGTTTATATAGGACAAACAATTAGAAAATTTGATATTAGGTACAAGGACGTTGTTTCAAGTATAAACACCCCCATAAATCCAACTACGCTAAACACTTATTAGAACACAATCATTCAATGACATCTAATAACACTTTAAAATTTATACATTTTTGTGATGATAAATGTAAGTTGGATATACTAGAAGCATTTTAAATTCACAGACATTTAAAATCTGTACCTTTAGTGAATCAACAAATTGATCTTATAAATTCACCACTACTGGACGTTTTGGAATGAGAAATCAAGTCATCTGGACGCAGATATAGAAAACCAAGATCAAGTTATGAAGATCTATTGTTCCTATAGCAACACTAACTGTTTACTTTCAATCATGCCTGTGATAATAACATGTCAACATCTTGAAATACGTATAAAGCTACAATACAAAACCTGTTGAAGTTAAGAATTGTTTTCTTCACAATAAATTAAAATGAACTTCAACGAAGTAAAGCTTGAACTTATATACAAACTACCATCAATAATTAAATGAAAATTAGAAAACAACATTTCAATCATTTCTAAACCTAAATTTTGTGTAAAATATTTAAATATAAATTTAAAATAAATGTTTAACGGCGGTAATAACTAACTCAATATTGATTTTACAAGTACGCTCTAATTTAGCCCGGCTTTTTATCCAATCTCGTTCAAACTAGAAAGAAAAAATTTGCTAATTTCTGGTAAGTTAACACTATTATATTTTTGACTTGTCACTTTGTGTTGTCAATCATAGTTATATTAAATTGTGTATTTTCTGTTTCATTTATTTATTCTTCTGTTTATGATGTGCAAAAAACAAATGAATAAATAATAGCAACACCGTTTAAGCTTTAGTTTTCTCAATAAAGAATAATACCATTAGTCTTCTAATAATCAAATTGGCCTTATTCTGTGATTTAAAATTAGAATTTTTAAATTTTAAATTTCCAACCCAAAATCTGTAGATATTTCAAATATTCTTTTTGGGTATTTTGCTCGGCTTTGTTTCCGGCTTTGTTTCCAGGATTTTTCCGCGTTTTTTTCCTTGGATTTTTTCCGCTTAAATTGTACACCGTCATTATTTTATTTTATCGGAGAAATAAATACAAACTTGTAAAATTTATATAATACAAAATTATAGTAAAAACTGTTAACAAAATGACATTACAAATAAATTATTTAAATACCATTCAACTTTAGGTAACATTTTATTTATTATCATTTTTATTTTACCGTGAATGTGACTTAACAATCAGACGCTCAAGATGATTATGTATATTTTGCAATAACTTTGCTTTGTGTTCTTTTTTTCTGGCTATAAGTATACCCGTCTCCCTTTAATTTTCCTTTGGCATCGTAATCGCAGTCTTTTTTAAAATTTGTATACCTATTATTATCGAAGTGTTCGTTGTCATGCATACAATCACTTAGCCATGTTTCGTTTAAAAGTACTACATCATAGTGATTTTGTGGTCTTAGTTCTTTGACCGCTAACATTTTGATAGTAAAACAATATTTTGCTTTATTTTTTTCTCCTTAGCTCTAAAGTCTATGTAGGACCTTGGCCTGCTCAAAAACGGCTTTCCACTCCGTTTTTTCCAACGCCTTCGTTCTCCATCTTGACATTTAGTTTTCTGAGGTCTTCTTCCACTTCATCATTCACTTCATCTCTTCCTTGGGTTACCTCGTCTTCGCTTTCCGCCCTGTAATCTCGATTGATATGCTTCTTTTTTGTAGTTTTTCTTCTCCCATGCGTATCACCTGACCCAGCGATCCCAATCTTTGGTTTTTTCTAGTATTGTTTTGCTATGTTTGTTATAAATCTCTTGATTTTTTCTCACTCTTCGTTAGATGACTTTATACTACCTCATCTCATACTAATGCGTTTTTGACATTCGAACAGCGCAGTAACCGAGATTTCCAAAAAATCAACTTTACAACGACACCTAATAATATTTTCCGGACCAAAGAGGCGATGCACCCTGAAGGCATGCGTTTCATACCGGTATATAATAATACTGTCTTGGCTTCCAAATAGTTAAATGCCATTATTGAAACTATTAAATTACAAGCACAAAAAAAAAACAAAATGTGATACGATCATTCCCGAAAGATGCAACATACCTAATCTAGTAAATGTTTCAAAAAAAAGAGGAGATAAATAGAACAACCATTTAGAAAGATTGTAGATGCAGGGATTGTCAAAAATCGTGAAGAACAGCTAAACTCAAGGAAGATGAGGTCTAGGCACCGGCACCGGAACGGAAGATATAAAGCTGGATGTTATTAACGACAGAACTGGGATAAACGGGGTAATCTAAAGTGAAGAAGAAGAAGAGTACGAAGTAAACTGCAAATCTCAAGATCAACTCGCCGCTTTTCCGCTTTTTGTTAGAACATGATCTTTTTTTTTTCAACTTCAAATAGTCGTATTGTTATATTTTAAGATTTTGCAGAAAATAATCTGCAGTTTTATTTAAGTGCGTATTGCAAGCGTATGCATTCTCGAATCTGTTAAATGGAGGGTCCGCCGCGGATATCTGTTTGGTAATGAAGTAGAAGCTACTACCACATTTGACTTCAATCATCCAAACATACAGTGTAAACCTAATTTTTTTATATGCATCAAAACCTGTAGTGGTCCGACACATACTAATTCATAGGAATATGTGGCTTCTAGTTGCGGGGAATTGTCGTCACTAAAATATGAGATTATATTGGAAAAGGGCTATAAATAAAACACACTACAGCTACAGCATGTCTTTATCAAGACCATCGGGCACGTCTTAGCTCGTCAAAAGTACATAAAGAACTAACTTTATGAGTTTAAAAAAATTAAACCAATGTTATATTTTTTATCAACACACACAAAATATGTCATTTTTACATCAGCGTTGATTTTTATGTAAGCAGGGAGATAAGTCAACTATGCAAAAGCATTTAGTGTGGATTTATTTTTATTTGTTTAATCTAAGAAAAACCAACAGAGACAGGAGGAAGGGACTCGAATTTAATATATGGATAAGTAAACTTAATAATGTTGCTGTGAAACCTATTAATTTAAAAGCTCAATTTATATAACGAAATGATTATTGAAACCATACTCAAGACGTCTTGCGTCAGTAGTAAATTTCCATAGATACACAATGACCAGAGATGAACGTTTTTCCTGCAGTGTAATCGTAAATAATGGTGTCGATAGTAAAGTTGGTTGTAAGTACTCTACGTATTATAACTTAAATTTTTGTTATAGCAACCGAAACGAAATAACTACAATCATACGCAGTCAACGAAACAAAACCATTATTGATGCACCATAAATTTGTATACATATAGCATACTTTAGAAAATAAATCTTACACTTTAAATAATTTATTAGTTTTTTAACATTTTAATGGCTAATATAATTTCCATTTTTGCAACATCTCTCAAAATCCAGGGCGTTCTTTATGCTACTTATTTCTTTTTTACTTTGCAAAAAAAGCAAGTAAGTTATTGAAGAGCTGACTGTTAATCAACACTCCTGAAAATCATAGGAGAATTTCACATGTCCGTTTACTAAATACCTTCTCGTTTCATCGCAATTCCTCGTTGAATATGAAGCGTAATGAACAGTTAATTGAGTTCAGATTTAGTGGCATTCATTTCTGTAATTTCTCTCAAAATTGAATGCTATTATACAATTTAGAGAAATGTCTGCAAATATATATTTTTGCCATCCAATAGGAGATAGCGGGTATTTTACTAAACTTTTTTAAATTAAACCATGTAAGAGGTTTATTCTGAGTACAGGTCAGTTAACATCGAAAGGAGGTTCTCATTTGCCATAAAAATGTACAGGAGCTTAGGAAACTATATTACTTTTATTGCTTACGTGTCCTGATCACTTTTATAATAAGATTACCTGGAATCGATTGTGCGGTTTGTATCAAGGTATCTTAATTCACATTACTCAAAATTCGAATTATTTGTTAGAATAGTACATATGTGCCTTTTTTTTTGCAGCTGGCGCTGCTTAAAGCGTTTTCGTCATCTATCTAGTTTGTACGTGACATTAGTAATTAGATGGGGATACCTACATCTTAAGGTAGATTTTAAACAACCGAAAACTCTACTATTGCTAGTAGCGCTGTGACGGTCCAACCTGGGTAGCTATAAGCCAGGGTTCGCTGGAAATAAAGTGAAGACTAAGAATAACAATTATTTACAATGTTTATTACGTTTATATTACAATTTTAAATATCTGTTTATTAATTTCATATACTTTGATGATTATTTACAATTTACGTTAAATATACAATAAAACAATGAAATGCTCCCTCCGAAACGAGACGAAAATGGTTGTCTGACCCCTATAGGACGCTTTCCTTGTGTTTTTGGTTGGTAGGCTGTCTCAACACGGAGGTTAAAAGGTAACCTATTTTTCAGGTCTGGATTCAAATAAAAGCAAAGTAGAAGTCTTGGTTCAAATGAAAGTAAGGTGGAAGTCTTCTTGACTGGGCTGGTTCAGTGGTTGTATGCCTGGGGACTAAAAGAAGGAATCTTGGATTGGAATTAAATTTCGCCCGCACACTGCGCTTCGTGGCAGTCACTCCGCGTACAAACGTGTACTTGCAGCGCTTACAGCATATGGATATATCCATCTTCACCGATGGATCTAAAACAAGGCATGGAACGGGTGCCGCAATTTTCTCCGATGACCTAAACCTACGCCAGAGTATACCACTAGGCAAAATTGCCACTGTCTTCCAAGCGGAGGTAGTGGGAATAATGCATGGTATAAATGCAATTCTTGAACGACAAATCAAGAACCAACGTATTGGTATCTACAGTGATAGCTGAGCCGCTTTACTAGCCTTAGGCAGTTACAAAATCACCTCAGGAGTAGTAGTGCGGGGTCGTGAAGCTCTCGACGATATCTCAAAAGATAATGCCGTTTCCCTTGTATGGGTGAAGGGACATGACGGAACCTACTGCAATGAAAAGGCTGATGAAATTGCGAGACTGGCCTCCGAACAACCTCTCTGGGGGCCAGAATCGGTAATTCCCATATCTCTGAAGACATTAAGCTTCATGCTATACCAAGAAACCCTAAAAAGCTTCACACGGAGATGGGTTAACACTCAAAGCTGTCGTCAAGCAAGGGCTGCTATTACGACACCCTCGCCAAAAACAGTCAAATACTGTGTGCAACTGTCCCGAAAGAACTTGCGACTAGTTGTGGGTATCTTATCTGGACACTGCACCCTAAAGCAGCACATGCACAGGATGGGAATAGAAGACAGCCCAAACTGTCGTGCATGCAACGAGGACGACGAGTCGGCGGAACATGTCCTATGTCACAGCCCAGCTCTCGCAACAACCAGAGGATCCATGCTGGGAGATTTCTGGCCTAACATGGCCGAAATCAGCAACACTCCAATTGCGGATGTCCTCAAGTACATCCAAAAGGTTGGCTTGGGTGATGTCCAATGTGGAGAGCTGCTGGGGAGGTAGCACAATGGGCCCATCAATTGTGGCCTAACTGCACACTCCCAATTCCTAATCCAGAATCCAGCGCTTCCAGCGTGTTTTCTTCAAACCAATGCAACAAAATAAATTCTTACAAATTTTCAAACTGTTGCAGCAGGTTTGTACCGTTACAGTGCTTTTATTTTAACAGAACTCTTATACCACATGTCTACTCCGCTAACTTATTAGGTTACGTTTAGCCGGACAGAAACCTAAAATATGGCCTAGCCTAACCGGAACCCAACAGGAGTCTTCACACTTGAAGTCATTAACTTTTCTTACTAAAGTACGGCTGCATTTATTATTTTATTTTTTATGTAAAATAAAAAGAAAGCTACCCCACCAAATTGGCCTCCTGCTAAAATCCTACCTAACTGACAGACATTTCCAAGTCCAATTCGAGAACCCACTATCAAACTACCATTCCATAAATTCTGGTGTTCCGCAAGGAAGTGTTCTTAGTCCTTTCCTACTCGTATACCTCCTCTATACTGAAGATATCCCAACTACAAACAATACCCTATCGCAACCTTCGCAGATGACACTGCAATAATGTCATCAGCAGAGACTGGAAAATATGTACCAAAAAACAGAAAATATGTATGCAAATATGCACTAAAAACTACCAAAATATGCACTATTATATGCAAAATAAAAATTCTTTTGTTAGAAATAAAAATCAAATATAATTTTTAGACATACTATATTGTAAACATTTACAATATAGACTTAATTACTAAATTATATTAAGAGAATAATATGAATAGGTAACCAAATATTTCTCAATTATTTCCATTGTCAAATTGTGTATGCGGTCGTTAAATACATGTTTGTACATAGAAAATGTACGCTCAACTTTGCAAGAGGTAATAGGTGCGTACTTAAAATTACATATAAATTGGGGATCTGCTGCATTAAGTAGAGGTTGATTAAAGTCAATACCACTTAAAACGCTATTAATTTCTGACTTTATTTGCCACTACGAAATCTCCGACTGCCCGTATGAATACATCATATAGACCACTTTTACGACATAATGATTTGAGTTTTAAACTTAAAAGCACTGATGTGAAATAAAAACGTGCTTCCATTCCGCAACCGATAAATTCTATTTTTGTTTTAAGTGAAGGCAGAAATATGCTGAAAGCTGTAAACAACATGGGATTACAATCTTTGTTCGCAGGCGAACTTACATATTGGCTTACGGGTCCCAGAAAACAGCCAAACTTGCTTGACCTGTGCAGCGTAAAATGGATAAACATAAACCTCCTAAGCGCTAAATCTTGCCTTGACTCCTGGATGGATTACTCACCAGTACTAGTGACACTAGGCACAAATGTAATAATCAAATAGAAAGCAACAACAAACGCACAAACTGGAACATTTTCGAAGATCTAGTTGATGAACCATTTTATGTATGGATATTCCGCTAAAATCACCAAAAAAACTAGAAGAAAGAGTGCAACATTTCAACCAGTATCTTGCCAGACCATACCGTAACAAATCCAATACATCAGTTCAGTAAAGTGTCCTATTATAGTCAAACAGAAAATCGCAGACGAAAAAGAATACGGCAGACTGTTGTCTTTTGCAACATTTCAACCAGTATCTTGCCAGACCATACCGTAACAAATCCAATACATCAGTTCAGTAAAGTGTCCTATTATAGTCAAACAGAAAATCGCAGACGAAAAAGAATACGGCAGACTGTTGTCTTTTGTCATTCGGGTGTTTTGTTAAACACCCGAATGACTAAATAGCACTAAATCGCACAGCTACCGAGCTCAAAAACCTTCTTTCCAACATCAAAAACTACTTAGAACATCTTTCTCCGCTAGAAACTGACTACTCGCTCTGGAAAGCCACGTGATACTTAAAGCAACCACAACAACACAAAATACCGCTTTGCACCATCAATAATATAGACAAGCAGCGACCGTGAAAAGGCGCTGACCTTTGCCGAACGTCTAGTAAACGTTTTCAAATCATTTCCGGCGAAAGTAGACAATGAAGAAGAGATTCACAAATTTCTAGAAATGCCGTATCATATGAGTATGCCAGTTAGAAAATTAAAAATTAATCAAGTAGAAACCACTATCCTCAAAAAAGTGAACTCACCCATACCCCGAGTCGCGATTTGATCACTAGCGAAATATTTAAAGAAATGCCACAAAAAGGCTACCAATTCATAACTCATTTATTCAATACAATTCTCGGCAATTTTCTGAACAGTGAAAAAATGCTGTAATAATCCTAACAGCAAAGCCAAGTAAACTCGGAGAGCAACCTGCGTCATATAGACCAATCAGCTACCAGTGTTGTCAAAAATGTTTGAGAAAATGCTCTTATAGAAGTTATATCCAGTTCACCTGGTCAATATTTTCATACCTGACCACCAATTTGGTTATCGAAGAAATCACGCCACAACTGAGCAGGTTCACAGAGAAATGGAGAAAATCACTAGAGACTTCGAAGAGCAAAGATATTGTGATGCAGTATTTTTGGATATTACGCAAGCCTTTGATAAGGTCTGGTACGAAGGATTGCTTTGCAAAATTTAAAAAAAGAACCTACCCACGGATTAATTCGAAACCCTAAAATCGTACTTAACCAACAGGCACTTCCTAATCAGATATGGTAGCGAACTAACACCTCTATACCCCATCACCTCGGGCGTTCCCCAGGGCAATCTGCTGGGCCCAATCCTGTACCTTTTATTTACGGCGGATTTTCCTACAACAAACTACCTTCGCCGATAATACATCAATCCTCGCATCGCACCCTGATCCAAATTTGGCATCCCACCAACTACAAACTCGCCTGAATAAAATACAGTGCTGGTGTAGAAAGTGGCGCATAAAAATAAACGGAAGCAAATCAGTGCACGTAACATTTGCCTTAAGAGGAGGTACCTGCCCACCGGTGATGTTAAATAAGCCACAGATCCCACAATCTGATAGCGCTACATAAATCGGATGCCACCTGGACAAAAAACTGACCTAGAGGACACACACATGAGAAAGCGAAAATGGATTGGTTGATAGGGCTTAAGTCACAATTATCCTTGGAGAGCAAGTTACTCCGTTACAAAACCATGCTTTAAACCCATACGGACATATCGAATACAACTATGGGGCACAACCAAAACATCCAATATTCAGATTCTAAGACAATTTCACTCGAAAGTACTCAGGACCAAAGTAAACCCACCATGGTACGTCCCAAACGAAGTTATAAGAAGTGATCTTGCTGTTCCCACCGTTAACCGAGAAATATAAAAGTTTAGTGCGCAATACCGAGAACGAATTAGTGGTCACCCAAATACCCCAGTGGAGAGCCTAATAGAAAGTGATGAAGAACAACAATCACAATTAAAAAGACTTAAAACTCTAGATCTAATAAACAGATTTGAGCAACAATAATGTGTTGTGCAAATTATAGGTTAGCTAGTAAGTATATGTTAAACCAGACTGAAGATTAATATATGTGAGCCATCAGTGGAGGCTCTACCTACAATTATCTTTCAATTATTATCACTGTCTGTTAAGCCAATTACTCAATGTCTCTAAGATACAGATTGTGATGTAAAAAAATGTTTCGTTGAATGTTTGAATGGTTCTGCCCGATCCTTATCCCCGAAAATATTGGGCTGCCACCATTTAGTAATGATCAGTTTATTATTAGATTTCTTTGACGCCAGTTTCAGGCATATATCTTATGACATAGTTGAAGGGCATTTATTTTAAATAATCTTGATCTGCTACTACGTATTCCCCGAGTTTTCCAATCTGCCAATATGGATCGACCAAGCATAGAACTTTGGTGTCATAATAATTTGGTTTTAGGCTTGAAGTGTAATGACGTAAATGGAAGCCACTTCTTTTGTGTGGGAGGGGGGGGGCACGCAGCGCTCACATGTCCCTCCGCCGGTGTACTTAAACCACTTTTCATGAAAATAAGGCACAACTTTATGTTGTGAACTTTTCGTCCACTATAATTTTACCAAAAAAAAAAACAATTTGGAATTTTTTTAAACTACAAGTGGCGTTTAATTACTTTTTAGTTTCTATAGTAATCTAATATAAACTATGTTTTGCAGAAGAAGAAAAACCATTCTGTATTATGTAAGGTGGCTTTTTCCCTCTTTGATTTAAAGGTTTCAATTAGTTTTTATAATGGAACAAGTTTATTTAAATTTCATTTTATTGGCCCTTTAATCTGCTCAGTTTAAGCATGGGATATATCGCAGGACAATTCAGGTAACTGAAGTGCCCCCTCTGGTGCCTTCGATGAATTGATTACCGTGGTATAGTTTTCCCAGGTCAGTATACACAAACTCAACTCGTATGCTCATAATTTTGAATTGATACTGATTCAGCTCAAAACACAATCTAATAACTAAACATATGAACATGAAATTAAAATTCTTAGCAAAAATATCAAAACTATATTTTGCTCTAGCTACTTATTTAAAATAATTATTTATTAATATAAACAAGCGGCTTGCACAATTACAAGATTATCTAATAGCAACTTTGCATAACAGCACTCGGCGTGCTTAATGTCAACGGACGCAACTAGCATGACTATTGGGCTAGGATTTACTAAAGGGGATTTCCCGGTTTTATTCGCTTTTCCTAATGAGTTTTACAACGCAGATACAAGTATTGACAAATAGTAAGCAGATGACGCCTACCATTACTAACTATTAAGGTTATTGGCGTGACTACGATAAACAAAGAATTAGTTCCGAACTAAACTTATAAAGGAAACTTCTTTGCCTGCAGGTGCAACATGCGATCGTAACGTAACGTAACGAAATCTAACGTTTCTTTACAGTGCGTTATGAAACTCATAAAGCTAAAATTGATATTCTAGGGATTTTAGGGCTGCTAGTGAGAATATGCTAAGAAGTTTCACATAGAACTAGCGTGCTCGGCACACAGTTCTTTTTTCATACCACTGCAGGTTGGATGTAGTTAATTTTCTCTGGGGGAAGTTATCAGAAATTAAACTTTGTTTTTCTTTATTTTAAATGAAATAAAAAAATTGTATCACCAAACTCACAGGGTGGGGTCTTTCAAGGCAGACAGGAGTAGCATGTCTCTATTTACAAAAAGCGGTAGGAGAACATTTTTCTGCTGGCTTCGGTAGTAGTGCCATGGCGGTTAAAAGTTATTCTCTAACCACTGGCACTACTGCGATTTCTAACCTTAATCTAGTTAAACTGTTTATCGGTAAAATAACTAATAACTTTTTTTGATGTCTTGTTGCCGTCTTTGGTTTATTTAATTTGTAATTGTCATTGAAGACTTGCAAAGGTGTGAAACGTATCGCAATAGTTCAGCCAATCAAAGCGTTATACGCGCAAGAATTTTAACCTTATTAACGCCTAATAATTAAAACACATCCAGTTTATAGCAAAATACGAGTATAATCAAATAAAATATCACAGTGGCGGGCGGCTTGAGAACTACGTGAAGAACGACACAAGTTGAAAACAAAAAAATATTACCTTTTTATGAACATAAATGAAACCCATACGCCTTTCTTTCTGATTCACAAAATGGTCACTAAGTTTTCAAAATTGTAGGTATTTTGAACGTGTTTTTTTTAATTGGTTCATTGCTAAAGTACATGACACATTATACGTTTAAAGTTTAAACAACAACACTTACTTTTAACGATTGTTATGGGTACAGTTCAGAATAAAAATACGTTTGTAACGAGAAACAGATTCATTAGAAATTAAACTCACATCATAAAAATTAGTAAGAATTTACTTACGAAGGCTTGCAAACGCTACATCAAGCAGTGAATAACTTATCACATATATTTTGCATGTCTAATAGTTGGATTTTTAGCAAACGCCGTATAGCACTATAGTGCCACATGATGACGTGTCATATATCTCGAGGTCGAATAAGCGAAGTTGGTTCCTGGCATTCGCAACACCTTCTTACCCGCAGAGACGTTTGTATGTAAACAAACACATATAAACATGATAAGCATCACACTGCGTGTGAAATAAAATATACTGTCGTACTATTACAATATCACAATTTCCTTACTCACACCACTTAGACAGAAGCCCACATGTCAGGGGTTTTGGTTCAGGTTTTGTATAGTTCATCTTGGCTGTTGTTTTTTTCTATCACTGCTAAAGCAAACCCTCACATGAGAAAATGCTTTTGTGTGTTTCATCTCGGTTGTTTACATAGCTATGCTCTCTTTTTAAAAACAAAGTAACTTGCCTAGGACGCGCTCGCGCATATCTGAAGAATTCCCAGCTTACAATCCTTTATAAAAACATCGCTCTCCTGTAATCAAACTTATATATTATAGTCGTAGGTTTTAAAAAAGCGGAGCATACAGTATATGTGACTGTTTGCTTAACTTACGAGCTGCCACTAAGAACGCCTGTGAGAGGTGCTTCATTATAAATATCGAAATAGGTAAGTAAATAATAATAGTTTATTTATTTTGATGTATAATAAATACATAGGTATACCATTTATAAGTACATACACTTAAATACCTTACTTAAATACATCAAAATCTCAAGGTCTAGTTCAGTTGGACTGCTGTTCAACTAGACCTGGACTAATATCCAACACAGATATTTATTAAATGCCTAAAACCAAGATACAAAAAAAAACAAGAAAAATGCACAAGAAAAAGAGAAAGAAAAAATAAAAAGAAGAAATGCAATTATAATGCCTTATAAGCAGTCACATTCCGACCACAAATTAAAAATAGAAAAGAACCAAAGATAACAAAAGTAAAGACGAGGGAGCTGTAGTAACAGTGCAGGTTTTAGCGAATTAAAAGAGTTTTAAACTACCGTTTTCGAAATAATTTGGGCTGAAGATCTTTTAAAAATAGTGGTAAATTGTTGTAAACTTTGCTGATATTATATTGAAACGATCTCTCGTATAATGCAGTTTTGTGTTGTGGCGGTGTAATTAAGCCTCTCTGCTTTAGATTTAAAGTATGTATATCCGCCCGGAATTTTATTTTATTATACAGATATGGTGGTGTTTTCTCGGTAATAATTTTGTGATATAATGTGGCTGTATGTAACAATCGCCTGTTTTCCATATTGAGCCAATTACTTTCTATTAATTCATGGGAAATATGGTCGTATTTACGTATGCCATAAATATACCTTAAACAAGAATTTTTAACTCTGTATTCTCTGAGAAGTATCATAGTCAAGACAGGGAGCAAGTATTTCTGAGCAAAATGAAAATTGGGACAATACAAGCGTGTCACACAGCATTCTCTTGTGTGGTTTGCTTAAATACGTCCTATGAGGATATAATAACTTTAAATTTAAATATGCTTTTTGAATACATTTGCTTATGTGGCTTTTATATCTGAAGCTGTTATCTAAGATGAGCCCTATATTTTTAGCACTATCTTTTACAGATATTTCGCTGCCATTAATGTATACATGAAGTAAATCCCGCCTATTTATCCAATCCACTGTTCTACCAAATAGAAGTACACAAGATTTTAAGGGATTTAGCTTTAATGCATGTTTAGACGATATTTGAAATAATTGATCTAAGTCATGTGATAGATCTTCTGAAGCTACATTTAAATCGCATGGTGGGAACGAACAATAAACCTGTGTATCACCTGCATACATGTGTATTTTACTGTGGTTAACAAATGTGTGAAAGTTCGATGTGTAAATGGTATACAATAGAGGCCCCAAAATAGAACCTTGTGGAACACTCTGTGATATTTTCCGCATCGCGGATATGTCACCTTGAACTTTCACCCTTTGTGTTCGATTATTAAAGTAACTCTTAAACAAGTTTATTGCGTTTCCGGAAAATCCAAAATATTGAAGAATTGAAAATAATAGTTCGTGATTAATGGTATCAAATGCTTTACTGAAATCTAGTAGGGTAAGAATTGTTAATTTGCTGTTATCTGTTGCTTCAAGTATGTCATCGGTTATATTCATAAGGGCAGTAGTGCAACTGTAAGACGGGCGAAAACCTGATTGAATTTCAGGTAATAGGTTGTTTGCATATAAATAATTTCGCATTTGGTTATTCATTATCTTTTCTAAAATTTTTGACAGAGTTGGTAAAATGGATATAGGCCTAAGATCAGAGTAATCCTTTGGGTCATTTATTTTAGGAAGTGGTGTTATTAAAGCATGTTTCCAAATATCTGGAAAAACATTTTCCGTCAAAGCAAAGTTAATTATATGAGTTATATACTTAAGAATGAGGGGATGACACAACAAGATCATTCTGATATTCAAGCCGTCCGAGCCCATAGCATTACTTTTAATTGCACCGATCAGCTCATTTACCACCTCTTCTGTTACCGTTTCAAAGTTAAATGAATTCAGGCATTTACAATTTCGTAAATAAAAATTATAAACATCTGTGTCAGCCGGAAGTGTTGGTATGTTATCTATAAAGAAATTATTAATAGTATCAGGATCCCTTAAAGTTTGAGGTATTTGAAAGGTAGAAGGCTTTTTGATATTAAATAAATTGAATTCTTTCCACAACTGCTTACCAGAACAGTGTTTAGTTTTTTCAGCAAGATATGCCCTTTTTTCACTAATTATGCTAGTGTTTGTTAAATTTCTGAGAGATCTCTGAGAATCTGCGTTTTGCTTCATCTCGAAGTTTCATCATCAATTTAATATTATCGGTTAACCAAGGAGCATATCTTTTTGAAAAAAAAAAAATATAATTATATTTTCTTCGAAGATATTTCGAAGTACTGTGGTGAGTAATAAATTAATAATTGATATGAGTTATTTACACTACCATTAAATGATTAGTAATAGGTCTATCTACTTCCAGCCCATTTTTTATTTACTATATTAAAACTCCAAAGTAAAAACCAATACCACTTTTTTAGAGGGAATTTAAGTTTGCTGTTTTGTTTTATGGTCCTAGCTCTACCGTACCATACCTTTCATAAAGACCAATTACTACCAGGACCAGAAAGAAACATTAAAAATTTTTAATTACATTTCATGAGAATTACACATGACTGGTATTTTAATCAGGTATACGATACACATTAAAACAACACTTTTATACTAAACGGCAATTTAAAATATGCATTTTAGCAACTACGAAACTTTCATTCTTCTCCCTTCTTCGAGCTTAAGATTAACTCGAGTAAGAAGTTCTTATCATTAACCGCCTTCTGTGCTTTTAAATTAAGTAATGCTGCGTCTAAAATTATAATTTATGAAATGGGACCTAAATGTATGCAAATTTAGACGGGCATGCGGAAAGTTGCAAATAACGAGCATTTAGAAGACCCTCGAATAAAAATCAATACTTTTGTCTGTATACAAGTAAAAAGGATTAGTAATTAATTCACCAAATTTCAGCTAGTTAACAAAGAACGCTTAAATAAAGGTTTTAGAAAATTTGCATAAAGGCCTACTTAAAAGCCTTTTACAAAAACCAATTGTGTTAACACAACCTCATGTCGTTGTGCAAGCAATATTAACAAACTAATTCGACATTTCTACCTAAAATTCGAATTTGTGTTAAAAAAATAAATGTGTGTCAAGCACGCAAGTTCTAAGTAAAACTTCTTAACTTGCTCTCACTGAACGGTATTTGAATTGCATGATTTAACAGAAAACAAAAACAGTTATGTCATGTTCGAGTTAGTTATAGGAATGTTTTAAAAACGCCAATGGGTGTGTGTTACATTGAAACTTAATACATATATGTAATTATTAATATTACCTCATATGTATCTTAGTTTTAGGTTTCTTCTAGTTTTAACTTTTAAATTTGTATAGCATTATGAAATATTAGACAATGTAGAGGGGGTCTGCGTTCTAATAGATAGATAGATAGTTAGATAAACAGTGGTAGTATTTAGCATATTTAATTGTTTGATTGCATCACCAAACTACTATTTTTCTCTAAAAGTTCAGGTCACTGTTAGCTAGCATAGATAATATAATTCCGCTGTCGGGTAAAATAAAACGTCAATGCGTGCGCACAGTATAGGAGAGAAGCGCAGAAGGGGCTCAGGGGCTGATCGAGCCGTTGGAGATTAGGCATGTTTCCAGAATTTTACATTAATTTTATTTCTAAGTTTATTATTAACGATTAATAAACGCTTCTCATAATCCACCAATAAAAATGCTGAATTTTGTAGACATCACCTAGCAACGTGATTTTCTCAGCGAAAATAGAAGCTACTTCCTTTTATGTAAAGATAAAAATTTATGTTCCCAATTTAAACAATTGAAGTAAGTTTAGAAATTCGACTTTTCTCGAAAAATAATAAGTACGTCAAAACACTTAACTTAAAATGAGTGATAATAACACCCGTCTTGGTGGTGCTTCTAAAGAACTAGTTGTAAACGCAGTTGAAAATGGTGTGCCGAAATCCACTGTTCACTGCAGATCTTCGATTTGGAAACAATTCAATCAATTTTGCAAAACACGAAATTACGTTCTTTATGAATCGACGTCATCTAGTGTACTCGGACGTATTTTAGCTGATTAGAAAATCACGTGAAAAAGAAAACGGTCACGATTACAAGGAAAGTGTAGTAAAGACTATGTGGAACGTGGTGGCCAAAAAAATCTAGGAAAAGTATTACCACTAATTTAATCGCTCATTAGATCCATTTAGTGGAATAAAATTCAAAAGGGCACGAGATGCACGTATCGTAACAAAGACTTCGAACTAAACCGCGTAAAAGAAAAGAAAGTTCGCTGGCTTTAAGCAAAATCGACATTTACAAAATGATGAAGGTAGGGAACGAAAAGACTCCCAAAGGTCTTCAAAAACGCTTTTACCACATTATTGCATACGAACTGGCGTGGAGGAGTAAAGAAGCAGACAGATGTACCACGTATTTTTTTAAAGAAGAAATTAACGCAGATAACAGTTCAACTGACAGAACTGAATACAATCCTGTGTTTTCAAAGACATATCAAGAAGGTTTGAGAAAATGTGCAGATAGCAAATGGTTTGCCGCTAATCCTGAATATTCTGTCTAGGAGCAATACTATTACCACAGAACGATTATTTATGACTGTAAATCCGTTTTGGAAAAACCCAGCTTTAGCCTGGTATATGAATACGCCATTAGGAGTAAATGAGTTAAGGAAATGGACCAAACAGTTTGCTGAAAAGATTGGAGTAAACGTGAAAAACCACCAATCATTCGAACAGGAGGAGTGCCGTATCTAATTTTGCTAAACCCGGTGTGGGTAAACAGCAACTATTGAAAATGACAGGACATGCAAATGCGAAGTCACTCCAGCCGTATCTCCAATTGGACGCAGAGCACCATGCAAATTTATTAGCCAAGCTAAGACCAGGGCGATCAGGGATCGTTGTTAGCACTAGCAGTAGCAGTGGTAGTACAACTACCGACAACCAGAAAAATGTGGTGTGTCAATGCTATCAAAGCTCTGCCAATAACATTATCTACAATACCTGCACTTTCAACATTCAAACTATGAACGTTAGTAATGATCATAATTCGAAGCAATGCTGGCAATTGGAGATTGGCTTTTTCCTCGAATTTAGTTGTTTTTTTCAATTTAAGGTTGATTTTTACATAGAAATTCATCTCACCGCAATGGAATTAAACAATATCACTCCACCTTCGGTGTCGCAATTTTTTCATTCTCTTGGTTTCTGAGAAATTTCCGTGGCAACCAAGCTTTCGTCAAAAGCAACTAAATCCGGTAAACAACCAACCACTCGTGTATTTACCTCCGCTATAAGTAGAACAATGGTAGTGAAACACTCACAATAATAAGGTAACAACATTACGAGATACTGTTGTTCATTTAAGGCTTAGATGTCCAGATAATTGTTAATAAGAACTTGACGCATTTTTGTCCCCGTCTCCCTTATCCACGAACGAGATTTAGTTCTACGAAATACGTAGGTGCCGGCAAACAAGGTTTACTTTAAAAATAGTATCTTCTATATACAAACAAACTTCATAAACGCGACTAGATTGTATTATTACATTTACAAAACATTCAATCAAGTAATAGATATGAGTTATTAAGAACTACAAAACGTTATCGAATTTTACACCACGTGTTAAATATATTCCGCGTGGGAAACACTTCATTTGCATACTAATGAATAATCAGAAACAGTAATGTTTGTATAACTTTAAGGGACCACGCAAAAGTTGTCCCAAGCTAATAACTAAAAATTGTTATTAGATTACTAAATAAATTTTTATATCGTCTATGTATAAATACAGCATTAGTGGATATAAAAGTATATCTCGTTTGCGAATAGTGAAGAGAAAGTACTTATCAGCATTATTTTAACACTGCAACGTTCTAGCATCCAAGACTTATTGTATCTTTATGTGGATCTGCGGACTTGTTTTTTGTATAAACGGAGAATACTTACCAGGGTCATAACCAAAATAACCAGTTTTTAATATTTTCAATAAATGTAACTAGATATATACACTTTCCCAATTTTTCTCCATGGTCTACTTTTCATTATATACGCTGAAGCCAACGCTTCTCCATCATCTGCAACCCCTTCAGAAACAATGGTTCTTCAATCCTCATCAATCAGGAGATAATACACCATTTGTTGAATTATACAGCAGTTCAGCAACTTCCAATTTAAATTTAAGAAACATGTAAAAGCTGCTGGGAGCCAAATTATTAATTAGGGTAGTACAGCTAAAGGTTGTTGCAGCTAATTTAGGTCAAACTCGCTTGCAGGTGTAATTTTGGAGGTGTGAACTGATGCGTTGTCGTACAAAAACAAGCATTTCCTTTTTAATTGCATCCACGTAGTTGGTTATAATATTCTCCGTTGGTGGACTTTTTGAAGGCAATCTAGAAAGAAAATTTCTTCCAATTGCTTAGAATGATCGCCATCATCATTTTTTTAGGCGAACTCGGCCAGGTCCGTCTTCTTGAAAACGTATCTGGATTCTGGATTTGGAATTGGGAGTGTGAGTTACCTCACGCGCACTTAGGCCACAATAGGTGGGCCCATTGTACTACCTCCCCAGCAGCTCTCCACATTGGACGTCACCCAAGCCATCAAAAGGTTTGGTAAGATTGCCGTGTGTTTGTGGTCCGATATCAGTTTTCCAAGTCTCTGCAACCCATCCGTCACTACCGCCCGCTTATGCAAACTCTTCCCCGTGGTTGTCACTGTTTGGTGTCTACAAGGAAGTATTTCAGGTCCTTGTTACTGATCCGTCAGTGTAGTTTAAAAGTGTGCGTTTACCTATGCAAGCTTTTCCTCTAGGTTAAGTTTGCTTGGTCCGTACGGAAAAGCTCTGCAAGTCCCTGCCGCATACCCAACACCGACGGTTGACGTGTGCAGCTACCTCTGCCCGATCAGAGAAGATTTTCAAGCCTTTTCCACCCATTCTTTACTTGCGTTTCGTGGATCTGGTTGCCTTTGTAGGTCATTCCTCCTAATTCAAATTAATTGTCCCGTTCGGAGAAATTTTTCAGGTTTTTGCTCACCATTCTAAACCGGCGCTTAACGTGTCTGGCTATCTCTACAGACTTTGCCCCTGTTCGACACTGCTTGGCTGGTCTGTAAAAGTCATCCAGGTTCGTTTTAACCGTCCGTCATTCACGTTTGGAGTTGCTAGCTGTTTCTGCGGGCTTTTCCATATATTTGGTAAAGTACAAATAAGGATATTTCTGCGCTCCACACACTCATATACTAAAAACTCGCAGATCCCGATTGGTTAATCAATAGTTTATCAGAAAAAAGGCATTCGTCAATACTTGATAGTTGAATAGTGTGTTTAAAACCATTCACAAGACTGCAGTCCTAGCGGAGGTCAATTGGTATAACTATGGATAATCGTAAATCGTAAATCTTCCTTGAATACAATTGGACAAGTTCCAGTTGAATGTTGAGTTTGCTGAGCTAAATAACGAATATGACTTTTTGCTTGCGATGTAGTGAACTTTCTACTACCCGACAAACTTTTTTATTTGTAGTTTTTAACATATACATGCAGCAAACAAAATTAATAATATATTTTAAGAAATATTTTAAAGCAAAAAAATATATATCATATAGCCATGATTTTGATGAAATAAATTTTTTATCAAAATGCCGCGCACTGTCTGTATACATAGAAAAATAACTTTAGTGAGTTGTCAATTTTCTTTGATTATTAATAAAACAAGCATAGAAATAATACGTACATGTGACGTAATATAAAAATAATAATGTTTGTTTGTCTGTTTAATCTGTCACCTCTTATACCCGAAGGTGTCTAGAAAAATAATAATGTATAAATAAATAAATAAAATTTGTTAATAAGTTTCTTTTGTTTCTGAATAAAGATTTTCGAGTAACTTTACTAACCCAGTGCTACAGTCTTTACAATTGCATTCGCTGCAGCATTTCAGTTCCTTTTTTACGTAAAGGTCCATCCATGTTTGTTTGGAGTTTTCTAATTAATTTTTGGAATATGACAAATATCATGGAAATCTGAAAACACATTCAGTGGGAACCTGTTAAGAAGTTTTATTTAGAAACTGCGTGCTCGACACATTTATTTATGTATGTTTTTAAATATTCTAAAAGTTGCTACTTAATTTTTTTGCTGTTGTATTGATTTTGCAAACAGTAGTGAACTCCTCCAGTAAAATAAAATATTAAATTAAAATGGTTAAGAAGCAGTTATTGTGCTTTGCACAATTAAAAATTATTACTGTATTTCGTATTATGGAGTTTTAATTGAACGTTTAAAATATGGGCGGAGTTATTTCATACTTATAGAATTAATACAATAGAAGTTTTAGTGCTTATGTTTCCTAATATTACTACATAGAATTAATTAAAATATCTCATAAAACTAGGGTAATCCTATTTCCTATAGGAAATAAATAACTACACAAATAAATAAATAAATTAGCTTCATACGTATAACTTTTCATAACCTACGCAGATTCGGTTCCTTTTTGATCGTTTTGTAGCGGAGTTGCAATGCACTTTAATTTAAGTGTAACTTTATTAAGTGTAGTGTTAGCTTGACGAGTGCAATCTACTGAGGCTGTTTTACTATTATTTCCTTAGCGTCTCGTCGACAGTTAAGCAACAATATCAAAAAGTAAAACTAAAATCTATTCATTCTCGAACTTTAGCATTTCGAACGAAAAAGGTATTCACGAACGAAGAAAATGTATTTATTTATTTTTTTAAACATGCATAAGGGGGACATCGCCTACTATTGTTGTTGGCTCCATTTACCATGCACCAAATACAAACACCATAGGTGAAGTCCATCAATAATAGAACTCGGCAGTCCATAGCGCATCCAAAAAATTTGTTTTAAAATATAAAAAGGGCGATTAGCTATATTATGTTTATTAGTTTTTGAATTAATATTACAGGTTCTTATAATAAATTATATGTATGTTTATAGACGCCTCAACATCTATAGTTATCTGTTCGTTTAACATTCCAAGCAATTTATTTCCGGATAATTTCAGAAACTTTTCTAACTATTAACAGCACAGATTGTATATAGTTCTATTTCTTCGCTAGTGCCATACCCTATTCAAGGCGTTGGCGATGTCTCTCCTATGTCTGTGTTTAGTGCGCGAATATAGTAATTTTGCTCAGACAGAGATAGAGGACCTATAATTTAACATGGGCTCCGAACCACAGGAAGTGCATGCACCTCTTCTCCAGAGAGGTTTGCCTGGGGGAAAACGTATCTCGCGGGTTTCCCGTTGCTTTGCGAGAAAGAACGACCGGGCCGGGATCCGATGCATTGGTAGCTCGCATGCTTACCGCTGAGCCACGTCCGATTCATATATAGAGTTGGGCAAATGCATATTTGCATCTTTTTTCCTATTGATCATAAAATGTTAATTTTTCGTATATACACGTTTCGTGATGTTTAGAGTCATAAAAAGTAAATTTTATTTTGCATATTTGGCATATATTACAACTTTACGGCATACGGCATATATTAGTGCATATTTTAGCTTTTAATGGCATGAAAATGCATATTCTAGCAAAAAAAAATAAAATTTCAAATAAATTATCAAATAAAATATTCGTAGTTCTTAGAAGAAATTGCACAATTTCTTCTAGTGAAACCGCATGTTGCCTTGACAGAGAGCTGTAAAGTGTAATTGTCCAGTCTATACCCTGAAAATGCCTAAAGTTGCTAGTTCAAAAAACGATTTAATTAAGAAATGGTTGAAGCCGTATACATGTTTTAAATACAATGGAAGTGTTGTGTTGTGCGTCATCTGTGAAAAAGAGGTATTTATCCGTTTATTTTAATTTTGAATTAAAAAAAAACTGTTTACTCTGTTTAAAGTTAAACAACTTCAAACAAGCCAAAACAGCGAGTTAAAAATTTAATACTAATTTGTTATTTTATTTTGTAATTAAGCAAACAATTTAAGAATAAAATTAGAAAGTTTTTTTGTGATATTGCAAAGGATATGCTACAGGCCACAGGGCACATTCAATTATTTTCCTTTGTGTAAGCTGTAGTAAATTGTACTTAAATATTGTTTTTACAGATAAACGTTAATAAAAAGTTTCAACTTGATCAGCACGTAGCCACCGGCCGGTCCGCATCAAAAAAGAAAAAATAATACAAACGAGCCAAAACAACAATTATTGCTGAACTGCTTAAATAAGAATGTCAACAATTTCAACGACGATTTGTGTAGAATGATGGTTTCATGCAACATTCCATTAAATAACATGGACGTACCCGAATTTAGAAATTTCTTAGAAAAATATACAAAACAAAACGTCGTTTCCCGGAGAACAGCTTCCAGAACGTGCATTCCAAAATTATACGAAGAAAATCTTCAAAAAATAAGAAACGTTGTTTCGAATAATTGTATTTGGTTTAGTGTTGACGAAACCACCGATGCTAAAGGAAGATAGGAGTAGCGAATTTTATTGTAGGTGTTTTAAACAGCAGTCCTTCTTCCAGTTATTTAATTGCTGTTAAACAACTAGAAAACACCAACAATTTGACAATTTCACGTTTTGTGAATGAAACCCCTTCGTTACTTTATTTGCCAAATCAAATACCAACAGAAAGGATTTTATACATGGCGACTGACGGTGCCGCATACATGGTAAAAGCAGGTCAAAACTTAAAAATCTTTTTCCCAAATTTAATTCATGTAACTTGTTTGGCCCATGCGATGAATAGGGTGGCCGAAGTGGTTAGAACTGAGTTTCTTTTAGTCAATAAATTAATTAATAACGGAAAAAATGTATTTTTAAAATCACCACTTCGCGTCGAAGTTTACAAAGACTTGCTTAAAGATGTGCCCTTACCTCCACAACCAATTCTCACCAGGTGGGGAACGTGGATAGAAGCCGCTCTATTTTATTGTGAAAATTACAGTGAATTTAAAAATGTTGTTAACACCTTTGATTCAACTTCTGCTCAGTCTATAGCAGATTGTCAAGATATTTTAAAGTGTCCGGAATTGCAACCTCAGTTGTCCTACATAAAGGCTCATTTTTCGGAAATTCCTAGCATCATTAATAAATTAGAAACACAAAAGCTGCTTCTCACTGAATCTTTAGAATTAATCGAAAAATTTCATTCAATTTTGAATAAAAATAAAAATAAAATATGCAAAAAAGTTAGCAGCAAAATGGACGATTTAATTCAGAAAAACAGCGGACTTTCAACTCTGAATTCCATAAAAAATATTTTAAATGGAGATTTCTTAAGCAATGGCCACAATGACGAATGTTTTGCAGTTAAAAATTCACATTTATTTAATATTGTCCAGTAACTTCTTGTGATGTAGAAAAAAGTTTTTCCAGCTACAAAAATATATTGGAAGACAAGCGGCAAAATTTTTTCGTTGACAACATTGAAAAGCACATGATTATTTATTGTAATAAATAGGTTGTGTTATTTATTGATTTTACTTCTACCTGTGTTTTTGTATATGCAAATAAATAATGCAGTTTTAACTGAAAATAAGAATGCGTTTCTATATTATGTAAGCTCTTTTGATTTTTTGATTTTGAGTGTTTGTAACTAAAAATAATGAAAATCATTAATTGTATTTATCTTTTTCTTTCAACGAAAAATTACATTTGATGCAAAACGTGCTTTAACTCATATAATAATTACTAGTATTAAACTGTAGATTCAAATAAACATCAGATTTTCATATTAGGCACTAAATAAACAAACTAATTTTTTTTAGTGCATATCGCAAAAGGTTACTGCATATTTTAGTGCATATATTGACGGTTTTATGCGATATATGTTGGTGCATATATGCACTATCTTTACAGCATATTTGCCCAACTCTATTCATATAGTTGCACTTCCCAGACACCATTTTCTAGTAGGTCAATGCCAGTTTGCAATATGTTACAAATTCAAAGAGTGTTTTGCAATTCGAGTTGATAAAATTGATATACAATACAATCTTAATGGTAAAATATAAGTGAAAATATGTAGCAAGCGTAATGTGCAGTTGATTGCAAACATGAAAAAAATAAGTCTTTAAGAATGCGACTATTACTAAATGATTAAATATTTTGTCATAAATACGTAATACACAAAATTTTAATTTGAATTTTCACCTCGTAGTAAATGGCGAGCAGGCTTCTATTATTTGTTTATATTAAAGCTGTAGTCGTATATCCAGTAAAACGAAGAAATCTCCAATTGACGGTTTTGAACCTGAAACCCACGGCAATGATTTTACCGCTAGCCTAATAATTCAATAATTTTAAACTCGAAAACTATATTAATTCTGTACTGACCTATTGCCTCTTTTTGCTCTTGCTCCACTGCTTTGCAGCGTCTTGGCATATTCCGGAACGTTCTAAGGAAACTATTCTATGAGATACGCTCCCAATCTTCCACAAAATCTTGTTCCAACTGACCAAGGGTTTGCCGGGGGCTGAAACGGGTGCAAACATGTGTTCCCAGTACATCCCAGACACGCTCTATGGGATTTCTGTCTGACTACGTGCTAGCCAATTCATTTACCATGTTTGAGACATGTATCCGACCATTATCGTACATGTAGATAAATTCTTGGGCAAATATTCTAGTATAAGGACGAACATATATATGCAGAACTTCATTGATGAATCGCTGTACTTTTAAGGCACTTTTACGATTAATGATGATAAACGTTGCACGGGTCTTTAAAGTAATGAGGCCCTTTAACATTACCGATATCCACTAAAAGAAGTAGTTACACACGTTGTAGTGGGAAGGTAGCGTTCCCCTGGTCTTCGCCATACAGAGAAACGTTCGCTTTTACCCTACAGAAGGAACCTGGTCTCGTCGCTAAACATACCACGCTTCCAGTGTCTTAGTTGCCAGTTCAAGACGAATTCTCGGTCGAGTTGTAGCCGCATTCTACAATGATGTTTTGTCCGTTTTGGCACTTAAGACGGTTTTTTGGACCACAAATTGTGTTCTTGGAGTCTACTATGTAATATCCCGTAGAATTTTTCCCTGTAGGTCTCGTGCTGAAGCTGATTGCGAAAGGCTTGCAAACAAAAACAACTGGTCCTTTCCTGCAGTTGTTTTTCTGTTTCAACCAATACCTGAACGTCTAGCAACAAATCCAGTCTCCTTATAACGTTTTCAGAGCTTCCATACAATTCCCAGCTGTTGGGCCTCGTACCGCTGCTATTGCGCTTCTTCTGGCAAAGTTACTGATCGAAAAACCTGTACTGGCGTTAATTGCCTTTTCATTTGCTGTAAACGTGTAGTAAATTATGGTAACATTTAGAGATAGGGGTCACTTGGCAACATATAAATATGATATGTATAAGATGTATGTAGAAGTGGAGTCCTTTACTAATAAAAAATATATCAGAAGTCTTTAAGGTTATTATAGTCATCAGATGATGTCAAGTGTGTATTTGCAATAGGACAATAAGAAGTCATTTATTTAGGTCAGGTGTTTAATGGGCGGCCGATTGGTGTAGGGGTCTAGGTTCTGTACTGTTGTTCAGCCGCTTACTGTTCGATTCCCGAGCAAGGTAACATCGGATTTGAAAAAACTTTGGCATTCTTTGTTGGAAGATAAAGGATAAACACCAACGTACTCTAATGTGAAATGTGTTGCCTATAGCTCGTAAAACCGTTTTTAAGAAATAGCGAGTTTTAACTTTATTTCTCACATCTGAGATTGTCCAAGTAAAATCTTCGCTGGAAATGAAGTGTGTGCACTACCGTGGTTTGGAACCCACGTAAATTTGTAGGTCCCCACTGTCCTCTGTCACTTTAAGCACCACACAGGACAGGTGAGAAGATATGTTACGCTTCGCAAGAGGTATGCAACCATAAGAAGAAGTTGTTAAAAGAAAATGCCGAAAAATAATAAGGAATTTTTAAGGCGGTTTTAACCATAAGCTTTTAATACCTTTTTGTGCTGTCTAAATCGCTATCAAAAAAATTATTAAAGACAAGTTAAATTTGGCAAAATTATTTTAGAAAATCTATCTTACTTCAATCAACACCTACATACAAAATGGTTACACTATAAAACTCTGCATTCAAAAGCAATCAAGTTGTTTAAAATGAAAGTGATTCGATAAACGACGTTTGAGTGAAGGGGCGTTAAAGTTGAAATTACTGGATTAGTATGTGATGCAAAGGATGAAATCGTCTATCTACGATGAAAAAAATGTTGAAAGTTGGTGATTTATTCTGTTCGGAAATATGAAAACCATTTAGAAAAACTTCGTATTGACCTATCGAAAAAACTTTTTACCAAATTTGCTTAAAAGTTCCATTTATAATGCAAACTTGTTTATAAAACGTATATTGCAACGTTTAGAAAACTGTGCCAGACTGTTATTACTTACTAATGTTGAATTGGTGTAGGCTGAAAATAGTGCCCTCATAAATTTTACGTAGGTATTTAGTTTTGCGAATAAAATTAAAAATCGCTTCATATGTCTCCTCTTTAAATAAGTAAACTTCTAGAAGCTTCCAAATAAAATAATTAACTTTTTTTGTGGTCGTGGTAGAGAAAGCTTACTAGTGGCTTTTGAAGTATCCTAAAACAATAATTACTTTTCTTGTAAGAGTAATTTCGTTTTCAGTGTTGGCGTTATTGTGTTTTCTTTGTTTGTACGTATAACATAAAAATTTAATTTAATTTAATCTTGAATGTAATAAAATGGTGTTCAAAAATTTTAGCTTTTTATGCAAAAAGTTATTAGTTATTTAACGAAGAAAGTTATTCGGATTTGTATTCAGAAATTAATTATATCTACTTGATCCTTACATCAAATTGGAGTTCATGGAAATTTAACAATTGTCTTAACTGGCTTATTGCGAAAACACTTCATTGTATACTAGGTGCAAAATTCAGTTTCAGGCGTAAAGTAAGCGGTTTTGTTTCTAAAGTGCTAGAAGTTTACTTGTTTTTATTTTAACGAATAGTTAAGTGCTCTATACAAGCCGTTACTTAACGTCGTGGACTATTTCTAATCGACTAAGACGATTAAGTTACAACTATTGTGGAAGTTAAAATTCAGCCATGAATCTAGTTAAAATATCAATAAGAGGAAACAGACTTAGCACCTACACATTTTCCTGTTCTGCCAAACTTAATTAAGTTCCACTGTCCGTCGTCAGTGTATATTTTAGTTTTCATCTTTGAGCAATTTGGTTCGGAATAAAGAGAAAAAGAAGGATGTAAAGTGCAATTGGAACGATCCCCGGAGCCCGGATGCGCTGACCCGGACCCAACTGATGGACCTTCATTCGAAGCGATCGCTCATTCTGTCCTGTTCTCGTGATATATATAGCTCATGAGGTTGTTCCAGACCTCCATTTATGGTTTACTATACCACAAACCACAGTGTAAATATTAGACATAGATATATTGTCATAATACTTTAACTATTAACTGATACACAAATAAATTCCAAATATAAATAAATAGTTCGCTATTATGGCAGAATGCAGATATTAATCGTTGAATAGGTAAATACCCTTTCATTTTTCGAACTAAAGCAACAACAATAAACCCAAATTTCCATATTTATTGGTCGAACATTGTGCATGTCGATTTCATAAAAATTTACATTTTAATGAGATTTATTTCAGTATCATTTGTGGCTGTACATATCTAATTCATTAGAAACTGAAACCGCGCGTTAGAAAAATATATAACTGTCGAATTTTGAATTTGTTTAAAAGTTTCTATTATTTAAACGTTAGAAAATGAGGATTTCTTAGCACAATCGCCTTATTTATAACAGTCAGTTGTGATATTTTTAAATTTAGTTTCTAAATAAATTGTTCATAAATGTTATTATTTCAAGCCGTTTGAAGGTCTCTTTATTAACACAATCTAGTAAGTTGTTTGCTAAGTTTGAAATAAAATACCATAACGATTTTTTAAATATGTATGATCGACGTAACGTTTTCGCAAAGACTGGGTCCAAACCTTCTAAGATTTATTACAATTTCATGCATTAGTCATATAATATGAAACATTTGATGTGGAGTATAATACATCTACTTTAAATAACTTAATTTAAATTCAATTTGTTCCGTTCTGTCCTTATTGCATACACTAATACTATATATTATTTTATTATTATTACTTTATTGCTGATTTACAATCTACTCAACAAAATACAGAGTAATTAGTAAATATTATAAAAAATTACTGTCTTCGGCCAGGGACCGCCCATCGACGGTTCTCTGGAATTTAAAATACTATGTATTCAGTGCATTTACTTTTGAGTCTTTTGTTTGCCATTGGTTGGTTGAACAGTTCTCTTATAAGTTGGCTGCTATGACCAACTGGCGATATCTACAAAACACACGCTGATATGCAGCCGCAAATGTCAAATTCCTCATTATTATCACAAGGGGAAATATCAGAGGCAGAATTGCAACAAAAATCGAAGCATGAGATCGAGAAACGAGCTTACGAAATCGCCGAAAAAATGCAGGAGGATTTCTTAATTAATTTCAAAAATGGCCCTGAATGGACCGAGGTCAAAAATCGAAATCGAAAAAAGAAAAGGGAATCGCCGGAAGCGCTCAGAAATGTCAAACAAAAACTGATTACCGACTTTAATAAAAAAATATTAAACCCAATCAATAAATTTCAATTATTGGAAAAAGCCCCCGAGGAGGCTGCTGATAAAACTACTGAACCGTCTACACCTAAACCTCCACCCATATTTTTGTCAGGAATAATCGAAATTGAAAAATTAACTGATATGCTAAACTCCATACAAGATTTAAAGGGAAAATATTCGTTAAAATTAATAAACAATGAAGATGTCAAACTAATGACCGAAGATGCAAAAGCTTATAAAATAGCAGCACAAACTCTGCTAGAAAAGGACGTTAAACACCACACCTACCAACCTAGGGACAAAAGGAGCTTCCGTGTAGTCCTAAAAGGCTTGCACTATACAACCAATACAGAAGACATTAAAACTGAAATAACTAATAAAGGTCATAATGTAAGGAACCTCCACAACGCAAAAAGTAGCAGAAATAAGCAACCATTAAACATGTTTTTCCTAGATTTAGAGCCTGGTGAAAACAATAAGGAAATATATGATATTAAGCATCTGCAATACTACAAAATAACTGTAGAGCCAGTACGCCAAACAAGGCAGATCCCACAATGTAGTCGCTGCTTAAAATGGGGCCATACTAAAAATTTTTGTACGCGGCAGCAAAAATGCATCAAGTGTGCCGGACTACACAGTAGCAAAGCCTGCAATGTCAAGGAAAGGAAAGACCTTCGTTGCGCATCCTGCGGAGAAAACCATCCTGCGAACTACCGAGGCTGCAAGGTAATTAAAGATCTACAGCTAAGAAGATTCCCACCTCTAAGGCCAAAGATTCCACAAGACCAACCTCAAAACAAAACCCCAGCCCTTTCTAGAAAGGTCGCCGAAGGTGTATCATTTGCCACGGCTTTCCAGGGCGAAAACGCAACAACCAGTAAAAACAACGATATAGCTACAAAGTCCCAGCAACCTGAGGACAGAATCTGCAGACTAGAGAAGCTCGTTGAGCAAATGGCCCAACGAATGGACACAATGTTGAACATTGTGTCTCAACTGCTCAATAAACTCAACTAATGGATCCACACCTCAAAATAGCTGTGTGGAATGCTAACGGCCTAGCCAACCATGGCCCTGAACTATCAGCTTTTATGAGGGATCATGATATTGATATCATGCTGATCTCGGAAACACATTACACAAACCGCAGCCATTTAAGGATCCAAAACTACAATGTTTATGACACCAAACACCCTGATGGGACGGCCCACGGTGGTAGTGCTATCATCATCAAAAGCAAAATTAAACACCATGAATCACCAAAGTTCCAAACAGAACAGATTCAAGCAACAAATATAGTACTTGAAAACAAACGCGGACCAATAACCATTTCTGCAGTCTATTGTCCCCCACGCCACGCAATAAAAGAAGACAAGTATACGGAGTTCTACGGCACCCTAGGAAATAGATTCCTCGCAGGAGGCGACTACAATGCAAAGCACTCCAGATGGGGATCTAGACTGACAACATCCAAAGGACGCGAGCTTGTTAAATGCATCGACAAAAATAACCTAAACGTCCTGTCCACGGGAAGGCCCACATACTGGCCGAGTGATATAAACAAAATACCAGATGTCATTGATTTTTGCGTCACAAAAGGCATACCACCCAACCATCTTCTAGCTGAGCAGAATCTCGACCTCTCCTCAGACCACTCTCCCATCCTTGTAACCTTAAGTACCAGAGTAATCAACAAACAAAAACCGGCATCTCTTACCAACAAGAGAACAGACTGGGAGCTATTTAAGAGTTTGATCGAAGAAAGGTTAAATATTAACACCTCGTTAAAAACTGCTGAAGAAATCGACACAGCTGTAGAGAACTTAACGACAACAATACAACAAGCGGCTTGGGACTCCACCCCAGAACTGAACCCCAACCATAAACAACAAAATTGCTCTCAGGCGGCTAAAGAAGCGATTTTGAAAAAAAGGAAGCTCAGAAAAACCTGGATGACAAGCAGGGCTCCTCAAGATAAGGAAAGGCTCAATAGAGCTACTAGAGACCTTAAGGAATTGCTCAACAAGGAAAAAAATAAAGCAATCCAGGAATATCTCGAAGGCTTAACACCAACTGAGGCTACAGAGTACTCTCTGTGGAAGGCAACACTAAAACTCAAGAAAGCCCAGGATAATATCCCACCAATCAGGAAAAACGACAGGTCATGGGCAAGAACTGACAAAGAGAAGGCTAAGACATTCGCTGAACATCTGGCAAAAGTTTTCCAGCCCTTTCCATCAGAGATACTACAGGAGGAAGAAGACATTGTCACCTCATTCCTAGAGACACCATACCAAATGGCTCTCCCGATAAAAGCCATAAAAGCTAGTGAAGTGAAGGAAACAATAGAGAAAAACTTGAATCCAAAGAAGGCACCAGGCTTTGACCTAATAACAGGATATGTCATAAAACAATTGCCAAAGAAAGCTATACGAGCAGTAACGCATATCTTCAACGCCATACTCAGAATAGGCCACTTCCCGTCACAGTGGAAAGTTGGGCAAATAACGCTAATACACAAACCTGGAAAACCGGCAGAAGAAGTAACATCGTACAGGCCAATTAGTCTTTTGCCCATCATATCCAAACTTTTTGAAAAAATATTCCTAAAGAGGCTGAAGCTACAGCTTGACAAACTTAACATTATACCAGAGCACCAGTTCGGATTTCGTCAACAACATGCCACAATTGAGCAGGTGCATAGGGTAGTTGAAATCCTGAGCAAGACATTTGAAAGCAAAAAATACTGTTCAGCCGCCTTCTTAGACATCTCTCAGGCTTTTGATAAAGTATGGCATCAGGGGCTACTATATAAGTTAAAAACCAAGCTACCTGCTAATTTCTACCAGGTCCTACAATCCTACCTCACTGACAGATACTTCCTAGTGAAATACCAGGAAGAAACAACCGAAATATACCCAATACAATCAGGCGTCCCACAGGGCAGTGTCCTGGGACCAACCCTATACTTGATTTACACCGCAGACATACCAGTTACACGAAATACTGACACGGCCACGTATGCTGATGACACGGTCGTACTAGCAACAAGTGAAATACCTGCCTACGCCTCAGAAAAACTTCAAGAAGCCCTGGATAACCTCCAGGACTGGCTCAAGAAATGGCGAATTAAAGCCAATGAAACTAAATCCCAGCACGTCACATTTACCCTACGCAAGGAGACATGCCCCAGTGTTACCCTAAATGGACAGCAACTTCCCCAATCCGACAGTGCAAAATATCTTGGCATGCATCTGGACAGACGGCTAAATTGGAAAAAACACTTATTCGCCAAGCGCAAACAACTTGGAATAAAGTTCACTAAACTATACTGGTTAATTGGTAGAAAGTCAAAACTTTCCCTAACCAGCAAGCTCACTGTATATAATGCGATACTCAAACCTGTGTGGACGTACGGGATTCAGTTATGGGGCACCGCGAGTATTTCCAACATAGAAATCCTGCAGAGATTTCAGTCAAAAACCTTACGTACTATTACCGATGCCCCGTGGTTCGTGACAAACTATACCCTACATCAAGACTTAAACGTTCTCCCTGTGATACAAGAAGCTAAGTGCGCAAGTGCAAAATATCTTTTGCGACTCGAAGACCATCCCAACTCTCTTGCTGTCAGCCTGTTAGACAACAGCCAGAAGACATACCGCTTGAAGCGATATGACTCTCTAGACATAGTGAACAGATAAGACTATGATGATTTTAACCCTACTATTAAAACTAACCCTAGGTTTAATCCATTAGTTAGTCCTTTAATGTAAGCGTACTAACATCCTGCTCTCTTGTCATTGTAACAAAATTCGTTTATTGCCCCAGGGCAGCTTGCGAATATAGTAGGAGTTTAAAAAAAAAAAAAAAAAAAATTTGTTCCGTTCTGTCCTTATTGCATACACTAATACTATATATTATTTTATTATTATTACTTTATTGCTGATTTACAATCTACTCAACAAAATACAGAGTAATTAGTAAATATTATAAAAAATTACTGTCTTCGGCCAGGGACCGCCCATCGACGGTTCTCTGGAATTTAAAATACTATGTATTCAGTGCATTTACTTTTGAGTCTTTTGTTTGCCATTGGTTGGTTGAACAGTTCTCTTATAAGTTGGCTGCTATGACCGGTGTAGCGATCTTTGTATTTGATAGCGTATGATCTGATTACCTCATTTACAAAAGGTATATTGAGATCATCATGGAGGTTAAGTTTGAGATATACTATGGAGCATTCATGATCATACGGAGAGTCTTCGACTGAAATGTTTGAAGAATCTTGTGTTGGAAGGTTTGCTGCAACCCCATCTCATATGTCCAAACCGGCTTCAGTATGGACTACAGGATTAATTTGTTTTCAAGGGATAACTGCGATCTTCTGTTTAGCAGCCAGTTCATGTTTTTAAGTTTTAGTGTGAGCTTTTCAAGTGAGCTTCTCGTCAAGGTGAAGTTCAAGGTATTTTATTACTTCTTTCATAGGCATGGGAGTATTATTTAAGCTAAGTTGCGGGCAGATAGTTCTTTTTGTTGTAAATGTCAGTTGTACAGATTTGTTAGTGTTGACGTTGATTTTCCACAGTTTGAGCCAGTCTTGGAGGAGGCTGAGGTGAGTCTTAATTTTTCTGAAGCCCTGATAGGGCTAGAGTCGGCGCACATAGTGGCGGTATCATCAGCAAATGTTGCCATAAGTGTATCATTTGACAACGGTATATCTGCTGTAAATATTAAATATAGAAATGGGCCAACGACGCTGCCTTGTGTCACCCCTGCATTAGTGGTCTGGTAGCTGGATAGGGCAGCATCAATTTTAACTTGGAAAAATCGGTATTTTAGGTAGGACTTGAAGATTAGATAAATTTGATCTGGTAGCTGCTTTTTTAGCTTGTATAATTATAGGCCCTCGTACCATACCTTATCGAGGCTTGTTGTACATCAAGGAAAACAGATGCGCATACCTCTTTTTTAAGCTTTCCTTAATTTTATGTACTAGCCTGTGGCATTGTTAGATGGTAGAATGATTTTGCTTGAATTCAAATTGGTGCTCTGGGATAAAGTCATCTGCAGGCGTGTTCTGTAGCATTCTGTTAAGCATAAGTCTCTCAAATACCTTGTTTAAGATAGGCAGTAGGCTAATAGGTCTATAAGAGCTGGCCTTTGTTACAGGTTTACCGGTTTTTTCGACCATTTCAATTTGTGCAAATTTCCACTGTAATGGGTAGTAGCATAAACGTAGCATACTGTTAAAAATTGTCGTTAACAGCATGTTAGCTTTATGGGGAAGGTATTTTACCACTTTGCCAACAATAAAGTCGTATCCGGGTGCCTTGTGTGGGTTTAGAAATTTAATTTTTCTGCGGATTTCCATAGGTGAAAAAGCTGTCATTGGTAAGGATAACTGACATGGGACGTTAAGGTAGTCTAGTACATCATTATCATTATTGTTATCAACAGGATGGGTGGTTAATGTATAATGTACTAGCAAGATGCTCTGCACATACATTTGCTTTTTTGGTGTCTGGTCGCGTCCAGCTACCATCAGGCTTTCTTATTGGTGGTGCAGCAGTTGCAGGCCTTTTAAATCTTTTTGTAGCTTTCCACAAGGAATGTTCATCAGTGGAGAGGTTGGTAATATACGTTTAGAATGATTCATTTTTAGCTTCTCTTATAGCCGAATGTAGGTTATGTGGCAGCCTGTTTAAGTATGTTTTATCTAGCGGATTTCTAGGGTTTTACCAACGGCGACGAGTCCTAGGTTTTTCGTGGACAAGTTCTTTGATGTGTAGAGGAATGCTATATTTATCCGGAACAGTCTTATTCCTAGTTGAAGTGGCTATCCAAGAGGCATCCTGGATCAATTTGGTTATATACTGTACAGCTTCTTCAACTTCACGGTTTTCTTTGAATCGGAGATCGAGCCTGATATTTTCATTAATGTGTTCTTAAAATTTTTCCCAGTCTGTATCTTTTGTGCACAATCTTAATTGAGATTTTTTTAAAAGTACTACAGTTATTATGGCTGTGGTCAGAGCTAAGATCTAAACTAGATTCAATAGCAGTATTTATTTCAGATATTACTTTGATTATAGCAAAATCCAGAAGAACCGGGCAATACTATAATAACATCGATGTTCAGGAATACATTTTTTAATGAATGCAAGCTGTTGATTGTAGTGGTAGCGACAAGGCAACAGCGATAGTGTTAGTAGTGATAGTTATAGTAATACTGGTAGAGGTAGCAATAGCAGTAGTGCTAGTAGTAATAGTGGTGACAGTTTATTTTAACAAGCTCCATAATATAGACAAGACATGTCGTCAAGATGGTTCTACTCGGTGTTTTGACTAATTATTTTATTTTGATTTGCGTAGACACAGTCTAGAGTGTTCTCAACCCTAACGTTAATAAAATGTGAAAAGAGGATTTTTGAGTTGATATTTAGTATAAAATTTTTAGGATTGTGAATGTAAGAACTACAACAGCGCCTTCTCTTTCCTTAACAGCCTCAAGAACATCGTTCTTCAAATAAGTAATACAGTTCTCACAGAAGTAGGTAAGCAAGTATAAAATATGTGCTATTTACAAGTTGCCTAGCAATACTGGTAAGCATAGTAACAACTGTTCCACAAGCATGGGAAGACTTTCTTGGACTACAATAGTAGAAGTAAAATATCAAAACTATATCAACCTTAATTTTACGGGATAAAACAGAAAAACGAAGAACGGTTCATTTATATATCTTCACCTAATAGTGCGTAGCTTGCAGACCAGGTGTAGCGTAGTTAAAAAACAAATGCATCATTGAAAGGAGACGATATCTACATTTTTTCTATAATTCATTAAATGACACAGAACTTTCACAATTTTCAGATTAACAATTGTAATTCAGTGGAACATAACGGGATGCATGTTTAGAAAACTTCAATATACCAATATCAGAAATCGGTAAGACTATATTGAGCCTTCTACAGGTAATGGCAAAGGTTTACACAGCGTAATCATCAACGCCTACACATATACATGTATTTATATAACTTGAAAGAATACTAACAAAATCTATGGCGAAGTACAAATTTTTATTAATAATTGCTTTTACTCTGAAAAAATACCTGTAACTCCATAGTGCTGAAGCCGCAGCAGTTTACCATGCAAACATCTCCAAACGTTCATTCTCTGTTATAGACATATATTCCTCATAGTCAAGACATGGACCTAGCTAAGCTATTTCAACTTTTTCATCAAATTCTTAAACCCTAATTTTGTTTCAAGACTATAATCAAGTGCAATATACATTATGGGACGCTCATACTAGCGACTGCAGGGCGGATGTTAGAAAAAGTAATAGAATGATAAAATTATATGATTAAATAACCTACCTAATATTAATCTTAGTGTAGTCTCTAAACTTAATCCGTGATTGCTTGGTAGGAATTTCTTTATTTATTTATTAGCAACCATTTTCAATAGAATTTACAGTAAATAGAAAAATTTAATGATTCATGTGCGAGCAGAGATATAGCGTTTGGACCAATATTATACATTTTGTCTAAATCAGTCATGTAGCATTTATAAATCTTAATTTTGTATACATTCCTCTAGAGTCTAAATATTCAAATACATCAAATACAATACCGGTTCTCGTTTTGTTGATAGAGCTGGCAGTTCTAGATTATATTGTTACCAAATACTCACTATGCGGATATGTAAAAATGTTTCAAGCTAACATAAAGCAACAAATGCTTTTAAAAAACATCTGTTTATTTAGACATTAAATAGCCAATGTAGGCACAAGAACGAAACGCACTTCTCTCCACCTAACATCGTCGCGCTCACTACCACCACCCCATAATCGTCCGAGTGATTAATCGAGATACCGAAGGAGGTGGCTCTGCGATTAACCGTCCGCTTTTCATTCGGGAGGCCTTGGTTCTGTTTCAGTTTTTACTGTGGTTTTCCTGTGCCAAAAAGATGAATACTAGGAAAATACTTCCCGCGCAAATTCTTTTTCATCCAGTTTATTTGTTCTAACACATCCTTTCTCGACTGAAGAGAGCCTAAGAACTCCGGTACAGAGTCAAGAAAATCCCTATAGAGCGCACGTTCCTTCACGGGAAATGAACCAACACCGATTTTCCTTTTTGATCAAGATAAGAGAGTAACAACTTAAATGTTTATTCCACAGCCTAACTAATCAGAGCAGCTTTACTATGATTAGCTAGGAAAGCTTTCAGAGAAGTATCAGAAAATTTCGAAATTCGTTACAAATCAGAAGGTATCAAAATAAAATACTAGCAGTATTATCCTAAAAGAATAAAACCTAAGCCTTGATTAATGATTGGGAGGAAGAAATTCATTCGCCTTAATTTCCTCAAGTCCTACCACCTCCAGTAAAGATTTGTATGACGAGTTTTATTCTCTTTAATTTTACCTAAACCTGAAAACGCATAAAAATTATAACCTTTTGACAATTTTGATAAGGATTTTATTTTGAGCCTCCGTTTATATACCAATTCGAAGGACGCGAAACTAGCTTTTTTCCGAGTTGCAATATATTGTTATGTTGTCACCGGTCTTTAATCCTCAATTATCAATTTAAAAAATAAAAACAGATTTTATTTGCCTTAATTTTAGCGTCTAACTACACTCGCGTTCTCGCAGTCGTTGGAAGTCTAAACCAGTACCACAAATAGTCATGGCCTATTTTGATGTGTTTGCAAGCGCGATTGTAACTGCACTTGCAATCTTATAATCGTCCAAAGTGTAAACAAAAGAATGATGAATTATAACCTGCTAAATGTTTAACTAAGCGCTTTAATAGATTGCTCGCACTTCTGCTTGCGCATGTGCAGACGTTGCTTCGATGATTTCAATTTGCTACGTCCACCTCTCTACAGAGAAATTTAAGGCCTTTTTTCTTGGAGAACAGGGTTAGTAATTTTACTAGGTTAAATTATAACTAGCTCCCAGAATAGGGTGCAATTATTAAGCGACACTGCGTTCGTCCTTGAAATTATTACAAACCCGCTCTCTTAGTTACGGCTATAAATACGTACACGTACCAGTCCCTATGTCGAAAAAACTCTACGAGTTATAAATTTTTGCTTAGGTAACATTAGTGGATGTTTTGAAGGCCATCGATTTGTAGGTGTGGTTTCGTTCGGAAAGGAGCGGTGTCTGTGGACATTAAGGACTTGAGTCGCAGCAACGGCCCAGGGCTGATGTTTGGCTTCATCTTCTCACGCCCATAATCCAGTGTTGACCCAGCGGCCTCTCATTCCCGACCCTGTACCGGTACCGGTCGGTATGTTCAGACCGACTATCAACCTATCTCAGCAGCGCGTGCCGGCTGCGCACAACCCACTTCTGTATAGCCAATTGGGACAGAGTAAGCGCTGTTACGGTTCCAGACGTGGCACGCCGCTACTTTCTGGGGAGTTCGTTATGTCATGGTTGAGTTCTCGCCACGGATACGAGGAACTTTAACTGCTTTAAACACTTTAGTATTATACAGTGAATTTTTCTTTTTTGTATGCATACCAGCTATGTATACTTTTACAAAAAACATGTCAATGCATTGTTTTACTGCAATCTGTAGGCAACCAACTATACACTACATTTCAAAGCTTTAGCATAAAATTTGTGTATTGTTGATATTTTATGTTTTTAAAATAATAGTTTTATTAAAAAATTTTGATATTCAATAATCAAATAATTTTGCGTTGATTCATTAACATACGCATTGAACATAACCTCACACTATGAGGAATAACCTTTCTCTCTCTATTATTAACCGACTTCAAAAAAAGGAGGAGGTTCTCAATTCGTCTATTTCGTATATTTTTTTTTATTTATTTATTTTTCATGTATGTTGTATGTTCGGGCATAACTTTTTTGTTTATGAAACGATTTTAATGATTTTTTGTGTTGGGTTCAGTATAATTCCAAGGTGGTCCCATTATAATTTCATTGGTATAGGAGCTTGAACTTTGAAGATACTCCTCAAAATCTATTTTTTTAACCGACTTTTTAGTGTTTCCGTATTTCATCTTCCATTTCAACTAGCCGTCGTTTCCTCATTCGAGAAGCATCCTTACTAGGTCTACCCATCACTTAAAATTGTAAAATAATTAACTTTAAAAAAAAAGAAAACCGACTTCAAATAAAAAAACAAAAGTGACATAAGTTAACTAAAAAGCAAAAAATAAATGTTTTTAACCGACTTCAAAAAAAGGGGGAGGTTCTCAATTCGTCTGTATATGTTTTTTTTATGTATGTTCGGGCATAACTTTTTTGTTTATGAACCGATTTTAATGATTTTTTTGTGTTGGGTTCAGTATAGTTCCAAGGTGGTCCCATTTTAATTTCATTGATATTGGAGCTTGAACTTCGAAGATACTCCACCAAATCTATTTTTTTAACCGACTTTTTAGTGTTTCCGTATTTCATCTTCCTTTTCAACTAGCCGTCATTTCCTCATTCGAGAAGCATCCTTACTAGGTCTACCCATCACTTAAAATTGTAAAATAATTAACTTTAAAAAAAAAGAAAACCAACTTCAAATAACACAAAAGTGACATAAGTTAACTAAAAAGCCAAAAATAAATGTGTTTTATACAACAGTTTAATACTTATTTGTTGTTCCGTTTAATGTAATTAAGAAATTGTTGTTTATTATATAATTATTAATTGTTTTATAATTTTTAAGTCGGTGCCAAGTAAAACATAAAAATTCGAATCTACTTTGTTATTATAGCAAGGTTGCCTATAGATTGCAGTAAAACAATGCATTGACATGTTTATTATAAAAGTATACATAGCTGATATGTATACATAGAAGAAAAACTCACTGTATAGTGTATATGTATTTATTCTTTCAAGTATAGTTAAATGTTTAAGTCAAATTAGCTTTCATCAACCTTAGTTTGTAAGTTTACAACAGTCGGAAAAGATTGTTCTGTGACATAACATTATTATTTTTGGAAATGTATGCAGTATACAAACGCACAAATTTTTAAATTTAACGTAAGTGTATTATTATACCTCATGTTTGACTTGAAAACAGAATTGTTAACATATATTGTGTTAATATTATAAAAATTCTAAAAAGTTTTTCTAGAAGGATATGCAAGTTACATAAATAAGAAACTTTTGTGTTGTTTTAATGTTAATAGATGCAGCGTTGGGTGACATGTATGATAGAAAACGATTATTCGGGCATTTTAGTACTTAATAAACGTCAACGAGAGCTTATTTCTACGCAAAAGTTTTAAATGTCACACTCTGCACTCAATAAATTCAAGTCCCCTTAAAATGCGCGGACTCCGAAGTTTGCTAACCTTTCAAAATGATTTATTTTGGGAAAGAATACAGCGTTGGGTATACCTGAATGCGTTAAGTCAATACGACGCGACGTGCCAAGTATAAGAACGAATCTGATGTTATTCTAAGATAATTTTGTTAAGCCTGTCCACCTTTTACAGAAAAAAAGGAAAGGATTATATGACCGTGTCATTCGCTGAAAATCGGCGCTAAAAGATTACAGGCTGTAAAAACTAAGCGAAATAAGAGGGTAAAAGGTAGAAAAAGAGGTTAAATTTATAAAAGAAAGCTGCGCGTAATGTTAACCTAGAACACTTTGTTGGGTAGGTTAAGCCGTTCTGAACCTACACCAAGAACAGGAAATTTGCTACAAATGTTTTAGGATTTTCTGATTTTATTATTACACCAAGACAATCGTCGTTGTTACTTTTCTATAAAACATTATAATTAAAATTTGTTCGCATATCTACTGAAAACTCAGCCATTACAAACAGCTGCTAGAGATAAGTTGTGGTAATTAATGTAGTTTGTTTAATTTACCTCATGCACTATACTTCAGTAACGTGAAACCAGAGGAACAGGTATTATTGTTAAACTTTCTCAACTCATTCAGGCAAGCAACAATCAGTTCTGTTGTAAAAGTTAAAAATACATGTTAATTAGCTTTTAACTTCTGTAATTAATAATGTTTGCATATGTATAAGTATGTACAAACAATATTTGACTCTATTTAAGTGCAAACATAGCTGTTAGTTATTGTTCAATATTAAAACAAATTAAGCATTAGTATGTAAGTTTAATGCTATTATTTGGATTGATATCGTATAAAATTTGACTAACGTTCAGGCAGTATCATGGTTAGCAGGTTATCATTAAAAATTGCAGAGGTCGCCCTAATACATTGAAGTTACTTCAATTCTTTCTAGGGTATAAAAAAAATTTAAGAAATCAATTTTGTTATACGGATTTTTATGATATTTAAATTAAAATTCATTGTTTACAACGTAAGTAATTTTCGTATGGCCAAAGAAAATTTTATGTTAATTTAAATCTTAAAATTATTGCATTTTAAAGATTTATGTCAACATAACACTGCTGCATTTTAAACTTCAAAGGGGTGATTTTTACTGCCAGGTATCAAGGTCATGTAGTCAGTTTATTCCACAATATCTTTCACTCGCGGTCATGGCGTGCCGTACAAATAAGTGAATTTCTGGGTATTTTAAAGTAATGTACTGTCCCTTAAGTTGAACTGGAAATTCCAAATGAGCTAACCAAGGTCATGTAGTCATTTTATTCTTGTGACAGGGTAAAATTATATCCAAAGTGTAGTGCGCGCAGAATTCGCGTATTTGTGGTTTTACAATTTTATTTAGACGAGCACCGCCCTTAGTTCTCGAAAAAGGCGCGGATGGCGCTTCTAGTACCGACCCATCTCAGATGACTGAGCGAGGACATCTCCCACTACAAACAGAGAGGGAAATGCGCGAAATTCGAACCGCAAGATGAGCTGGGTTAGCTATAAAAAGTAAAGGAGCTGCCGAATCCAGAGACTCAGACCCTTAGGGTCAAACCGACGAGTCGAACAATTCGCTAGCTTAACTGGCAAATATACAGTTTGAACTTAGCCTGTGTATTTGAGTTCACATTTAAATAATTACAGTTTAAAAGTATTTAAAGAATTCATACCAGAAAATCCAGCCGTTACCGAATTGTTTTACTGAAAACAAACCGAACTGTTCATCAGTGTACGCCGTCAATTGAATTATAATTGCTGTAATTATTTATTACTGTTCCAGTTACCAGTATACCGACATCCGAGAGATCCAGCCTGTTTTGCATTCACATGTTCCAAATATCGGCAAGTATTAAGGTGCATTTCACAAATCACTTATTACCTGAAATTAAAAGTTGCGTTAAAACTTATCAGTTGCGATTTGAGTTCACTGTCGAGGTACGAACCTGTTTATGTCAGAGGACAGTAATTATTAACAGTCAACTCTTGGAGCGTGGTGTTCAATGCTTCAGAGGCCAACTGTCTCTTCCGTAGTGAATTATCGATAAATTTGGAGGCGTAGGATCTTCAAGTATTGATAGTACACTATCTTGCTAAATAACCGTTGACTTTTTCCTGGGTGAAAAATCACAGGGGAAATCGATGTTAATCTCAAATTACGGGGTGCAATATCCTAAGAATCTTGAGGTGTGTTATTCTGGGGAAATTCCAAACTCACTAGGCGAAAATGTCAGTAGTTTGCTGTTAATTTACCCCTTTGTAAAAATACTTTATCGCATGACGAAAGAAGTTAAGATTCATCGAACCAATTAGTATAATAATCCCTGAAACAGATAAGACAACGAATAGTTGATACTCAAACGCAGCCTGGTTGTTTAAAGCGTAACAAACAGGTGTGATTTTAGTGGAAAGTATTTTAAAACTAGCAAATTGTTGTTCACTTACTGTTTGAAAATTGCAGGCGAAGTCGCTACTTTATCCTATAGTGGTAACCGTTTATTATAAAGTCAGAAATTACCGTTAAAACGTTTAGCGTCACTTATGAACTGTTCCCGAATTTATTCGTTCTGTATTGATACAGAATGCACGACGGAAAACACATACTAATCTTTGTTTAGGCTTCAAATACCAGTCGCATCGTTTACCAGATAACCGAGGCGCAGAAACCAACATTTGAACCAACAAGGTCGTTGACGTGTCAACGTACCCCGACGTCCAGAATAAATTTGAAGGCCGGCGAGGAACTGTACCATACAGAGTGCGGCAGAAAATTAGGTGCCACAAGACGCATTAAAACAACGTTTACAGAATTAATATTTTATTTATAACAGGTTGAAATACGTAATTTATTTTCCGGTGAATATATATATTTAAATAAATTGTACATAGTTATACATATTATATGGATATTAATTTAACCCGTTGCCGATCTGTACATTATTTGAAAGGTTCTGGTAACCCAGGTGAACCCTGGACAACTCCCTGAAGCTACTCGAAACAAATATAAATAATTTAACGTGATTCGAACGTTGTGAAGCGACGAAAACGTTATATTCTATAATCTCTTTCACTCAGACTCGTAGAAAGTAAATTTCTGGGTTTTCCTGTAGTAATGTACTGTTTTACTGCTCAAGTTGTATTGGAAATTCCACAGCTAACTAGGGTCATGCAGTCATTTTATTCCATAATCTCTTTCACTCAGGGTAGTGGGAGTATAAATTTCTGAGTTTTTCTAAAGTAATGTACTGTATTATCGCATAAGTTATACTGGAAATTCGAAATCAGCTAACTAGGCTCATGTAGTCATTTTATTTCATAATCTCAGTGTCGTAGGGTGTAAATTTCTGGGTGTTCTCTAGTAATGTACTGTATTACTGCGTAAGTTATGCTGGAAATTCCAAACCAGCTAAGCAGGGTCATGTACTCATGTAATCTTTTTATTCCATAATTCCATTGTAGACTGCTTTTTTTAAGTAATGCACTCTATTACCGTTTTTAAAATGTTGATTGAAATTTATTATTTATAACAACCACTTGATTTAAATCGCCATTTAAATCACGAATTTACATCACAGATTCAAATCAAGCGATTTAAAATAAATATATCTTAGTTGTTCCAACGTACTTATAGAAAAAGTATGTTTATATGTTGAAATCTCAAAAATAAATTTTCTGTTTCCATATCATTTTTAAAATGTTTTTTTGATAGCCGATAGGTCAACCTGGTCGGTAATATATTAGAAATTGAATTTTACAAAAGCTTTTTCGTAATGAAAGGTTATTCTTGTGGTCATTTGTTATCTTCATACAAATATTAAAGCCGAAATACTATAAGCTCTAAGAAGTGAAAACTTTTAAATATGTGAGAAGTTATTTAAGACTATCGTCGAACAGGTTATGCATCACCTGCGTTTGTTTACAAGTGAAACCAATATAGTGGACTGCGGTATAAAGTACTACTTGAAGAAGATAAAGAATTTTTATAAGAAAAGGGTAAAACAATCATAAAACCAATTTATAAATCGGACAGTATTTAACAACTAAAAGAACATATAGGCAAAATAATTTTGTAGTATCAATATTACAAGTTACTTTAGGCTTAGACCGCGTCGTCATTTGGGAACTACACCCAGCATAATCAGGTAAGGACCGACCTGTAGCTTGTCTGCCTTTACAAGCATTTTCTCTAGAAGTCTGAGCAATATTTGTTCGTAGGCACTGCCTGCCTAAACAGGGCCGTGTGCTTAGTTTATTTAAACCTTGGGGCGGACAAGGATTTGATCTTAATGTATTTTGTTTGCCAAGACAATAATACTTAATCGGCTTATGCCTGTTAGGTGTTTGTGAACCCATACAAACTAACGTTTTGCAAGACATTGCAGCTTGCATCTTCAGAGTGAATAGAACACTGAAGATGCAAGCTGCAATGTCTTGCGAAACGTTAGTTTGTATGGGTTCACAAACAGCTAACAGGCATAAGCCGATTAAGTATCATTGTCTTGGCAAACAAAATACATTAAGATCAAATCCTTGTCCGCCCCAAAGTTTAAATAAACTAAGCACACGGCCCTGTTTAGGCAGGCAGGGCCTACGAACAAATATTGCTCGGACTTCTAGAGCAAATGCTTGTAAAGGCAGACAAGCTACAGGTCGGTCCTTACCTGACTATGCTGGGTGTAGTTCCCAAATGACGACGCGCTCTAAGCCGAAAGTAAATTGTAATATTGACAGTTCGAGAAACCGCGAAATCCTCAAAGAATAAATTATGTAGTACTTAATTTTATTAGCTTATCAAATACCTATTTGTTGAAACAGCAAGTGTTGTAAAGAATACTGGTCTCTGCACTCTATTCATTTGTTTTCATTTCCAAACTTAAGGAATATCGGGACTCGTTATAAATTTTATCAACAGATGGCGCAACTATAAATGTCAATTTTATTTTAAATTAAAATTCGAAGATTTACAGAAGTAAAAACTACATTATCTAACTAACCTAACCTTAGTAAAAACGTGTTGTGCAGAGCATAGGGTCAAATAATGTGGAAATATTTATCAACACGAGCCAAATTTGAATTTTTAAGAGCACCATCTATCACAAATTTATAAAGAATTCCGAAATTGTCAAACTTTTCGATTGAATTAGGTTGACTTTTCTTTAATAGGAAAATGGTGCGAGTTGAAACACCATTCTCTTCATAAAACACTTAACAGTGTAATATACAACAGTCGTACATGCTCTACACTAAATTGATTCACTTAGTTGGTTTTAAACAGCTAAAGAAAATCGACTTCGAGGTATCAGTGGAGTATAATAGCATTTTATCATTTTTAAACTGATGTGCTTGGGGGTATTGAGGTTTGGGATTTTTTAATGGCCATGTGTTTCTCTAGTCGTGCTTATATTTGCATTACGGTAATTAAGACACCACATATCTTTAAAAGTTACCGAAGTATCGATTATTATTAATAAAGAAAATTGTATTTATAAAATTTCATTTTGATTTAGACTAAGAGGAAGCAAGTTTAAAATTAAGCAATATTAAAGGTCTGAAAATAAGAACGGTTTATCAAAACATGACAATATGTAAGTGGTCTGTTCTTTGTATACAAAGCGATTAAATAAAATCTTAATCTTCTTCTTCTTTTTTATAAATAATCCAGCTGTGATTTTGTCAGTTCCAAACAGCAATATTGATTGTACACTAGTTTGTAATAAGCACAAAAATTCATCAAAAAAAGAATCAACTAGAATATTAAATTTTAATGCAGGTAGTTTGAGAAATAAACTTAACGAGATAATTATTCTCTGTAATGAAGTAATGCCAGACATTGTTTGTATTAGTGAGCATCATTTAAATGATTCTGAGGTAAATCATTACATTTTGGATAACTATAACTTAGGTAGTTACTTTTGCCGATCAATTTTTAAATGTGGGGGTACAGCTATTTTTATGAATCAGAACTTAATATTTAATAACTTAGAAATCCCCTTAAAATCAATAGAAAAACATTGTGAATTTTCGTGTCTTGAATTTACTTCCAAGAATAAAGTTTTTGTTGTAGTATGCCTGTATAAGTCGCCCTCTGGGAACTTTGACATTTTCCTAGATTGCTTAAACAACTTACTTGATTGTGTATTTAACACTAGAAAAGAAATTATAGTATGTGGAGACTTTAATGTTGACTTCGCGGTTTCTGATAATCAGAGTAATGCAGTCTTACAACTCTTCTCTTCTTACAATTTACAACCTCACGTTGCCGAAATGACTCGTGTAACTGCCACTTCTAGTAGTCGAATTGATAACATTTTTTCTAGTGTCAATGAGGAAAATATTGAATGTAAGGTAATAAAATTGAAACTGTCTGATCACTTTCCACAATTATTAGTAATCAATTCTAAAGCGGACGAAGCTGCTCAAACCATTTCCTATAAACGTTTTTTTCACAGTGACAATCTTAGAAACTTTAAAAACCACTTGTCACAAGAACTCTGGCTAGACGTATATAATGCTTTAGGATCGAATGAAAAATATGAGATTTTTTTCAAAATTTTTTATTACTACTTTGACATCAATTTTCCGCTCAGTAAATGCAAAACTAAAAAATCGTTTTCACAAAGCGGTTGGATCAGCAATGAAATTAAAGCTTGGTCACACAGCATCAGAGATTTGTACTTGCTATACAAAAGCACAAAAAATGCCGATATCTTATTAAAATTCAAAGATGAGCGAAAAAAGTTTCGCCGTTATATTAGAGATTATAGGAAAAGTATAAATGATAACATTGTAAGTAACTCATCAAATAAGTCAAAAACTGTTTGGAATATTTTTAATAACACCCTTAACCGAAAAAAGTGTACCTCAACGCTGCACTTATTGCAAGGTAGTTCCACTGTAAGCGACCCTCAGGAGTTGGTCGATTTATTTAAGTCGCATTTCGACTTGAATAACGTACATTGTAATAAGGCCTCTGTAAATAATAAACTCAACATCCCGCCTACAGATTTAAATTTCTTTATTTTTCCAACCGATCCGTTTGAAGTCAAACAAATAATATCAAATTTGCCCCCGAAATACTCAACTGGTATTGATTGTATTCCAACCGTTGTAGTTAAAGAAGTTGCAGATATAATTTCACTACCACTAACTAATGTATCCCAAGTAGCACAAAATATTGCTATTATATGAATCAAATATCATTATAATATTTGTGAACTTCAAATATTATTCTAATATAACATATATCAAACTAATATTTAAACTTGATGTATAGCAAATATTTGTAAGTAATATTAAGTTATCCTTAATAGAATATTTTTCCACAATATTATCAACCAAAGTTGTAGAAAATATTACCCAAATATTACGCGCTGATGCATGACAAATATTAGTTTCAAATATCAGAACAATATTACTTACATCTTTTTTCAAAATATTACTACGATAAGATATACCAAATATTGTTTAAATATTAATAACCAATATGAAATTAATATTAAAAGGTAATATTGAAGCAATATCACTTAGACATTTTTGGATAATATTACTCAGTTCAGATTTACAAAATGTTATTTAAATATTATTACATAATATTTAACCAACATTTGCAGTTAATATTGAGAAAACATATCTTTGACATTTTCAGATAATATTACGCTGTCAAGATTTACAAAATGTTATTTAAATATTATTACATAATATTTAACCAACATTTGCAGTTAATATTGAAAAAACATAACTTTGACAGTTTTGGATAATATTACTTAGTTCAGATTTACAAAATGTTATTTAAATATTATTACATAATATTTAACCAACATTTGCAGGTAATATTGAAAAAACATAACTTTGACAGTTTTGGATAATGTTACTTAGTTCAGATTTACAAAATGTTATTTAAATATTATTACATAATATTTAACCAATATTTGCAGGTAATATTGAAAAAACATATCTTTGACATTTTCAGATAATATTACGCTGTCAAGATTTACAAAATGTTATTTAAATATTATTATATAATATTTAACCAACATTTGCAGGTAATATTAAAAAAACATATGGTTGACATTTTCAGATAATATTAGGCTGTTGAGATTTACAAAATGTTATTTAAATATTATTACATAATATTTAACCAACATTTGCAGGTAATATTGAAAAAACATAACTTTGACAGTTTTGGATAATGTTACTTAGTTCAGATTTACAAAATGTTATTTAAATATTATTACATAATATTTAACCAATATTTGCAGGTAATATTGAAAAAACATATCTTTGACATTTTCAGATAATATTACGCTGTCAAGATTTACAAAATGTTATTTAAATATTATTATATAATATTTAACCAACATTTGCAGGTAATATTAAAAAAACATATGGTTGACATTTTCAGATAATATTAGGCTGTTGAGATTTACAAAATGTTATTTATATATTATTACATAATATTTAATCAATATTTGCAGGTAATATTGAAAAAACAAAACTTTGAATTTTTCATATAATATTACGCTGTTGAGATTTACAAAATGTTATTTATATATTATTACGTAATATTTAATCAATATTTGCAGGTAATATTGAAAAAACAAAACTTTGACATTTTCAGATAATATTACGCTGTCAAGATTTACAAAATGTTATTTAAATATTATTAGATAATATTTAACCAATATTTGCAGGTAATATTGAAAAAACATATAGTTGACATTTTCAGATAACATTACGCTGTTGAGATTTACAAAATGTTATTTAAATATTATTACATAATATTTAACCAATATTTGCAGGTAATATTAAAAAAACATATGGTTGACATTTTCAGATATTATTAGGCTGTTGAGATTTACAAAATGTTATTTATATATTATTACATAATATTTAATCAATATTTGCAGGTAATATTGAAAAAACAAACCTTTGACATTTTCAGATAATATTACGCTGTCAAGATTTACAAAATGTTATTTAAATATTATTAAATAATATTTAACCAATATTTGCAGGTAATATTGAAAAAACATATGGTCGGCATTTTCAGATAATATTACGTTGTTGAGATTTACAAAATGTTATTTAAATATTATTACATTATATTTGACCAATATGTACAAGTAATATTGAAAAAACATAACTTTTACATGTTCACATAATATTACTCAGTTCAGATTTGCAAAATGTTATTTTGATATTGTTGCATAATATTTAACCGATATTTGCAGATAATATTAAAAAAAATAACTTTGACATTTTCAGATAATATTACGCTGTTGAGATTCACAAAATGTTATTTAAATATTAATACATAAAATTTAACCAATATTTGCAGGTAACATTTTAAATTTTGGAATGAGGATATTTACTGATGAATTAAAAGACAAAAGGGTCAGTTCCTCATTTTAATCTACAATTTCGTGCATCCTACTTTCGTGCAGTGTATATACTAGGTTTACTGGTTTTAGAATCTTGATTTAAAAATAAAAATAATACAAATATATTTTACATTTTGGATTTTTTTCCCATGGCTAATTTTTCCTCTGGATTTTTTGCCTTGAACTGTTTTGCTGAAATTTTTCGTAGATGTTTTCCTTTGATTATTTAAACTAGACTCTAAAAATTTAAGTTTATTCTGTCGTATTAATTTCATAGTTTTGTCATTTTGGGGAAATTTATTTCAGGAATACTACTGGGTGGTAGTAATTTTATAAAAAATCTGTTTTTGTACTGGTAATACGAAAGGTAGTTATAAAAGAGATATTTGTCGGCTACTTTTCAAAGCATCGATGTCGGTTTGATGTATATTTCCGAGTAATCCTGGTGTATTTACTTTCCTGCTAATGGCCATCTTCAAATATTTAAGATAAAGTATGATTCAAATACAATCGCCTAGCAGTATCCCTGGCAACGTGCCGCCTACCTGAGCAGAAAAAAGGCTTTGGAAATAATTCTAGGAAATTTCAGTTTTGGTAGCAAAGTACCTGTTTACTGCCTACTACCTACCTTTCCGGGTGGTGAGTTAATCTACGGGGCTATGTTTCTGTGAATTTTGTGAATAACTTACAAGTGAGCCATTGCTGCAAATAGGTAACTAGCGAGCAGAGTTCCTTCCCATAAGTGATAATTTGTTGTCTCGTTAGCGTTACATCTTTAAATAAGGTAAGTTAAGTTTACATTTTTTAGTAGTTTTGGTGTATTTATTGATATTTATGTTTATAGGTCGAGATTCTCCATTTTGCAGGCCGTAAAAGCGCACATATTCCTACAAATGACCAAGTTAACTAAAACAGCTTGTACTTTTAGCTGTTACACGCAGACGTTTTGTAAGCACATCCGATACGAAAATGAAAAAGTTAGTGTAGGCATTCCTGACCACTTCCAAAAAGGTTGGTCTCATTTATTCGTACATTATTCAGAATTTCTTCACTTACATGTACATTCCTGACCCAAGTTCATTTTTTTTACTATGAATGTCGGAATGGAAGAATGTGTCACGTAACTTTGTGAAACCATGCCCGAAAATAAACTAATTAATAGTTAATACTCGCGTACACAGTTAACTATATGTTATATTTTAACTTTCAGAGACACCACCGTTATGGACAGAGGCACGGGGAGATATATGACAATTAATTGTAAATCTATATATAATGTAAAAAATGTATGTATAATAAACTACCAGGAAGGACGTTTTTGTTTTTTTAACATTGTGTGTACTTCTACATCGGATTGAACTATATTTTGGACAAATAGTGTATAAATATTTTGAAAAACTGTTAAAATTATTGGTTTAATGAATTTAGATAACATTATTTAAATATTTTAAAACTACATTGTGAAAATATTGTATGTAGCATGTTACGTTAACACAAAACAAATATTTATGTAATATTATGTAAATATTATTTTTATATTACCGTAACATGTTACACACAATATGTCCACAATGTAGTTTTACAATATTTAATAATATTTTCAAAATTCATTAAACAACTATTTTTGACAAATATCATATATTTATTTAAAAAAATATTAAGACAACATTTTGAACAAATATTGTATACATCTTTGAATAAATATTATAGAAATGTCTTTTTTTAATATTACCGTAATATATAAAAATTGTTACATACAATATTTCTCTAATGTAATTTTCAAATATTTAAATAATATTTTAAAACCATTAAATAAATATTTTTGAGAAATATCATATATATATTTAAAAAAAATATAAAAACAATATTGAGAAAAAATATTGTATACATCTTTAAATAAATATTATAGAAATGTTTTCTTTTAATATTAACGTAATATAAAAAAATGTTACATACAATATTTCCACAATGTAGTTTTGAAATATTAAAATAATATTTTCAAACACCATTAACAAATATCATATAAATATTTAAAAAAAATATTAAGAAAATATTTTGAACAAATATTGTATACATCTTTAAATAAATATTATAGAAATGATTTCTTTTAATATTAACGTAATATAAAAAAAAGTTACATACAATATTTCCACAATGTAGTTTTGAAATATTAAAATAATATTTTCAGAAACCATTAGACAAATATTTTTAACAAACATCATATATATATATTTTTTAAATATTTAGCCAACATTTAGGTCAAATATTGTAAACATCTTTAAAATTAATGTTTTAGAAATGTTTCTTTTGAATATTAACGTAATATAAACAAGTGTTACATTTAACATTTCTACAATGTAGTTTTGAAATATTTAAATAATATTTTGTGCTACTGGGGTAATTAATGAAACCTTAAACTCCGGAGTCTTTCCAGATCAACTTAAACAAGCCAAAGTTATTCCAGTTCAAAAGAAAACAAAAAGTGTTAAACTAGAAAATTTTCGGCCTATTTCGATATTATCCGTCTTTTCAAAAATTCTTGAAAAAGTGATTTACAAAAGACTAATCGCGTTTTTTGTTAAAAATAATTTATTTGTAACAAATCAACACGGTTTCTTACCAAACAAATCAACCGCTTCTGCCATCTGTAATTCCCTCAACTATATAATAGAGCAATTGGACAGCAGCAAACTGATATCGGGAATTTACTTTGACTTATCAAAGGCTTTCGATCTGATTGACCATGATCTTCTTTTACGTAAACTAGAATGTTATGGAGTACACGGAAGAAGCCTTCAATTAATTAGTTCATATTTAACAGACAGATCGCAAAAAGTTTGCATCAAATCAGTAGTAAACAATAAGAATATAGAAACTTTCTCAGATTCAACTCAAATTACCCAAGGTGTCCCACAAGGGTCTATATTGGGACCTTTTTTGTTTTTGGTATTTGTAAATGACTTAAATTACACGATAAAGTTAAACTCCCTCTACCAATTTGCAGATGATACGTCCTGCATTGTGTCACAAACCTCTGTGCGTCTGCTGTCTTCTGAAACTTCAAATATAGCGGAAAAAATGGAAAGTTGGTGTAAAAATAATAATCTCCTACTTAATACCAATAAAACTGCCTTAATTGGTTTCAAAAAATTTACTGATAAATCTCTGTATGTAAATCTTAGTGGGAAATCAGTTCCACAAGTAGATACAACAAAGTTTTTAGGCGTTTTCATTGACCAAAATCTCAGTTGGTCAAATCAAATTAATTCTATACTCTCCAGTATGAATTCTGCATGCTGCTTGATAAGATATTTAAGAGATAAGATTAGTACCGACTCTGTTAAAATGTTCTACTTTGCAACAATACAGAGCATCATTCAGTACAGTATACTTTACTGGTTCATGTCCAGTAACTCTAGTAAGATCTTTATAGCTCAAAAAAAAATTATTAGGACTTTGTTACAACTTCCTACGCGCACTTCATGTAGACCTTTTTTTAAGCAATTGGGTATAATGACTATTCCATCATTGTATATATATACAGCGGCGGTTTACGCTAGAAAAAATGTTTCTGATTTTGTTACAAATAATCAGATCTACAGTGTCATGAATACTAGAGGAGGATCTAACTTGAGAATACCCCAACATCACACTGCTTTATATAAAAAAAGTCCTCACTACAAATGTATTAAAATCTACAATGCGGTTCCTCTGGATATCAGAAACTCGCCTAGTCTTAATATATTTAAAAATTCATTGAAAAAGTTTCTAGTCAGCAATGCTTTTTATTGTGTAAATGAATTCTTTGTCTTCTAAAATGTAATTTTAGTTGTACTTGTATGTTGTTTCTGTTTCTATGTATCTACCCCTATGTTGACAATGTCGATGTTCTAACGAATTTTTTATGGCAATAAACATTATTATTATTATTATTATTAGTCGCCTATGAAGCAAGCGCGTCATATCAATGATTAGTTTGCAAATCGTGGAACTATTGTCATAGTTTGGCGGTTTATCACGTTATTGTAGCTGTTCATATTTAACACTTTTCAACAATTAGCAAGTCAGCATGGTAAATTATTTTTAATATTTATTATTTTAGAACAGAAGAAACTGCTATGGTATGGACACATGCGAAGGATGGACGAAAATAGATTACCTCTAAAATGCTGGAAATGGAGACCAAACAGAAGAAAAACAAGAGGAAGACCTAGAATAAAATGGGACGACTAAATTAAAACAGCGATGCAGAAGAGGGATTTAATAGAAGATACCGTCTACAATAAGAAGGGATGGCGTGTAGGATGCGGGAAACGGCAGAGAGATGCTGTATAAAATCCGCCTATATATATAAGTATATATTATTTTTATTTTACAAACCTGCATGATAAATGTTAGCTGTAAACCGTGATTCATTTAACGCACGCCATGGAAAAAATACTAGAGAATTTTTTGGTTTAGCGGTAAAGGCGAGGGCTGGTAAGCCCAGTTCAAATCTCGTGGTAGACCTGTTTTTTTCTTATTTTTTGTTACTTTATTTCTTGACATTTCTTACCACTATCATATCTTGCCCTATGTCTATAATTTATTTTAATTTTAAATAAAAAATAATTTTTAATTTAAATTTAAAACTGTAACACAAACACATGCGGAATTATAGCTACGTGTATAAAACAATGATGCAACGTCGATTTCAATTTTCACATACCTTTATTTACTTACTTTTCTAAACGGTATTAATTTCGTTTGTTCGTAAATAGTATATTACATAGCGAGCATGGAAAATGACACTTAACACATGAATAAGAATGTTGAACCAAAAAAAAACAATCATTTTTAATTTAACAGTGTAGGGTAACTGTTGTCATTAAAGTACACGTTTGACATTTGAATTTTCGTGACAACCGCCTAGCGCGGTCAATCGCGAGCCACTTGCCAGATACCTCTACAGCTCTAGGTCAAATCGCGAGCAACTTGCCAGCTACCTCTACAGCGCTCCGGCCAATTGCGGTACCTATATAGCTTCGCCTTTTATTTTCATAACACGCTTGTAAAAATAACGCACACGTATGAAATCGTTAATTTTCGTACCTAGTACATTAAATGAATTTGGACGCTTTTTTGGGGGGTCGTGGAAGAAATGGTTTTAACAAAGCAATACAAAACATTTTTAAATTGAAATTAAAATCGATTTTTAAAATAAGTAAAAGATATAAAAAATTAATTACGGATGCGGGGGAAGATAAAATAGCAGTAAGAAATGTCAAAAAATTAAAAAAAAAAAAGAAAACACAGGCTTGTGAAGGATTTGAAGTGGGGTTACCAGATCACAAGCCCTCGCTTTTATTGCTAAACCACACAACCTTCTATTGTTTTTTTCCAATAATTTTCCAATAATTATCAAATATAATTTATCACGTTCACTTGCTAATTGCTAAAAACGGTCAAATGTGCGCAGGTGCGGTAAAACAATAAACTGCGCAACTATGATAGTAGCTTCACGATTTGCAAACTAGTCATCGACATGACGTGCTTGTTTTAAAGGCGACTGCGACTAAGTTTTTATTTGATCGCTCTGTAGTAGACAAAGGAAAAGAAGATCGTGTTCTGTACAGCTTCTAAAGAGGCAATTACTTGCGTTTACTCGATAATATTTGTTTTTGAAATTGACTCTTTCAGAATCGTTATCACTGCGACAGTGTAGGCCAAATGGCTCCCACCAAAACAGCGTAGAAAAAATTTATAGAAAGTAGACCTTGTTCTAATTGAAAAGAGTTAGTTTAAATGACAGATCAATAATTAAGAGTTTGAATTATGATTCATGCTATGCAAGCAATGTCAGTAACAGGGTTTAGAATATCAATCTGTGAGCAATTTTAGTTCTTTTCACATTGCTTGTTATAAGTAAATATCCGTAATAAAAGTGATAAACAAATATTCATACATTAACAATTACGTTTAAATGCTATAATTGAGTATTTTCTGCACATTGAGTACAATGCCACGTTTCTGCGTGGAATATGGAATAACATCTCGTATTCAATGCCATAACAAGCAATTTAAATAAATCGCAGTTTATTTGGTCTGATGCTTGACCTAGTTCAAACGAAGAGGGTTCTTAGATATCTACAAAGGGTACAACGAATAAAGACGTAAGAAATTATGTGTAACATCAGCTGATATAAAATGCCATTTAACAATTAAAAAAAAATCAGAGTTTATTTGATCTGATGCTCGACTTGGTTCAATGTCAAACTGCAAGGGGGTTCAGAGATATCTACAGAAAGTACAATAATAAAGACTTAATGTGACGGGCATTTGTTTAAACGCTGAAAACATGAAACTTTTAAAACTGGTACTTTGGGAATAGGCAGATAAGATGAAATAGGGTCATTGCGATAATCGGAGGGAAAATGATAAGGGAAGTGATAAGAGGGCGATAGGACAAGAATATGGCTCGGAAACATGGCAAATGTACCGGAAACAATGCCAAAGAAAGTGCGAGAAGAACGAGCCAACACTGCAGTTTGCGGCTATATTCATTCTGCTCCTTCAAACGAAGTGTCGCATTAGAACTGCTCTTTCAGTTGGAAACATGTTTAAATACTCGTAGTTTTTGAACTTACATTTTATTTATGAGATTACTGTCCTAAAGAATTTCTGCTTTTACGAAAACGACTAATTTATACCAATGCTGTGAAAATTTTACGGCTGTTAAGGGAATCTTTGAGTGTTTGGCGTATTTAAACCGCTTTGCTATTTTTACTAAAAAGTAAGTAGGAAAGCTCTGCCTATTAGACCATTTGTTTAGCAGAAAGTAGAATTGTAAATATAACTACTCACCTCGCACACGCCTCGCCCTTATGAGTAAGTTCAGAGCTCAGGCATCCTCGATTTGAAAAACGATTCTGAAAGCAGACAAACAATTAGGAATTTTTTTATTTGCAACTTAGTAACAATTTACAGGGAATAAGACTCATAAATTGTTGCAAATTATATGTTGATAAATTATGTAAAACCATAAAACTAATAGTCAATACTTTGTGATTTATCTAAATATATATTTTATAATATATTTAAATTGAATACGTCCAAAGTACATTATGTGGCGTCATTTTGTAGTACGCGTTTGGTTACGGCTCGTTTCTTTGTTCTGGTAGAGATATCTGTGCTAAGTTTGTTTTTGAAGTTTACTTTGAGTTTAAGAAAGTCGAAACTAACTCCGTCACAGAAACAGAAATCCTAAAACTAGATCCCGGTAAGTTATACACAAATATCGTTAATATGTTGTAATTCTTTTGAAGAATTCACTTTAATGTTTTACAACGCTAATGAACGATTTTTCAAATTTAAAACGCAGTTTTTAGAATTAAGGAAGAAGCCACATCTGATTGTTGTGAAAATGTTTACGTGATCTATTATGAAACAATACTCAATGGTTCACAGAATAATTAGTTAGATATTTTAATGGCAAAACATTTCTTGTATCGTAATTGTTTAGAAATTTAAATATATATTCCAATTATTAAGTTACTTAAACAGATGTTTTTATATTATTTATAAGTTCGAGCTTTATTTCCTTGAAGTTCATTTTAATTTATTGTAAATAAAACAATTCTTAACTTCAACAGATTTTCTATTTTAGCCTTATACGTATTTCGACGTGTTGACATGTCCTTTTCAGAAGCAAGATTAAAAGTACACCGTTGGAGTTGCTCTAGGAACAATAAATTTTCATAAACTGATCTGAGTTTTTTATATCTGCGTCCAGATGACTTGATTTCTCAATCCAAAACGTCTAATAAAGGTGAATATAAGAGATTAATTTGCTCTTCAATATAAGTACAAATTTTAAATGTTTGGGAATTTCAAATGCATCTAGTATATCCAACTTACGTTTAACATCACAAAAATATAAAAATTTTATAGTGTTATTATATATAATTAAATGATTGTGTTCTAATAAGGTTAAGCGTAATTGTATTTATGTAGGTGTTTCTGTTTGTAACAACGTACGTTTTCCTTGCACCCAATATCAAAATGTATGATTTTTTGTCCTATATAAATGCTTTTTTTAAATAATCTTGAATCGGAAATAGAAAATACACACGGTTCTTGTTTAGTAGTTTAGTTCTTGTTAATGGCCGACTTTGATAAATAAACTAAAAAATTGGATGCTTTTTTATTGGATTTTCTAGTTTCAAAGTGGCGGCCGATATGATTTTTATTTAAAATTTTGCATGAATATTTTGAGCAGTTCTTACAATATTAACGAACTCCTATTCAATATTTTGTTGGAAAAGTATAATAATAATCTATCTGTATCTGTATCTCCGAGCCGTCAATCTTCCTTTATTCATCGGAAATATGGCCGTACGATTTTAAAACGACGTTCTCCTACACAACTGAACCACCACCATAATGATTCATTTGGCTAATGGACAAACCGTTCTGTGGGACGTCTAAACACGCACTCACGTCAGCCGTTACTTCTTAACAAACATCTTGTCTTGTCTATAAACAGTACCTCCAACTGCCTTCATTCAAGTTTGCGTATTTTTGTGTAAATGTTAAACTACGATCTCCACGTCTACTACCTCCAACTGAGCTACTTTTATTGGTCTTCTAAATGTATTTTTTTGATAAGCCTAGTACTTGCAGTAATATGCAGATCGAGCATGTGTTTCTGTAAGAAGAACTGTGAAACGATAACTTGATTAAATTTTTAACTCGCAAAATTGGAAAAATTTCGTGAATGAACAGCTCGAAAGATAAATAAATACGATTGGGGAGAGGGAGACAGATGTGGACAGGAGCGTATTTCATTTAAAATGTGACCAATAGACGTAAAACGAGTATCTTAATATACAATTAAAGTCATATGCACGTATGTCGTGTTTCCAGACAGTGGTCAAAATTTGTTATACTTTTAGTCTAAACGCAAATATTTTAGTTTTTATTGAAGTTAACACGCGTTTGGGGGAAGATATAGACATTGTCCACATCTACGCCATAGACGCTTAGTACATAATGCTATGATATGAGCCTACAAAATGCAGCTCCAAAGCCCTTACCTGAAGCAATTTTAAAATGCTTGTACCTCACAATTACTTTTATTATAATATGATCTAAAATGTCGAACCTTACTTTTAATGAATTCTTTGAATCTCAGGATCGTTATAAAGTTTTATAGAAAAATGGGATAAAATAAATAAAAACAGAAACACACAACCAAATATCACGTTACAAGGGTATTTATTAAATGTCAATTTCAAATTATATTAGTTTATAAGGGATCAAGAAATTTTAAAATTCTGCTTTTTTTCACAAACCATTATCTTTGTTTCTTCACAGTTACTGTTAGTATCCTGAACTCGATAACTAATGAATGGTATACTCTCTGTTCTTTGGTTAGATTATTTCCATAAACACACCACCCGGCTCCAATAACAGTCTTATTCTTCTTCTTCATGTGCCATCCGTTACCGGATGTTGGCGATCATTCTAGCTATCATGACTTTATTTGTAACTGCTCGGAAGAGTACTGTTATTGTTGTCGAGAACCATGTTCTTAAGTTTTTGAGCCAGGATATGCGTCTCCTTCCCGGGCCCCTCTTCCCTTCCACTTTCCCTTGTAGAACTAACTGTAGTAGTTCATATCTCTGTTCATTCCTCATCACGTGTCCTAGGTATTCGAGTTTTCTTTGTTTAACTATTTTCATAACTTCCAAAGATGTACCTAGTTGTTCTAGTACCCTTTCGTTGGTGACATGTTGGGTCCATGATATTCGCAAAATGCGTCTATACAACCACATCTCGAAGGCTGTCAGTTTTTTATTTGAGGCCTCTGTCACCGTCCAGGATTCCACGCCATACAGGAGAACTGGAAGGATGTAGCAGCGGAGTAATCTAATTCTAGTTTCCAAATTTAATTCCCTGCACTTTAATAATTTCGACATTCTAATGAACGCCGCTCTTGCCTTTTCAATGCGACATCTTATTTCCATTGTGTGGTCCCACTGATCGTTAATTGTGGTGCCCAGGTAATTGAGTGTGTCGATTCTTTCCACTCTTTTCTGATTAATAAATAGTTGCTCCTGTGGTATAGCGTTGTTAGTTACTACCATGTATTTCGTTTTTGATATATTGATGCCGATACCAAATTCTTGGCTGCTTTGTGATACTTTGTTTACTAGTTCTTGTGGATCTTCTAGATTCTCTGCCAGTAGCATGGTGTCATCGGCAAATCTTATGTTATTAATCCTCACACCGTTCACATTTATTCCTTTTGATGTATTAAATAGGGCTCTATTGAATATTTCTTCCGAATAGATGTTGAATAAAAGCGGTAATAATATGCACACCATATGCACTGTCGCACACCGCGCTAGATTTCAATAGCCTTGGATAACTCTCTTTTACATTTGACTTGAGCAGTTTGATTCCAGTAGAGATTTTTTATAATGCGTAGTTCTTTTGCGTCTATTCCGATTGTTTTCAGTATTTCGATAAGTTTATGGTGGTGTACTCTATCGAATGCTTTAGTATAATCTATGAAGCATATGTAGACATCGCAATTCACATCCCTACACCGTTGGATGAGGACCTGTGTACAAAATAATGTTTCTCGTGTACCTGTTGCTCTTCTGAAACCAAACTGTGTAGGACCCATATGCTGCTCACAACGTGCATACAGGCGTTGGTGTAATATTTTCCAAAATGCTTTCAATATAAGGCTCATCAAGCTTATTATTCGGTAGTCATTGCATTTTTTGGAATTTGCTTTCTTAGGGATGCTGATGAACGTAGAATTAAGCCAATCAGTGGGGATATTGCCTGAATCATAAATTTTATTAAATAACTCAGTCAGTCTTTTGACGTTTTCGTCGTCTAGGAGTTTTATCAGCTCTGCTTGTACATCATCGGGGCCAGGCGCTTTTCCGTCCTTCATGCATGACAGTGCTTTCTTTACTTCATCTGTTGTGATTGATAGACAATCAGGTGTATCTATGCTGGTTCGGTCATCTTTACATAGCTCTTTTATATAGTCTTGCCACACTTCGATTGTTTTCTGTTTATTTGTTATCCATATGCCGTGTTGATCAACCAGATTACCGGGTGGTCTTGGTTTATATAGACCTGCTGCTTCTTTCACTTTTTTATGTAGATTGAAGTCATCATGAAGTTTTTCCAGGTCTTCTATTTCCTTACATCTGTCATTAAGCCACTCTTCTTTTGCATGTCTTATTTTCGGTCTTATATTGCTATGAATGTTTTTATATTCCTTTTGGTTTGTGGTTTTTGCTACTCTTCTTTGTTCCATTAGCATTAATATCTGAGCTGTCATCCAAGGTTTCCTTTTTTGTGTGTCTTTTTTGAGATAATGTTTTTTTGTTACTGTTATTGCTTTCTTAAATGCATTTATTTCCTTTTCGATGTAATTTTCTATATCTATTTGTTTAAGTTCTTGGTTCAAACGTTTGGCGGCGTGTTCTTTGGTATTTTCATTTTTAAGTTTATTCAGGTCCCAATTCACAACGTTGTTTTTTAATTATTTTCTTTAATTTTAATCTAAAGTTTCCTATTAATGGATTGTGGTCGGAGTTTATGTCCGCTCCTGGATATGCTTTCACAGATAAACAGCTATTTCTAAAACGTTTGTTTACGAGTATAAAGTCTATCTGGTTTCGGATCACTTTAGTTGAACCATCTGCTGGAGCTCTCCAAGTATAAAGTCTTCTTGGATGCATTTTGAACATAGTGTTTAGTACGACTAGTTGGTGTTCTTCTGTAAATATGCTGAGTCTGTCACTTCGTTCGTTCCTGGTGCCTAGGCCGAAGGGTCCTATTAATTGTCCTTGCTTGCCTTGACCTATCTTGGCATTAAAGTCACCCATTACTATTATGATTTCGTTGTTCTTTAGTGACTTCAATATGTTTGTTAACGAGTCATAAAATTCTTCCACCTCTTCGTCACTGGTATCTGACGTCGGTGCATACGTTGGTACAATATTCAGCTTGATTGGACTAGTGTTTATTTGTACTAATATTGGTCTATCTGAGATTAGTATAAAATTAGTAACTGATTTGGAGATTTTTTCGTTGATTATGATTCCTACTCCATGTTGGTGGACATCAGTAGTGCTTCCAGAATGGTACACTTTGTGTTTATTTATGTGGCATTCGCCTGAGTTTGGCCATCGCATTTCACTGATTCCCATAATTTCTAATCCCAATCTTTTCATTTCGTATATGGCATTATGAACTTTTCCAGATTGATATAAAGTTCGTACATTCCATGTGCCGATTTTTATATTTGTTTTGGAAATTTTGTATCTGTCCTGATTTATTTGATTTGTCCTGCAGGGATTTCGCTGGATAACGACCTGAGAAGTCCTGCTGTTGCTTGCCCTGCCGGATATTGGGATCCGATTTCCATGATCAGTAATGTTATCTATAAAGTCAATTGTAGCCATTTTGATTATTCTAGGGAATTCCAAATAATACCAAAACTTTGTTGTTTTACACCAAGCACGTGTTTTGTAGTAATTCTAAGGAAAATGACTTAGCAACAATGACACTAAAATAAAGATTTAGAAAACATTTTCGGCAAGTTGATTTAGTTCCTATTTCTAAATGTTAATGAACATGACACATTTTAGTTTTATTTTGAATAATCACATTCTATATAAAATACTAGTAACACGTTTCCAGCGGTAAGAATACACGATAGTTAAAGCGAAATCAAAGAGAACAGCTCTCTCACGTATAAAATATAAACCAAAAGCAGAATACAGAATTTATAGAATATAATTTCATTGCAATAGAATTACAGAATTGTACAACGCTAATTACTCTTTCATATTTCTTTTTACATTTAACTATTTTACATTGAAACATGTTGATAGTGTTTTTCTTTTGGTTTTCCTCTTTTGTCAATTGCATTTTACTATTTCTCAAAAGTATTTCATATTTACGTCACTTTGACATTAATATATCAGATAAAATTCACTATTTATGAAATCTCTTTCACGTTATTGCAAATGATTTTCTTCCTTTTTTAAAATATAAATAAACAAGAACACAAACAGTTGAATGATAATGTGAAATTGATTTGACAAATAAGGAAACGCTTCTGCCAAAAAAAGAAATTGTTTGACAAACACAGCACTCTGTTTAATAGAGATAGGAAATAGTTTTGAGAAATAGTGAAATACAATTGACAAAAGAGGAAAACCAAAAGAAAAACACTGTAATTAGGGTTTTAAAATTTTAAAATCGCCGTTATTAATTTCGTATTTGTGCTGATTTAAAAATTGCAGCTTCTTTATAATTTTGTACATTTAATATTTTTTTTTACTGATTAAAAAGGACTATAAAAATAAAGTTAGCGCAGCTCTCACACCCAGAACTATTTTTGTTTGTAAGCAAGCGGAATTTCGCAGTTATCATCGTAAACCTGTCACTGATAACTTCACTGTATTGATATTCAAATATATTAGTTTGGTAAACCGATTAAAGATTTATTGGAAAGGACTTATAACCGTTATTAAAAATAAGTGGTGTTAAAAAACCATTACATTTTAAATGGTTATTTGGTTACTTCTAGTCAATGAAGGCATACAAATGTAGTACACAGATTAAACAAAATTCCACCGCCGCGGCGCGCCGTATAATTGACCCAAATAAAGATTGAAAGCATTCACCAGGATGTACTCGTTTCAACCATTTGACGGGATGTATCAAATATAGTAAGAAGAGCGAAGTTGTCTTGTTCCACCACCAGTAAGATGAGAAAAAAGCAGCTAAGTTACTTAAAGAGAACAAAGTTGTCCTTATATTAAAAGTAGATAAAAGCAATACTACTTTTGTGATGGTCATTTCAGATTACAACTTAAAGATGTTGGTTGCATGGCGGAGAACTGCGGATGCCGGTCACACGGTATTCAAAGTTAAGCACTGTCCGCTCTGGTCCCCACTCGGATAGGTAACCAATATAGGCGTATATCTGCAACCAACCGGAGTAGGTTGCAACAGTGGAAGTAAAAGTGATTAATTCTGTGATTTAATTAAAGTAATTCAAGAGTGGATATAAAAGTGGAAACTTAGAGGAAAATTAACAGGGACCGACAGGCAACAAATAGAAAGTAAAGTTTTGTGTGAGGGACGAGAAACAAACATAATAAAACAGTAAAGCAGAAAGATACAGGTTAGAAAAAGCGAAGGTTGAACACATGTCAACTGAATAAAGAAGATAAGCAGAAATTGCGGCGTTGTCACGTTTAATAAAAGTAGGAAGATCTGGTGAAACACAATAAGCGGCAATATATGAATACTGGAAAAGAAAACAGTAATAGCAGACAGAGAGCGAATAGTACGGGACAGATTAGTAAGAACACAAAACGAAAAAGAACAGAAAATAGCGAAATAGAAGCAGGAGAGAACGAAGCGATATTCCAAAAAAGTAAAAAAACTAGCAGATCACCGACAAAGAAACCAGATAAAAAGGGGGACGAAGAGACAACAATAGAAATGGATGAAGTACTAAAAGCAATAGCGGAAATGAGAAAAGAGATGAAAGAGGGCTTTGAAAAAAAACGGAAATGACATAAAGAAGCTACAAGAAGAAATGATAAGGAAAGAAAACGAATGGAATATAGAAAAACAACAATTATGTGACAGACTGGACAAGTTAGAAGGTACGATGGAAGCAAAGGAGAAACAGAGGAAGAAAAACAATATAATAATAAGCTAGCAACAGACAGCGAACATGACCTAAAAGAGAACATTACGGACGCATTCAAAATAGGCAAGAATGAAGAAAGAAAAGCAATCATTGCAAAGATTCAAACATGGGAACAGAAACGAGACATCATGGTGAATAAGAAAAACCTGAAAGGGAGAAAAATAATTATTGATAACGATTTAACAGCAAAGGAGACGGAAAATCAAAATAAAATAAGAGAAATGGCCAAAGAAGAAGAAAGTACAGGAAGCAAAATCAAGATAGGTTATCATAGATTAATAATAAATTATAAGTTGTATGAGTGGAACCACAAAAATAACCAGCTAACATATAAGGGTGAGCGTCAAACATGAAAGCCAAAAAACTAGCAAACAACGATCAGCGCGGAACTACGACAACGGCAAGGAAATGGACAACGACAGTAGAGATACAAAAAGGAAAAATAGCAACAAATAAGAAACAAAAGAGAAAAAAAAAGAATAGGATAAAATTAGGAGCGTGGAATGTAAGAACGTTATTAATACCTGGAAAAATGACAGAAGTAGCAAGAGAGCTCAAGAGATATAAAATAAGTGTGGCAGCAATTCAAGAGACCAGATGGGAAGGACAAGGGGAAATTAACAAAGGAGAATTTGCCTGTATTCGGGAGAAGAGAAAAGGGGACGAAATGGAACAGCCTTCATAGTATTGGGAGAAACGGAAGCGGAAGAGTCAAACGAAAAGGATAAGAAAGACTTTTATGATGAATTGGAAAAAATACGTGAAGTTGTACCGAAATACGATACGCTAATAGTAATGGGCGACTTCAATGCGCAAATAGGGAAGGAGGAGTGCTTTTGTGAAGTAGCAGGAAAAAATACAATGCATGATAACACAAATGATAACGGGAATAAGGTGTGCAACTACGCTGCAATAATGAACATGGTAATAAGCAGTATAAAATTTAAATACAAAACTAAACACAAAGAAACATGGACAATACCCGGTACGGACAGAGGTAACCAGATAGATCACGTGCTAATAACAAAGAAAAGAGCCAATATAATGCAGGACGTTAGAACATACAGAGGCGCAAATGCGGATACTGATCACTATTTAGTGGCAACAATAAAGCAAAGAATAGTAATGGAAAGAGAAAGGCACACAATGGAAAGGAAGTGGGCAGTAGAGAAGCTAAACAGGTAGCAACCAAAGAATGAATACATAGAAAAAGTAACCAGAGAAATGGATAAAATCCATAGAACAATGACAAGGAAAAAGAGTGGGAAAACATTAAAGGAAGCATGACACTGGCAATGAAATCGGCGATTGGATACAGAACATCAACAAAAAGAAATGAGTGGTTTAATGAAGAATGCGAAGATAGGGTAAATTAAAAGAGAGAGGCAAGGATGAGATGGCTACGAACAAGGAGAGAAGAAGATTTGGAAATATATAGAGAGAAGAAAAAAGAATCAATCAAGACATGCCAGAAGAAGAAGAAAGAATATATAGAGCAGGCGCTAGAAGAAATCGAAAACAACAGCAGAATCAACGATGCTAGAAATATGTATAGAAACATAAAACAGACAAAGGGTACAAACAGAATAAAAATAAGAGGAATGAAGAAAAGTGAAGGAAGCACAGAACACAACAGTGGAAAAATAAAAAAAAATATGGAAGAAACATTTTGCTCAGTTATTAAACGAAGGAGATAAAGGAAATCAAGAAGCTGGTGGTGAGAGTCGAGGGGAAGAAATAAGAGAGGAGGATGGAAAAGTCCCTGAACCAACATACGAAGAATTCGTGCAAGTAATTAATAAAATAAGAAGAGGCAAAGCAGCGGGCAGTGATAAGTTACACGGAGAAATGGTAAAATATGGCGGGGTAAAATTAAAGGAGAGGCTATATGAATTGATAAAAAAAGTGTGGAAAACAGAAAAAATGCCAGAGGAGTGGAGAGATGGAGTAATGGTACCAATTTTCAAGAAAGGCGACGTAGAAGAGTGTAGCAATTATAGAGGTATCACACTCTTGAATGTAGCTTATAAAATTTTAACATCGCTTATACAAAGACAATTAGGTAAACTTTCAGAAAAAATAATAGGTGACTATCAGTGCGGGTTTAGGCCAGGCAGGTCGACGACGGATGCGATACAGATTATGAAACAAATAGTAGAAATGAGCTACGAGAACAACATAAAATACATGTAATGTTTATTGATTTTAGACAGGCCTTCGACAGAGCGAAGAGAATAGAATTGATGCAAGATTTGAGAAACTTAAACATACCCCAAAAGTTAGTACGACTGATAGAGATGACAATGCGTGTAACGAGAACGATAGTTAGAACACAGGAAGGGGAGACGGAGAAATTTCAAACCAAAACAGGCATACGACAAGGCGATGCACTGTCGGCAACACTGTTCGGTCTCATGTTAGAAAGCATAATAAGAAAGACAGGCGCAAAAGGGACAATCAACTGTAAGGAAGTGCAAATAATAGCATACGCTGACGACATGGCAATAGTCGCAAGAAGTAGAAGAAAATTAAGTGCAACGCTCAGTCAAATAGAAGAAGAAGCAAGAAATCGCGGTTTGCAAATAAACGAGCGCAAAACAAAATATTTAAGATGTCAAAGAAACAGGCACACGATGCAGAACATAAAAGAAGGCGACCATACGTTTGAGGAGGTACAATATTTTAATTATTTAGGAGTAAATGTGAATAACAAAAATTACAGGAGCACCGAAATAAAAGAAAGGATTCTAAAGGGAAATAGAGCCTACTACAGTAATAAGAAGATCTTAAAGAGCAACAGAGTAAGTAAAAGAACAAAAATGAGAATCTATAAGAGCCTAATAAGACCGGTAGCAATGTATGCAGCGGAAACCCTATGTATAACAAAAAGGGATGAGAAATATACTAGGACCAAAAAAGATAGGCAAAAACGAATTTAGACCCAAAATGAACCACGAAATCCTTGAAGAAACAGGAGGGGAAGACATAGTGAAAGCGATAAAGGCACAGAGACTTCGATGGTTAGGGCATATTATAAGAATGAAAGAAGATACAGTGATAAAGATAATAACCGAATGGAGACCCACAGAACCAAGACACAGAGGAAGACCGAAAATGAGATGGTGGGATGAGGTGATAGAGGACTTAAGGAAGATAGAGATACAAAATTTGAGAAGAAAAGTAGGAGATAGGAAAGAATGGAGAGAGCTGGTAAACAAAGCAAAATCACACAGAAAACTATAAAGTAGGCAGAAGATAGAAGAAATTGGGATTAATTCACCCCAATAAATGGATTATGAAAGCTCCAAAAGAGAAGCGGATCAAAATTCTAAAAGAATTGAATGCTTTTATTATTATTATTATTATTATTATCTGCAAGCAACCGTGCTTCGGAGAGTACGTTAAGCCGTCGGTCCCGGTTGTCATACTAACATCTTTGGCAATCGTAAGCCATTTAGTGGAACTTCTTCTTTTTTCGACGGGTAAGGCAAGCCTCCTGCCGGCATAGTGCAAAGAGTGCTCACAAAACCCGCACTAGTTGCGGGTATTAAACAGGCCATTGGCCTATAACAAAAGGAAGAAGAAGAAGAGAACTTAAAGATGAAAGCCTATTATCCGGTGCCACTTATAAAAGGCTGAATCGAAATCCCGTTAACTCTCTCATCTGAAAGGTTACAGCTGATCTAACACCCAAATCCCGGTTTAGATATGTAGCCAATGCCTTAGTCGTGTGGTCTGTCACGGACGCCAAATATTACAACATTTTCCAGAACACCCCAACTCAATTCACAATAACATCAAATTCACTACGGAGGTAGGAATAAACGGCAGTATTCCGTTCTTTTAGATGTACATGTTAAACTCAAACTAGTAGGTAGCTTAGAGTGCGCAGTTTACAGAAAGGAGACACATACAGATAGATTTTTAAATGCAAACTCGCATCACCACCTAATGCGGGAAGCTACTCTGCTAAAAACTCTAGCAACCAGGGCAGTCTAAATTTTAGATGTAGAGCAGCTACAACAAGATAAAACACATATGTTGGTACATTAATAAAATGAAAACAGCCAAATCCACAAAATATATGTTGGGGTTGTTACAAGAAAACGGTTATACAGCCACAGAAATTCACCAATAAACCCACAATGCTAACAGTCCAGGGCTAAGGAAGAATTTGCACCTCCAGAAAACTTAGCCTTTTGACTTTACAATAAAAGCATTGCTAATAAAAGAGGGCATCTTTTTAGAAGATGCAGCACCAACACAGGCTTTAGAACTAAAAATAGGTATTTGCAAACAGACGCAGCACTAAAAAAAAGCATACTGGTTTAACTGGACATAAAATAAACTTTAAGAATGCTCGAGTACTCGCCAGAGTACCTTAATTACTGCCCTCACAACTGACGCAATTAAAATTGGTAAACAACCTAACAACATAAACAGATACGATGGTTTGAAACTCAGTAAATCTTGGACTCCAGTAGTTCACCGTCTAATTACTGATAAGTACGATCGGTCTAATCACGCTCTGCCTCCGTCTGACAATGACAGCCAACCAGAGATCCGCCATTCTGCTCAGGTGGCTCAAAGAGGTTTTAATGCCACCGCATCCCGGACTTGAATCACATTCTCTTTAAAGTCTTACACCGAGAACGTAGCAGCCAAGCAGCTCTACCAGAACAACTACCTGGGGTCGTTTGGGGAATCTTACAGGTTCTTCGACGTTTCAAAGAAAGTACCAGAAACGCTCACCGCCATGTCGTCCAGGCAGCAGATGCAGCTTTTGTCCGACCAGCTATCTCCGACCCAGACACGATCTAAAAAGAACAGGAAGAGAAAGCCTAAAATCATTAACGCCGCCTCTGTCACCCCACCGCCCGGAGCCTTCTTTATTACCGGAGAAGCCGTCGCCGCCGTCGAGTGTTTTTGCAAAACACCCCCAAAAAGTTTCCGCCGCTTTTTATTCACGTGAACAGCTTGTCCGACCTTCCCACTCTTACCACCTCCAAATAGGTAACGTTTCATCACAGCTCCAGAATCAACTCCATCGCCTCCAACCACTCCGTCGAGAATTGACGAGAAGACACCAACTTCAGCAGTAGTATAGTGACATATATGTTGTATCGATAAATACTCCGTCTTAGTTTTAATTATTCAATAATCGTTTTTTTTAAGTAAACCTGGATTTACAAACAGCTAACAGCTATAAGCCGACTAAGTATTCTCCTCTTTATCTTTAAGGGATCACCAAACCATTAATTCAATTGTGGCATTAATACCCCGCATGGCATTTTTTTCAATAGTCACAAATAGAGACACGCGAAACGGTACAAAATTCTATTTTATTTTGATCAGCCAAGGCGGTAAAACTACCTTAAGATGCAACATTATCTTAGGTAAATACTCTTTTTCCACAAACATTTGGTTTTTCTTATAACAACATGCATTACTTGATCAGAAATAATAACGAATAAACTATACAGTATACAACCACCAATTAGCAAGTAAAATGCAGCGATGCTATCGATCCTTCACTCGGGTTCAACACTATCTGGCTCACGCTATTTTTTGTCCCATCCTACTTAGCAGTTAGAGGACTGGTTTAGCAACTTGTAAGGTGCATCGCTGTTCTATGAACTAAACATGTTTCTTTAGTGACCCAACTTACCACAGGTGGCTCCTCTGCACAGGTTTATTGAGACGTCATTCACATCAACTACCACCGGCAAGTATTTAATAGTATCCACAACCTCACATTCCGGAACTAAAACACGAGCACAAATGGTGACCCGCGCCAGCGCTTTGCTCAGCCTGAAATGCGCCGAGATTACAAGCAATGAAGTCGGATATGCATGGAGTGTCAACAATGAAAATCTACCACTATCTTTCTAGCGCAAACGTAGATTTTGCCATGCCGCAAGAAAAATTCGTCTAGGTACACATTAATATCGTTGGCCCACTACCACAATGGAAAGATTAGTCTTACTATTTTAAGTGCATCGACAGATTTACGCGATTGTCCGAGGCTATACATATCCAGGACATTACTGCCGACATAGTAGCCCGTGTTGTCCACACTGGCTGGATGTGGTGATTTGGGGCACCGAACAAGATTATGACAGACTAATTCGTTGTATGTCGCGTTGGCAAACCCTCTTCAGTTCAAAACAAATCTTTACAACAGCTTACCACCCCGCAGTCGCTTAGGCAACTAAAACAGCCATTAAATATCACGCTATCATCTACTGGCTGGATGTTCTACTGTTCTTTTAGGCCTCCGTATTGCTGTTAAAGAGGATTTTGGCACAACAGCGACGGAACTGTGAGTAAGTGAGTTTTTCGTCTCTTCCTCATCCAGCTACACAGATCTATTTATCGGTAGCTCACATTTGTTGCGACACAATGAAGACTCTTCTTCCCAACCAGCCCAACTTCTACGTCGTTACATGGAAAAATTCCCGTTGTTTCCGCGGGTTTGTTCTTCATTATGTTATCTGATCTGCAATACAACGACCGTACGAAGGACTATATTTGGTGCTTTCGCAATCGCCCAAATATACAACCTACCAATTAACGAACGGAGGTTGTGGTTTCCATTGACCATTTGAAACAAATTTACCAACAACTCTACACTGACATCAATGCAGCATTACAATATCTACCAGCAGTAAATCGCCCAAAGGCTTCAACCACCTGCTATACTCTTTACCCAAGACCCCAACTCGTGTAACACACATCGTTCGGCAAATCTGTTGTCTATTCGCTTCCAAAAGCTACCGTCGCTGAAGGGGAAGTCTTGTAGCGGCAACAGTCAAGCAGTTCATGCGACCAATTATTTGTTTTTATTTTTGACCTTTGTCAATAATTCGAATTGCAAAACTCTTAGAGAGATTAAAATTTGTGTCGATTTGTGTTTATTTCCACACGAATATATCGCTCCTATCCCCACAAATATTTACGCAAGGAGAACAAACACATAAAACGTCACAAATACTACATTAACAGAAAAAAGATACAAGTCGGTACGAATGTATCACAACGCATGCGCCCCGACCACACCCACAATACAACCGACTCATGTAGGACCACTCGGATCAATCGCGCGCGGTACACTAATTTACTCCTGTAAACTTCGACACAAATTATTATCAATCTCTACTGCAAATCGTAGAATTTATAGGGCGCATTTCAGTAATCGAATGAGGAAAGTATAAGAACTGCGTTAGTAGTGAAAAATAGTCGATCGCCCACAGATCATTCCAAAGTCAACACGCGAAAAGACGAAAAGGCATTGTATACATAGGGTTGGTTTGCCAATTTCAATGTTAACCTCATTGCCTGTTTGATATCCAGGAACAATACCTAAAATCATGCCCTCTAATAAAACTCTACATTGAAAATGATTTGAACGAGTATAATATTGCAAATTGGGTATAAAATACAGTTAAAATATTATGTTTATACTAGAAAGTTTATGCTGTTTACTATGACATAAGTTTGAAAGGCGTTTTTGATTTAATTTTTTATATTTCTATACTATTAGTTTAGGGAACTATTGTTATGTTTTTATTCCGAATGTTTAGACAGACAGGTTTTACTTTATTTAGGAAAAAAAATTTAAAAGTACATATCCCTAAAAACTTCAAATGATATTTTTAGAACGTACCTTAAAGCTCGGCTTGTTTTTAATTTTATGTTTACGCAGAAGTGATGCATGCAATTTAGGAACTTCTGCTGACAGCTGTCTTGTGGCATTAAGGTAGACCCTTATGATAAATGCAACTAGGTACTTAAACACAGATAACAAGATTAACCATTCCGGGAGTAAGTCTTCTTGCCATACGTGTCATCTGTCTTTCTCCTCGAACAATTCTAAACTAATAGCCAGAAAAGTCTACAGTAAATTAATACATCCCCTAGGATATTTACTTTGTCGTCTAAAGAGCTACGGACTATCAAATATACAACATAAGTTTGTAATAATAATAATGCGCCAAATGTTTGAAAGCTTTGAAAAATTGTAGTTAAGTAGTAACTGTTTAAAAATTATTTTTGAATAAATCAAAATATTAAAATAAATATCGTAAACTTAGTTTCCAAACACTATTTTTCTAAAAGTATTAAAAATTATGCAATTTTTCATTTTAACTTCGTTAATTTTACTTCTGCTTGCTCTTATCCACAGAACGGATAATTAGATCTAAATGCGTTAAGGGTATAGCCAAAGTTTCTTTTCTAACTCTTGAGGTTTAATATAATGGCTACGGCAATTTTCAGAAACTTTTGACTTTTTACTCAAAAATTAGTTGTGAATCGGCATAAACTTTGGATCCTTCAATAGCCCTAGAAAGACACAATGTTACTATGCACCAGAATAATTACACCTATCAACACTGCCAAGAAATTTGGAAATGACCAAAAAAGATTGTGACACCTTTGAATTTTTGTAAAAAGACAATTCATGTTCTTTTATTTAATAAACAAGCAATGATATTGCTGATGAGTGAAATTTAGTTGCAGCATTATTTAGGGGAGTAAATTTTACCCTTTCTCCCAACTGTTGGCTGGCAAATTTTATGTTTGTGTTCTGGTTTTCTTTAATTCCAATAAATGTTCTTCCCAACTACAAAAAATTATATTTTTGTATTTCTTCGGGAAAAGAACTTTTACTGCTTCCCGTTCAACAGTATATTGAAACCAAAGCGCACCACGGTACGCATGTGGCTGGTGATGTAAGGCTATAGAACTCGCCGCTATAAAACCTTCCGCTATGCACCGCCACTAAAGATAAAGGAAACTTGGTTTAAGTACCTACTACAAAAAATACTATGTTAACGTAAGTTAAATTTTATAGTACTTCTTGGACCTAAAACATTGATATAATAAAACTTTTAAAAATATGATAAAGTATAGGAAACAGACGAAGTGCTCAGTTTTTATAACAGAGTTTGTTGGTGTCTTTGTTCGTTCCCTTATATCTCAGAATTTGATGAAACGTGTAATGGAAAATTCGTCAAGTAAGTAAAAAAAATTCTGAAACCGGAAACGACAGTTAGGCATATCTTCAAAATACAATTTTTTCAGAACTAAACTTTGTATATCTGAAAAAAGATTCTTGCGGAAGACGTTGGGTTAAATCTAATGCCAGTTTTCGAATTACTTAGCTGCAAAATTGGGGGAGCTACAATTTTTTTAAGTCTACTCCATTACTCAAACGATTAGCAAATCCCGATTAACTTTTTTGTCATTATAGCTCGGAAAGGACACAATATTATTAAAAACTGCACCGTTTGAATAAAGATGCTAACTGCGAGGAGAAAGAGTTTTAAATTTTTTGGCAATTTCAGAAACCTACTGCTCGAAAACTGGCAACGCGATTGTTTAATAACTTTTAAAGCTTGTATAACTAGAATTGCATAAGGAACCAAAGCTCTAATTTTATTCCAAGCTTACTATCGACAGGAGATTAAAATCAGAGTAATTGCTCAAGAAGAATTCAGAGTACAACAATAGGCTGCTAGAGCCCTAGTTTTCATTGATTTAAGCGAGACTATATATATCTTTATTGATAATGCAAATCAATGCTCCATCTGCAACGCAGCCCACCCGCGGGTAGGTAGGATACCGCTTCTTAACAGCACAAGCCTTCAACTGTCACCACGATGGTCTATCTCATTGTCAGGCCGAGAACCGTAAGGGCCGTCGCAAGGCTTCCCTGCCCCCCGTGGCACCGTTTAGATTCGCTAGTAATACGTTTCGGAGCAGCAAAAATTTTCGCTAACAATTTAGGCTTTTCGCAGTTCTGAGTACAAGTACCGGTGTCGGTTACGTAATTGCACCAAATGTGGGCCTTCGTACGGCCTCTGTATTGCAGATCAGATAGCATCATAAAGAACAAAACAGTGTCAACAACAGGAATGTTTTGGATTTATGAACACCGACCGAGAACCATGTAACGACGTAGAAGTTGGGCGAAGGATCCTCCTTCTCATGATGTCGCGAAGTTGTCACCGATAATGGATCTCTGTAACTGGATAAGGAAGAGACGAAGAATTCACTCACTCACAGTTCCGTTGCTGTTGTGCCAAAATCTTTTTAAGAGCAGTACGGAGGCTTAAAATAACAGCAGGCAACGCATCCAGCCACTAGGTGGGGGCGTGATATTTAATGCCTGTTTTAAGTGCTTAGTGTCAACGCTCTACCAGACCGTTGAATTTAAGATGGTACGCTGTTATGAGGATTTGTTTTGATAGGTATAGCCTCGCGCAATTGCGTAAATCTGTCGATGCACTTGAAATAGTAAGAATAATATATCCATTGTGGAAGTGGGCCAAAAATATCAATGTGTTCTGGGCGAATTTTTCTTGCGGCACGGCAAAATCGTCGCAACGTCGCTGCGCTGGAGGCATGGTGGTAGATTTTCACTGTTGACATTCCATGCATATCTGACCTCATTGCTTGTAATCGCGGCGCATTGCAGGCCAAGCAAAACGCTGGCCCACCATTTTTATCTTGTTTTTGTTCCGGAATGTGAGATTGTGATTACTATTAAATACTTGCCGGTAGTAGTTGGTGTGAATAACGTCCAAATAAACGTGCGCAGAGGAGCCAACTGTGGTAAGTTGTGTCAGCTGGAGAATCGGAAATGAAAAGGTGACGCTATGATTGGGAATTGAGAAGATAACGCAAAACCGTACCCCTAGAGCCCAGGTCCCTCATGCCGACAGAAGCACAGCTCCTTCCTAAACGCCACCTTTACCTGCTTATTAATGCCCTCTACTTACCAGTACATGTGCTAGATAAATTTATAAAACATTGGGTCTCCTCAACATAGTGACTGGGGCGTAGTAAAATTTATAGTCACGGCTAGGGAACGGGTGAGTGCCCACTTCAGAGCCAACGTAGGTTTGATTATGTGTTATATAAACCCATTCTGGGTGCTAGTGAACGTGCTACCCCGTGAATTACTCACCAGTCCTCCATGGTGCTAGTTAGGAAGACCTTGAATCTCTCCGAGGAGAAGTGGGCAAACGAAGTTGAAATCACATGAAGAGATAGTTTCAACGCTGGCGTTTCTTTGTTCACGCCTCTCATCAAAGAGACGGTTCTTGACCGTCTCTTTATCATAGAGCTAATGATGAACTAGAATTTGGTTGGTCTCTCTATACAGTAATGTCTCTGTGACGTCTTAATTTTGCGTTGAGCATGTATATAGTTTTGGCTTCTAATGAAACTATATTCTTAACACCCTGCCGGCTACTGTAAATGAAATTTAGGATTTAGTAGCTAATGCGTTTTATCTCAGAACTATAGGTATAGCGGGGAATCTAGCCTTTAAAAAGACGCGTCTAAAATTTAAATCCAGAACTGTAAGATATAATTTTTAAAAAATACGTCCAGTATCCGGAATTATCTTGCGGATTCAGAAGCGGGGTGCGCGACGTCGTCCAGGACTGCAAACAGGCACACAAAAATATTTTCAAAAAATTTGACCGTCCCTGAAAATTGCATATTTGTTTGTTTACATCGTAATCTTCAGCTGGTTTTTAAATTTTTTATAAATTTTTATACAATCGAAAACTTATTCTCTCTAGAATCCTATGGTACCGCAATAAAGTCAAAATTTTTGTTAACAACTAAACAACTGTAAAATATTTGTTTCTACCTAGAATACAAAAAAGTAGTTATAAGAGCTACAGATACGGATATTTTTGTATCGCTATTTTTCGTAACCAGAATTAAACAACGAATTGTGAATTCATAAATTTGATGTGTTTATTACGAAATCATGGAGTTGTCTACTGGGAACACTAACGCCCGGTGTTTCAATCTGATAATAAAGTAGCCATTAAGTATGAAACACATAAATGTTTTCGACAGGTTTAATTCCTGTTTATTTGTCAAATAGATATTTGTAGAATTTAGAAAAACACAAAACTCAGTGACAACCGATTTTTACCTGCGTAAATAAAGAAATTTATTGCAAACAAAACAATTCTTAACTTCAATAGGTCTTTATTTTAGCCTTATACGTATTTCGACATGTTGACATGTCATTTTCAGAGGCAAGATTACAAGTAAACAGTTGGTGTGGCTATAGGAATAACAAATCTTCATAACTTAATCTTGGTTTTCTATATCTGCGTCCAGATGACTTGATTTCTCATTCCAATGATGGTTAATTTACCAGATCAATTTGCTTATTCATTAAAGGTACACAATTTTAAATGTTTGTGAATGTAAATGATTATCATCACAGAAATGTAACAATTCTATAGTATTTATAATACGCTAATTTAAGAGAAAGATTACAAATTAGCTAGTCAGAAAATTTATCTAACTACTTCATCAGATAAAATGAAATAAGCGTCAATTCCATATTTTGGCAATAAATCAGAAAACAAATGCCAAAATTATGAACAAAACAAATAAATTTAAAATAAAACTTTTAAAACAACATAAAACATATTTTGTATAATGCTAAAGAAGCACAGACAATTTACTAAAATCAGGCATTTACAAAGTAAATTGCATGAACTGTAATTCGGTTTATATAGGACAAACAATTAAAAACTTTGATATTAGGCACAAGGAACACGTACGTTGTTGCAAATATAAACACACACATAAATCCAATTATGCTTAACATTTAATAGAACACAATCATTCAATGACATCTAATAACACTGTAAAATGTTTGCAGTTTTATGATGATAAACGTAAGTTAGACATACTAGGAGCATCTGAAAATCACAAACAATTAAAATCTGCACTTCTAATGAATGAGCAAACTGGTCTCTTAAATTCACCATTATTGGATGTTTTGGAGTGAGAAATCAAGTCAGCTGAACGCAGTTATAGAAAACCAAGATCAAGTTATGAAGATTCAGTGTTCCTATAGCAACACCAACTGTTTACTTTTAATCGAACCTAGGAAAATGACATGTCAACATGTCGAAACACGTATAAAGCTACAATAAAGACCTGTTGAAGTTAAGAATTTTTTATTTACAATAAGGTAGATGAACTTGAACAAAGTAAAACTCGAACTTACAAACAAAAGTACAGAAACTATTCTTGTCCGGTTTAGTTTCTCACTTATTTGACATATAAATCAATTTGTTAGGTGCTTAAAGTAACTAATAAATTATTTGACAAATAGTACATAATGGTACAAATTTATTTGATAGTTGAAATACGAAAAAAACTCGCTATTTGGAAAATAAATGTTAATGGCAACTTACTATTAGTACATTGAAATACCGGACCAAAGAGGTCATAAATACATTTGGGTAATATACTACTGTGTAACTACGTTTTAATTAAGCTTGTTACACAATGGGTTTGGCATAAGACATACGGCATAACGCATAACCACATAAGCCATCAACTTAGGCTTAAAAACGAATTCAGTTGATGACACAATACATTTCTTATATGTTGTGGTTAACCAATCAGGAGCTATTTAATATAATTAAAACAGCTTAGCTTGCTGAGATGCACATGTTTTTGCGATTACATAGCATAGTCTGTAGCATGAATTGATGAATATTTATTTGGAATTAAAGGAAAAAAGAAAAAACTGAACTGTTAACTTAGAGTGGACTGACTCATACTAGATATTAATACTTATCGTATTTGCAAAAGTGTAATTTTTTATAATTCTAACGTTGTATAGTTTACCGACTATTAGATTTCTACGAAAAAAAGTTATTGTAGTGTATTGGCCTAGCCTTGAAGATGCATGTGAGGGTCAAGTGTTTGCTTTTGGAAAATTTATGGCTATGTGTGTCAGTCTGTTGTACGGTGTACATCGTTATTGTTTAAGGCCGTTATTGTTTAATACAGTTTTGTTACCGGAGTTCTGTGTTTTTCTGAGATTACCCCAAACATAACATTTGGCGACGAGGATGGGATGGCGATATTGCTTAAAAGTGCGGTGGCCAAATCAATTAGAAATTAGAATGCCTCCACCCGTGCCAGAGTTATAGGTTTGCTGGGAACATTAAATACTTTTGATCAGAGCAATTCCGATTTTATAGTGTTTAAAGAACGTTTAAATCAATTTTTCATTGCAAACGCAATCAGCGACGAAGCCAGAAAAAGAGCGATATTGTTAAACACATTGAGTGAGGAATGTTACGTGCTGATTAGATATTTATGCGTGCCAAATTTACCGGAAACAAAAACCTATGGAGATCTAGTTACATTGTTAACTGAATATTTTAGCCCGGTGAATCATATTTTGCAGCACGATTAAAATTTTATACGGCACGAAAACGGACTAGTGAAAGTTCGTGTTCGTAGCTTGGCCGCTAATTGCGGTTTTAAAGAAGGATCGGAGCTCTCGGTGGTGATGCGAGATATTTTTGTGATCGGTATTGATAAGGGAAGTATTATGGATAGGCTACTAGAAGAAGATGCTACAAAGGCAGAAGTCACTTTTCAGTCCTTAATAAAAATTGCTCAAACGAAGGAATGTACCTTAAAGGAACACGCCATGAGAGGGGAACGCAGCGAGGAGCAGTTTCAGGGACAGGATATGGTGCCCGTGAAAGTAGAGTCTGAAGATAATGTTCACTATGTGCAACAAAAAGGCAAAAGGGTCGCAAAATCTACCTGGAGCAGGCCTTCGAGCAGCAGTGGCCAGGCAAATGGACATGCTTGGGCAGCACCAAACAGACAATTGAAAGCAAGTAAGTGTAACGTATGTGGCCGTGAAAATCACAAAAGTAGTGAGTGTCGCTTCAGTAATTACGTTTGCCGTACATGTGGAGAAAAAGGACATTTGGCTCCGGTTTGCAGTAAAAGAAAAAACGCACATCATTTTATGTTCGGAATGGAAAATACAGATTGCGAGAATTTAAATGTAGAAATTGATAATATTTTTAATTTAAAATGTAGCGAAACCGATTCAAATGGAAACGTTAAACCAACGTATATCAATTTAATACATTCCACTCAGTTTTGAAGCAGATTCAGGTTTTGCACACGCTGCGATTTCTGAAAAATTGTATGCAAGACATTTTCAAAATAAAACGTTATTTGCTAACGATTTGGTACTGCCGGATTACGTTGGTGTGACGTGTAGACCAATCGGATTTCTAAAATTAGACATTGTTTTTGGGAGTAAAAACTATAGTTTGAAAACTTATGTCATAAAAAATGGAGGTCCACCTTTAATGGGTAGAAATGGTCTAGATATGTTGAACTTGGGAATTACTGAAATTGGATATGTAGCTGAGAGCAAGGTAACTAATAGTATTGAAGAATTGTATAAGGAATTTTCGGAAATTTTTAAAGAAGGTTTAGGTACGTTTACGAAAGGCACAATTTCCCTAACATTAAAGAATAATGCGGTACCAAAATTTTGTAATCCGCGCCCCGTACCATTTGCCTTAAAAGTAAAAGTGGATCAGGAAATTAATAGACTGATCAATTGCGGGGTATTAGTCCCGGTAGAATTTTCCGATTGGGGGACTCCGATTGTCCCTATTTTGAAGACAAATAATACGGTGCGTATATGTGGAGATTTTAGAGTAACACTGAATTCCCAACTTGAAACTGCGAAGTATCCATTACCTCGAATAGAATATTTATTTTCGCAGCTTCAAGGAGGAGAAAAATTTTCTAAGTTAGATTTATCTGAAGCATATCAGCAAGTGCCCTTAGATCAGGAATCTAGGAAATTAGTCACTATATCTACTCAAAAGGGTCTCTTCTCGTACACGAGATTACCATACGGCATTTCGAGTGGTCCGGCATTGTTTCAAAAAATTATGGATCAAATGTTCTTTATTCCAGGTGTCGTAGTATTTTTAGATGATATTTTAGTGACTGGTAAGAATGACCAAGAGCATTTATCTCGCTTAAAACAAGTTTTTGCTAAGTTCCAAGAATGCGGGTTGAGAGTACGAAAGGAAAAGTGTAAATTTTTCCAAACCTCGATAACATATCTGGGACATGTGATAGATAAGTTAGGCTTGCGTACATCAGAAGAAAGGATCTCGGCCATCAAAAAAGTGGCAGTTCCGCAATCTGTGACCCAGCTCAAAAGTTTTTTAGGAATGGCAAATTTTTATTGCAAATTTATACAAAATGCTTCTCAAGTTATGATGAAGCCTCTGTATGAATTATTAAAAAAAGGCTGTGTGTGGAATTGGTCTGCCGACTGTCAACGCGCGTTTAATGAAGTAAAAAATATTTTAATGTCATCGTTAGTATTAGCTCATTACGACCCGGAACGTACTGTAAAACTGACAGTAGACGCCTCACAGTATGGTGTGGGAGCGGTGATTAGTCATGTGTATAATAATAAAACGGAAAGACCAATTGCATTCGCTTCTAGATTGCTAAACTCGGCAGAGACAAAATATTCTCAAATTGAAAAAGAGGCGGCTGCGATCATTTTCGGAGTCAAGAAATTTTTTCAGTATCTTTATGGTCGCAAATTTATATTAGTCACCGATCACAAACCTCTGCTATCAATTTTTGGGAAGAAAAAGAGCATTCCCGTGTTAACCGCAAATAGATTACAACGGTGGGCACACATTTTGTCTGCTTTTGATTTTGATATTGATTATGTTAGTTCGTCTAGGAACCAAGCGGATTGTTTGTCACGTTTGCCAGTGGATGATCCAGGCAGAAATGTTGCGGATGAAAAGTCATATCTTAATTATATAAGCAATTCGAATTTACCTATAAATTTTAAACAAGTTAAATTAGAGTCGAGAAGAGATCCGATTTTGAGTAAAGTGATTTTGTATGTAAGAAATGGTTGGCCCAAGGGTAAAGTGTTAGATAAGTTCCAACCGTCTTATGTTAGAAGGAATGAGATTACGATCGAGCAAGATTGTCTCATGTGGGGGTATCGAATCATTTTACCTGAAAAATTTAGGACTCGAGTTTTACAAGAAATTCATTCATCACATATGGGGGTCGTAAAAATGAAAGCTCTTGCTCGATCATATGTGTGGTGGCCATCCATGGATAAACAAATAGAAAACATTAGTAGTAGCTGTGGGGCATGTGCTGCTTTTCAAAAGTCACCGCAGAAGGCGTCTTTAATCCCCTGGAGTTGGCCCCAAAAACCATGGTCACGCTTGCATATTGATTTTTTAGGTCCCTTTTTTGGTAAATGTTTTTTCATAATTGAGGATGCCATGTCGAAATGGATTGAGTGTTTTGAAATGGCACACATTACTACAGCGGCTACTATAAATAAATTGTATGAAACATTTTCTCGATTTGGCCTACCCCAAGAAATTGTAAGCGATAATGGAACACAATTTATGTCAGAGAATTTTCAAAATTTTTTGTTGCAATGTGGAATTAAGCACATTACTGGAGCGACTTACCATCCAGCTACAAACGGTTTGGCGGAAAGTGGCGTAAAAATTATTAAAAACGCGGTGTTAAAAGCAAGAAAGGAAACTAATTCATCGGATTTTGCTTTTCTAATCAATCGATTTTTATTCCATTATCGAAATACTCCCCATTCGACAACTGGGGAAGCCCCTGCCAAATTATTAATTGGCAGAAAATTACGTTGTAATTTAGATTTATTATTACCCTCGACAATTACAATGTAGAAAGTAAACAAATGTTACAAAAGAAATATTTTAATGGCAAAAGAAATAAAGTTTTTGCAGTTGACGAGAATGTATGGGTGAAAGATTATAGAGGGAATAAGCCAGAATGGGTTAAAGCAAAGATAATTCGAGTTCTCGGTAGTAGAACGTATATTGTTAATGTCTTGGAGGGCGGAATGAGATGGAAAAGGCATTTAAATCAAATAGTTGCTCGAGCTAAGTCAGCCAATTCCCAGCAAAATCAAACTGCTGAGCCTCTAACAATTATTCCGCCATCCAATACAATTTCTGAAAATGTAGTTACTGATATTACGAATTTGGAAGTTCATGAAAATGAAAATAGTCGAGTTTTAAGACGACGTAGTGAAATTTCATGTCCGAATAGATTGCAAGTAGGGTAGTAATAGTTAAGAAGATTTATGTAATTGTTTTGTAATTTTTAATGGGGGAGATAATGTAGTGTATTGGCCAAGCCTTGAAGATGCATGTGAGGGTCAAGTGTTTGCTTTTGGAAAATTTATGGCTATGTGTGTCAGTCTGTTGTACGGTGTACATCGTTATTGTTTAAGGCCGTTATTGTTTAATAAAGTTTTGTTACCGGAGTTCTGTGTTTTTCTGAGATTACCCCAAACATAACAGTTATATAAGCAATCCTTTATTGCAATCCCTACTTCAACTTTATTACAGCTCAGTCAGCCGTTTATCTTGACGATAGAGAAGATGATGCACAGTTTATATAGGCAACCCTACGATGTCGCATACCGTATAAAAATAGTAAGAACGGAACCGCCTGCCCTACAGTTGATTGGATGCGCTTTGGATTTCGGACCTCAAATCGATATGAATGGTTTATTTAAAAAGTTATCTAAATTTGTAAAGAATGAAAAATATATTTTCAACCTAGAGATAATTGATAGGCCTAATTAGAATTACGTAACTGTCGGAAAACGCGTTGTTGATATTAAAAAGTGCCTTTTCTTTAAATGGTTAAAAATTTTGGCTAGCTCAAATAGTCTATCGAACTGATATAAGGTTATACCGATCGGCGTTTGCGTTTATGAATAAATAACTAATTAATTTCAAATTTTTCAAAAATTCCTTGAAGGCGTCAGATAAAAATTTTGGAACATTATTAAATATTAAATTTGTAGTTCACTGCAAGCTCTATCGGCGCAGTAAGTTTAAAAAAATCGTAAGGCCAGTTTTTGAAAAATATTTTTTTGAATATTTTAAACCTTTGAAGCAGCGCCGCGCCATTGCGATCATTTTCGGACTTTCAAAATTAGTTTCTTTATCGCATACTACCCACGAAGGACTCTCACACAAGTTAAGCTGATCCCGATCAGACAACTACTTAATGAGTAAATAAGCGTTAAACTCGAGATTTTCAAAACGTTGCAACAGCCGCCATTTTGAAGCTAGAAAGTTCGGTAAAATACATTTCGATTTGCCTTAAGTTCTTCTCCCAAATCCCGTACTCAAATTTCCAACACTTAATTTTGGAAAAAAACACTACCAAAAAAACGTCTAACTACCGTTTCCGGTTTCGGATTTTTTGAAAAGCTTAACTAGAACTACAATATTCGATATACTTCTTGATTTAAAATTTCATTAAAATCGGTCCAGTACTTTCGCTTTAGAGGCGTCACACACCCACCTACAGACAAACATTTTTAAAACCCCCAAAACGTGTATTTCTGTTAAAGTTAGGTTTCGAAAATGTTCAAAAAATCAATACTTCCATATACCGAAGGTATGGGAAAGTAAAAATGTGGTTAAACAGGAGCTGATGGTCAATTAGTTTAAGAAGATCGGACCAGGGAGATTCTGAACCATTATTTTGCCAAAATTAAAACAAGATCGGATGGTTGTAAAAAAAACTATAATTTCCTGCACCGTTTGTAGTACCTATCAAAGCCGTCGCCAGAAAAGTAACAAAAGTGCAAGATGCTTTGGTTGCTCGGCCATAAGTTAAAAAATCCAACACTATGAAAATTTCCAACCTCGTATTTTACGTCTTATGCTTTACGTGACTATTGTGTTGTAGTCGATAAAATTGCATGTATTGAATAGCTCTTAGTCTTTATGCTTTACGTCTTATGTTTTATGCCCAATCCATTGTACTGCACGCTACAAGTCAGCTTTCTTTTTGAAAAAAAAACTAACGTTTTCAAAACATGTCTCAAATAACGAACTAGAATTATGTTTAAATTATCCACTTGAAGATTTCGTTGATATTGACTGATTTTACAAATGCTGCACGATACTTTTTTAAAATTTTGTATGCCCGACCATTGTTTTTGTAAATTTAGACAAATTGTAGACTTATTTATTGTATAGTTAGTTGCAAATCTTATATTAGAAAACTGCCACCTACCGATAACTCATTCAACGAGCTGCATACCAAATAATTATTTGGAAGCCACTAAGACAGCAACCTTGTTAATCGTTCGTTTTATAATTCATTAGACTTTGGATATACTTAAAGGACACTATCTGCGTACCACAATTAATCACATGTTATAGTGAAGGTTGTGTCAAAGATATCGTCAATTTTAGTTTTTTATTATATTGTGCCTTCTGTACGTATTGTATATGCATAAGGTTACATATAAATAAATTGATGTTACCCCTATTTATAAGATTTTTTGTATGTTTGTGCAAACTTTTACACATGCTATTAATGTAAATAATATCTGTTTTTGAAATAAATATCAAATTCTATATGTATCTTGCACGTGAGTAAAATTTGAATGCACATTGTGCATTCATCATACTAGACTGAGAAGCGGCTACTGTTTAAAGGTAGGTAATACAAATATTTTATTTATAAATTCTAGCTTTACTTCGTTGAAGTCCATATTTAATGATTATAGGTATATAAAATACTTAATTACTTCAACAATATTTATTTATTTTAACCTTATACGTATTTCGGCATGTTTACATGACATTGTCAAAGGGTATATTAGAAAGTAAACAGTTAGTGTTGTTATAGCAATCGAAGTTGGTGACGTGATCTCAGTAATCGTCTGCAGATGACTTGATATCTTATTCCAAAATGTCCAATAAAGGAAAATTTAAGAGATTAATTTGCTCATTCATTAACGGTGCAGCTTTTAAATGTTTGAGAATTTCAAAAGCTTCTAGTATATCTAATTTACGTTTATCACCACAAAAGTGTATACATTATATAGTGTTATTAGATCTCATTGAATGATTGTGTTCTAGTAAGTGTTTAGCATAATTAGATTCATGTGGGTGTTTGCCTTTGTAACAACGTACGTGTTCTTTATACCTAATATCAAAATTTCTAATTGTCTGGCCTATATAAACCGAATTACAATGTGAACAAATTAATTTGTAAATGCCTGATTTTAGCAAATCATCTGTTTTTGATTTTGCATGAAATAAAGTGTTTAAGATGTTTCTAGTTTTAAAAACTTACTTTATATTTATTTGTTTTATTTATAATTTTAGTAATTTGGTCACCAAAATATGGGATCGAGGCACCTTTAATTGTATCGGATGAAATTGGGGTATTCGAATAAATTTTTTGAATGGCTAATTTATAATCTTTTTCTTTAATTAATGTATCAATAAGTTTAGTATTATAACCATTACTATATGCAATTTGTTTAATAATTGAAATTTCTCTAATATAATTAATTTCATCAAAGGGACTGTTAAAGCCCTATGTATCTTGGACCTGTATGCTGTTAATTTATGTGTTTTATGATGACAAGAATCGTGTGGTATTGTAATGTCTGCTTGTGTAGATTTTCTATAAACTGAGTATTCAAATTCATCAGTTGAATGAATTTTTGTTTACATCTAAAAAGTTAAGGGACTTATTTTGTTCAGTTTCTAGTGTAAATTTTATGTGTAGATGCAAGCTGTTATTAAAAATTGAAAATTCATTAATTAATTCAAATGAACTGTTAAAACATGCTAAAATGTCATCAACATAACGAAACCAAAATATAAATATAACTTTCTCAGATTGATTTGGTTCGAATATTTGATCTTCTAGATTTTTCATAAATATATTAGCTAAAAGAGGTGAAATTGGACTTTCCATGGGTAAACCATCTTTTTGGAAATAAATTTTATTATCAAAAATAAAATAATTTTGATTGGTGAAAATTTCAAATAATTGAATCAACTCGGTTCGTTTCATTAATTCAACATTTTTGTTAATAAGAATATTATTTAACAAAGGAATACACTCTTGAGAAGGTATTTGGGAAAACATATTAGTAACATCAAAACTAACTTGCTTGCTTTGTGGTGGTAAATGTAAGTTGGATAATTTATTGATTACACCCGAAGAATTTTTAACTGAAATATTTTGGTTTATAATCAAAACTGGTAACTATATATTATTTAGTATTTTTACTTTGTAATATAACCTTTGACAATGGCATGTAAACATGCCAAAATATGTATAAGGTTAAAAAAATAAATATTGTTGAAGTAAAATAAGTATTTTATATACCTATAATCATTCAATACAAATATTACCGCGCTCCGCGCGCTTTACAAAAGAAAGGTGCCTTCTACACCTTTACGGAAATCGTGAAATTTTTCTTGCTAACAACTCATTTGTTAAATTTTCGTACCGCAGAACAATACAGGGTGGCCCATTTTCCTAAAAACGCTTGGACAGTTCAAATTATTTTCGCAAGAGGCACATGTAATATGAGTATTTTCGTTTGCCAATCGTCAACCCCAAAATTGGAGCCATTTCCACCATACAAAATTTAAATAGCAAGGGTATCAGAAGACACCGTTTGAAAGCCCGATGAATTTGCTTTACAGCAGTGTTTTTAGTTTTGAATTCCGAGCATTAGTTTCCGCAAAAACGCAGTACAAAGATACAGTACTGCTTAAAACGTCGTCGCACATTCTGGAGCATTTGTGGAGTGATTAGACGGCACTCTGTCAACGAGTGCCGTCTAATCAAACGTTGTTGTAAATATTTAAATGTTTTTGTTTTGTACTTATGTCAGTCTCACGCCGTACTTCGTAGTTGTCGTTGTATTTTTTGAACTATAAAAATGGTTTACTTGATTGTAGAAAGAGTTGAAATAATTGCGTTTTCTTCGGAAACAATGAAAGTGCTAATAGAAGCGCCGAACTATTCAACTATCAACATGCAGAGAAGCACGTGAATCGCAAGTATGTCTTAAGAGTTAGCGGAAAATTTTTGGGAGACCGGGTCTATAGCAAATAAGTAAGAAATGAAGCGGTGGAAGCCTTTGCTACAAGAATTCAATGAAGACGACTTTGGACCGGCGTTTGCAATTTTATGAGACTACAAGCAAACGGGCGGTAATTAATTCAAATTTTCTTTTAAACGTCTGTTTTTCCGACAAATGCAGGCTTTTCTTAAATGGTACAGTCAATTGCCGTAATTGTCACTGTTGGTCAGATTCTAATCCGAGGATATTTCACGAAACACTCAATACCCACAAAAACTAAATGTTTGGGTCGGCATTTTTGGTGATCGTTTCGTTGGTCTTTTTTTCTTACCGGGTAATTTGACTAGAGAGATGTACTTGGAATTGTTACAAAACAGCATTGATCCAATGTCAACTGATATTATAAAGAATGATGATACGTACCTCGAAGATCATTTGGTATTCCAAGAAGAGGGAGCTGCTTCGCATTATGCACTACTTGTTCAATAGTACTTGGATCAAAGGTTTCCGTCTCAACAGGTTGAAAGAAGAAGCGCTATTGAATGACCCCCAAGGTCGTCAGATTTATCTCTGCTCGATTTTTTTTTCGTGGGATCGTTTAAAAAGTAAAATATACGCAACACAACTCGATTCTTTACTAAATTTACAACAACGTATAATCAACGAGTGCCATCTAATCACTCCACAAATACCCCAGAATGTGCGACGACGTTGTGAGTAGTACTGTTGCTTTGCACTGCATTTTCGCGGGAATTAATGCTCGGAAACCAAAACTAAAAACACTGCTGTAAAGAAAATTCATCAGGCTTTCAAATGTCTGTTTTTTAATACCCCTTATCATTTAAAATTTTTAGGGTAGAAATCGTGCCGATTTTGAGGTTAAAGATAGGCGAACGGAAATAGCCATACTACCTGTCCCCCTTGCAAATTAAATTGACCCGTACGGGCGTTTTTAGGAAAATTAAGGTTCAGTGCCACAAAACACGCTTGTTTTGTTATTGGTGGGCTGCCCTGTATAACTATTTGCAATAGTTTCAAAAATACCGCGATGCCGAAATTTACACTGCACTTTCCACGCATGTACTTTTTAAACAAATTCTGTCGCATTTGTTAATAACAATTTTGACTTTATTGTAGGACTATAGGAATCTAGAGAGATCAAGCTTTCGATCGTATAAACAGTATTGAAGAATGTTGAAAACTAAGCTAAGGATAACAATGTCTCTGGATAAGAATCCGCGAAATTATTTTCGATACTGTATGTATTTTTTTAAACTATGGTGTCAAGTTCGCCCCCCCCCCATGTTTGAATTTAGACCTCAAGATTCCCGACTAATAAATCTTATTTTAGTTAACGCTAAAACGTTGATTGAAAATGATTATATTTATAAAGCATCATAAAAGTTCAGGTGCAGTTCGTCACTGATTTCACATTACTATGCTTTTAGTATGGGGAAGTACTGATATAATAAAAATTTTGTGCTTGTAGATTTTAGTAGAAATGTAGGTTTCGAAGCGCCAGAAAAATCTGAATATCTAAAAAATGATCTGATATTAGATTTTAACGCAAATAAAGCCGCACTCTACCTTCAAAATGGTAAGTTCTATAATTTTTTTAAACATTAGTACAATTTGAGTAACTGTAATGTTATAGATACAATTTTATTACACATTAAAACCTAAGTTTTAAATAAATTTCAGGCGTTTAAAAATTATTTTTAAAAATTGTGTTTTGATATTGCAAAATAGATTTATTTTTCTAACATACAAAAATATTTTTGGACGTTAAGTGCAGTTGAATATATTATCTGCAACTAATATCTCATATTATATTATTTTAGTGCTTGTGTTAATTTTTTATTTGCTGTAAAAATTTATTCATAAAATTTTGAGAGTGCAAATGTTTTACTTTTTGTAGGTAGTCCTAAAGCATTCCAGAAATTAGACTCATGGCTATTGGGCTTATGCATAACTGCTGTTAGAGCTACAACGTTGCGCACAAATACTATTGTAAATATAAAAAATAAAAACTTATAAAGTATAACTACGAATATTTGGTAGCTTTCCAACCCTTATCAAAATGTGTATTATAATTTCTTCTGCGTTTGAAAATGCGAGTACTGGCACTTATATACATCCTTTGTCAGTTGTCACACATGTCAGCATAATTAAAAAGTTTGGCGAACCTTCTAAATGCAAATCTAAATTAAAATTTAAAAAAATGAATTCAGCATTTTTTTATTTAAAACGCTCTAGCGCGTTATCTCATATGCAGGAATATAGCGTTGGTGGTAAACATATTTAAAAGTCAAAAGCATTACGCTATTTGCATATTAACTAAATTATGGTTATGTAATTAGCTTAAAGCTGCATGGCTGTCCGCCAATAATTAATCTACTATGTTCCCGACGCTTTATCTTTTGTATCGTGTATTTCGTGCAATGTGATGTATATATTTTATAGCGGGTTTTACACCCTCGATGTTACGAGACGCGATAAACGAATTTGCAAACTTAATATTTTATAGCTGCATTTATATTACTTTTTTATATATTACGCGACGCCTTTCAAACAAAATAGACGTATCTCTTTATGCATATAATATCGAGTGAAAATTTCAAATTAACTATAAGTGTAACAATATATGTTGTATTTATTGTTAGAGGCGCTATGCTCTTCGTATCGTTTCATATCATAACTTTATTCATTGATCTGTCATCCTACTAATACTTTTTTGCATGAAATATTATTACAATATTTTTCATTTAATGTGTAATTAAACGGAATTTTCAATAGTAATCATACTCACATTCTAACGCCATTTTTGAAAAACTGTTATATCAATAAATAATGTTTCCAAAGATTCTTAAACAACTCTTAAGCAACTGATTGTCATTAAGTCATACTAAATTTTATATCTTTTTCAAAATATTATAAATGAAGGTATAAGATGCAGGTAGGAGTTAGCTACTAAATAAGATTAGATGCGTTGGTACAGTACGATTTCATCACGATAACAGTTTGAAAATTGAAGACCGGAAACAGAAGCCACAGCATAAAAACAGTCTTTAGGACTAATGAAACTTTGGGAATCGGTTTCAGACCCGCAAAGGATCAAATATCTAATTTTAAATCAGCCGGGATCTACAACATCCCTTGCTCTTGTGGCTCAAACTACATCGGACAAATTGGTCGTTCCATTGAGTTGAGATTGCGAGAGCACAAAAGTGATTGCAAACACAAATGCATCACAAATTCTGCGGTAGCTGAACATACTGGTTTAACTGGGCATAAGATGGACTTTGACAACGCTCGTTTACTCGCCAGAGTACCTCATTACTTCCCCTGTATCATACGTGAAGCAATTGAAATTGAAAAACAACCTAACAACATAAACAGGGAGAATGGTTTTTAGTAAAGCTTGGACTCCAGTAGTTTATCCTCGTAAGCATCATCGACCTCACGACCACGCTCCACCGGATCCGTCTTCGCCCAACGGTGACATTCAGCCAGAACTCCGCCGTTCTGTCCGACTGGCTCAACTGGGTTTAAATACCTCCGCTTCCCAAATTTGAATTCAGTGTTCTATTCACTCTGAAGATGCAAGCTGCAATGTCTTGCGAAACGTTAGTGTGTATGGGTCCACAAACAGCTAACAGGCATAAGCCGATCAAGTATTATTGTCCTGGCAAACAAAATACATTAATTAAAGAAAATTCAAAAACCCTTTAGTTCTCACAAGAACTTTTGTACTCTAAATGTACATTTCGACTGCTAAGCAGTCATCATCAGTAGAAAAAATACAAAAAGGAGAACTACAGCGAAAACTGAAATCACAGTTACGGTGCAGAAACGTCCCTTGTGCTTGGTAAGTCAGAACTCACGCATTGTCGATGCGTGCGTCGGTTTTTATGGTTTCGCGGATCCTCGGTTCTATTTGCCGTGCGTGCGTTGAACTTAAGTAATGATGAATTTGGAATTAGGCCGGAATCTTGATTTAAAATGTTGTCTTTGAATTTGTAAATAAATCTACTTTCCCATGCATCGAGTTCCCTGCTGTTATTTACGGATTTTAAGAGTTTTAAATCCGTTATTAAAATAGGATGTTCAGAATCTAAAATATGTGCTGCTACACAAGATTTTTCGGGTCTGTTAAAACGAAAGTGCGATAGGTGTTCTTTAAAACGTGTGCCTAATTTCCTTTTGGTTTGTCCAATATAATGCATGGGACAAGTAGAACAGTTTATTTGATAAATTCCTGACTGGTCTTCTGTCGACAAAGGGTCCTTGGTGTTACCTAGTAGATTTTTGAGACTATTTTTCGTTGAAACGATGGGCCGAAAACCTGCATTTTCAAAAATGCTAGTAATTTTATTAGATGTAGGTGGGAAGTATGTTAAAGGGGTCCAATGTTTTTGAGAATATGATCTGTCTTTTGTGTGAGTAGTTTTAAGAGAAAATTGTTTCTTGGCATTAGCTTTTTGTAGGATGTTCTTAACCAATGAAGGGGAGTAGCCATTGAATTTTGCTATTTCAAAAATATAATTTAATTCTTTGTTGTATCGTATTTGTGTTAGAGGTATATTGATTAATCTATGAATTAGTGAATTAAAAGCTGCCCGTTTATGTGCGGGTGTATGATGTGAATTTTGCATAATGTATCTGTCAGTGTGTGTGCTTTTTCTGTAAATATCAAACTCGATATTTCCCTCAGTGGTTCTAATAACTTTCAGGTCCAAGAATGGAAGTTCATTAGATTTTTCGGTTTCAATAGTAAATTTTATTGAAGGGTACATATCGTTTAACTGTGCGAGGAAGTTGTTTAAATTTATGGATTTATCAAAAATAGTAAAAATATCGTCGACATATCTGTACCAAATTCGGGGGAAATAAGAGAAATTTTCTTTGGCTGTTTTTTCCAAGTGGGCCATAAAAATATTGGCCAAAAAAGGGGACAAAGGGTTTCCCATTGCAGTACCGTGTGAAAGAAAATAAAATTGTCCATTAAATCATAAAAGGCGTTTTGTGTCATGCACAGGTTTGTTAGTGAGATATATTCGGAGATTTTTTCGGAAATGATGTCTTGTGTTGTTAGCCAATCTTTTAGAACAGTTAATGCAACATCTACTGGAATGCTGGGAAAAAGTGATGAAGAAAAACTAATAATCGACATTGAAACCAACATCAAATATAGTGAAGACAGTATTAAAAGTCAAATTCGTAACAATTGCCTATTTTCATTTGAACAGCATAAAACACAAAAACCTATAAATAGTCACCTATCTACAATAAAATCTCTCAAAGAACGTGATGTCTTTTACATGAAGGCAGATAAGGGTAATTCCACTGTCATTATGAATAAAGCTGATTATTTTGAGAAAGTTCAAATGATGTTAAACAACGGTGATTACTTATCAGTTACTAAAAACCCATTACCGTCTTACATTCGGTCAACAAAAGAAGTCATTAGCTCTTGCAAAAATTTAATTCCTATAGAATTCCGATACAAGTTAACAGTTACGAATCCCGTGTTACCTAGACTTTATTGTTTACCAAAAATGCATAAAAACGATATTCCTATGAGACCAATTGTTTCTTGCATTAATTCCCCTACATACTTAATATCTAAGTGGCTTGTTGCACAATTTTCATCGTTTTTACCAAACAATAGTCTTGCAGTAAAGAATAATTTAGAATTTGTCAACTCCATTAAACAAACAAACATTCAAAATCACGAAATGATGGTCTCTTTTGATGTCATATCATTATTTCCCAGCATTCCAGTAGATGTTGCATTAACTGTTCTAAAAGATTGGCTAACAACACAAGACATCATTTCCGAAAAAATCTCCGAATATATCTCACTAACAAACCTGTGCATGACACAAAACGCCTTCAGATTTAATGGACAATTTTATTTTCTTTCACACGGTACTGCAATGGGAAACCCTTTGTCCCCTTTTTTGGCCAATATTTTTATGGCCCACTTGGAAAAAACAGCCAAAGAAAATTTCTCTTATTTCCCCCGAATTTGGTACAGATATGTCGACGATATTTTTACTATTTTTGATAAATCCATAAATTTAAACAACTTCCTCGCACAGTTAAACGATATGTACCCTTCAATAAAATTTACTATTGAAACCGAAAAATCTAATGAACTTCCATTCTTGGACCTGAAAGTTATTAGAACCACTGAGGGAAATATCGAGTTCGATATTTACAGAAAAAGCACACACACTGACAGATACATTATGCAAAATTCACATCATACACCCGCACATAAACGGGCAGCTTTTAATTCACTAATTCATAGATTAATCAATATACCTCTAACACAAATACGATACAACAAAGAATTAAATTATATTTTTGAAATAGCAAAATTCAATGGCTACTCCCCTTCATTGGTTAAGAACATCCTACAAAAAGCTAATGCCAAGAAACAATTTTCTCTTAAAACTACTCACACAAAAGACAGATCATATTCTCAAAAACATTGGACCCCTTTAACATACTTCCCACCTACATCTAATAAAATTACTAGCATTTTTGAAAATGCAGGTTTTCGGCCCATCGTTTCAACGAAAAATAGTCTCAAAAATCTACTAGGTAACACCAAGGACCCTTTGTCGACAGAAGACCAGTCAGGAATTTATCAAATAAACTGTTCTACTTGTCCCATGCATTATATTGGACAAACCAAAAGGAAATTAGGCACACGTTTTAAAGAACACCTATCGCACTTTCGTTTTAACAGACCCGAAAAATCTTGTGTAGCAGCACATATTTTAGATTCTGAACATCCTATTTTAATAACGGATTTAAAACTCTTAAAATCCGTAAATAACAGCAGGGAACTCGATGCATGGGAAAGTAGATTTATTTACAAATTCAAAGACAACATTTTAAATCAAGATTCCGGCCTAATTCCAAATTCATCATTACATAAGTTCAACGCACGCACGGCAAATAGAACCGAGGATCCGCGAAACCATAAAAACCGACGCACGCATCGACAATGCGTGAGTTCTGACTTACCAAGCACAAGGGACGTTTCTGCACCGTAACTGTGATTTCAGTTTTCGCTGTAGTTCTCCTTTTTGTATTTTTTCTACTGATGATGACTGCTTAGCAGTCGAAATGTACATTTAGAGTACAAAAGTTCTTGTGAGAACTAAAGGATTTTTGAATTTTCTTTATTTAATTTTCTCACAGTTGCTCATTTATATTTATTTAAAATACATTAAGATCAAATCCTTGTCCGCCCCAAGGTTTAAATAATCTAAGCACACGGCTCTGTTTAGGCAGGCAGGGCCTACGAACAAATATTGCTCGCAGTTTTATAGCAAATGCTTGTAAAGGTATACAAGCTACAGGTCAGTTCTTACTTGATTATGCTGGGTGTAGTTCCCAAATGACGACGCGGTCTAAGCCGAAATTAAATTGTAATACTGACAGTTTGAAAATTACATAACTAGAAATGTATAACTACACTGACCGGCAAACACAGTGGCCACCTAAAAAAGTTCAAAATAAAATAGTATAATTTTAAAATATTGTTACAAACCAAAATTAAATATTCAAAATTATTAAATAATTAAACATTTAAAATTAAATATTCAAAGAATTCCATTAATATTTAGGTCTTGCTGACTTCAATAATTGCGCATAAAGTCCATTTTCGATCACCGCGTATATCATAGGCTAGGTAGCAAAGGAACAAAATACACTCGCTTAGAGTTGTGTGGTTGTGATGGCACAACTGAACACTGATCGTTTAAGTTTGAATCTAGGCGACCTCATTCTCATTACTGCCGTTTTTCATCACATTCGTGAACATTAAGATCAGTTTTTGAATTAAAAGATTGAAAAAAAATCTGTTTTTAAAGCACATGCATGTTCCATGAAACATAAGCACATTTGTTGTAAACTGTTCTTGTTGACTTTGTTGTTATGAATTATGTGTTGTATTTTTGTAATTGTTGATAATTAAAATTTGTTTTGTGTGTATACTTTGCTCTTAATGGTGATATTAGTAGCATGCTAATATTTACATTTTACTTTCGGCTTAGACCGCGTCGCCATTTGGGAATTACACCGAGAATAATCAAATAAGGACCGGCCTGTAGCTTGTCTGCCTTTACAAGTATTTGCTCTAAAAGTTTGAGCAATAGTTTTTCGTGGGCCTTGCCTACCTAAACAGCTTTAAAAGCCTCAAAGAATATATTTCACGCCTCCACGGCGGAGATACTTATACTCAAGCAAGAACATTTTTACCAATTTAGACAGAAGAAGGTCAAGTTCCTAGCAGACTTGGTTTTTCTAAAACGGCGTCATAACAACGTTGTACCAAATTGTGTCTTTATCAAACACCATTTGCATAACCGACACAACAAGCGAATTTTCCGGGAAGCGAGCCTCGGGCTTCTGAAGTCAGAAATTGGTAGATCTTGATAAAATTACCTGCAAGCTGTATGAGCTACATCTACAACTCCTTGGTACTGTAGAAGCATCTCCGTGAGAAAACATTAACACGTTCACGTCCATGAAGGCCCCAACTATATCAGAACAAGTAACCGTTAAACAAACTGGCAAATACGAACGGTTAATTCCGAAGCTGCTCCGGAATTGTAACGGTTTAAATTTATTTCTACAAATCACTTTTAATATTTAAAGTTTTATTCTAAATTCGTTCACAAAGTGGTGGATATTTAACTGTTTTTGGAGGGGCAGTTCCTTCTTAAAATTTTTGCTTTTGATGTTGACAGACGATTTTCTGGCTGTGCTGAATCGTAAAGTTGTATCAAGAAACATTTTACATAGTTTCAAACAGTTTTTCATCTGAATTTATCCTGTGCAGCTTTCGCCAAAAGTAGTTTGGGGCAATCGATTAAATTTTGTGGAAGATTTTTAATCCCATTCGAAAACCAATTTATTGGGATTTTTGAAGCATGGTCGGAGATCATTTCTGTTGAGCCAGCCCAACACCTCATAGTGAGGTTTCTGATTAAGTTAAATTTTGTGAATCCGTTTCAAATGCATTGTAAACATTGACCACGGAATGCTATGTCGAGTTTCAAATACTGTAGTTCAAGAATTTACTGCTGTCTAGATAATGATAGTGGCGAAAAATGAGTTTTACGAGGTGTTGGAAGACTTCTATGACAAGATATCAAACAACGAGGTAAAAATAATTGGAATGATAAAACAGGTAAGCTGTACTACCCAACAATATGAAAATATAGCAAACATGAGGAGTCAAATAAAAATGGGGTAAAATTAATAGGATTTGCATCAGGGAAGAATTGTCTAATTATGGGCACGTATATTCAGAAAATAGAAATTCACAAAAGGACATGGAAGTCTCCAGATGGAAAAAACGTTAACCAAATTGATCACATGCTAATACGAGAAAGATGTTAAATACAAAACGGTAACCATAGTCAAGAAGCAAACAGGTCAACAAAAAAGCTACAATGTAGAAAAGTAATGGAGCCGGATATAAAGATTGGATATCAGCAAAGCATTAAAAAAAATATGATAAAATAGGGGAAGCGAAGACTGTCGAAGAAAAGTAGAATAATTTGGAAAAAATAATAGAGACAGTAGCAGAGAAAGTAGTGGGCAGAGAAAGAAAAACCAAAGTGTAAAGCTGGTTTATTAACGAATGTAAAAAGGAACGTGATAAGAGACAGGGCTCCCGGAGGACGAAGAGAAATACCGCGAACAAAAAGCACATACAGAAGGACTCATGCTGAAAAGAGGCTACGGGATATGGAGGAAAGTTACAAAAAAAAAGAAATTAGGAAATTTTATCAGGAATGCAAGAAAATACGTAAGGGATCGCAACACTAAGTCTTATCCTGCAAAGATAAGAACGGAAATCTAATAGCAGAAGAAAATGAAGCGATAAATAGATGGAAAGAGTGTTTTGACGGAATTTTAAATAATCAAACTGAAAAATAAAACGAAAATGGAGTGCTAGACCCAGGGTTGAACAATACAGAGTTAGTGAAAAAGCCAACAAGAGAAACAATAGAGGAAATAATAGCAAAGTTGAAGAATAAGAAAATCCCCGGAAAGAACGGGATCTCATCAGAGCTCATAAAGTATGGAGGAAAGGAGATAAGTGACAGGATATATGAAATAATCAGAAAAGTATGGAGAGACGGCAGGGTACCTGATAGGTGGAACGAGGCAGTTTAATCCCTATAAAAAAGAAAAAACAAGATGCGAGAACTACAGAAGAATTGCACTCCTGGACACGGTATATAAAATAGTAGCCACATTGTTTAAAAATAGATTGGAGGTAATGGCAGAGAAGGTAATTGGGAAGTACCAATGTGAGTTTCGTAAGAACTGTTTGGTAATGGACCAAGTGTTTGTGCTGAAAGAAATACAGACCACATGCTATGAGCATAGTGTGGAGGTCCATGCTTTATTCATGGATTTTAAAAGAGCGTACGACTCAATAAAAAGACAACGACTATACCAAGCAATGACAGATCTTGCAATACCTGACAAGCTAATTCAACTAGTGATAGTTAGTCAGTATTTAAATGATGAGGCAATAAATATTTAATAACTTCTGCCGTTATTCCTTTAAATGTGTAGTTGGCGCATACCTAAACTTTTAAACAAATTATCTACGACCTTAGAATGGTAACATCTCCATGTGTTTGACCTTAAGCTAGCTTGTGCAGGTAGTTATTATTTATTTGACGAACTGGAATTGATGCTTGTGTAATAATAAAATGAAATAAGACAGGGTTCATACGCGTAAAATATGAATGGTCATGAGTTTTAAAAGTACTTCACGACACAATTTTATGAAACTGCAAAAAAATTTTTCTTAATTGAAATGGAAAATAGCAGCCACGAATGAATGAAAATAGAACGTGTAAATTCATTAATACAACGACAAACTTCTACGAAAGAAAAGTTTGGACTATCAACATTTATAAAAGACGGAAAACCACCGTTGAATAAAAAACTGCAGAATTGCAGTACACATTAAACACTTTTTCTAAATTCTCATCCGAAGAATTAGTGTTCTTGTCTAATACGTTTCACGTATAACTTAATGGATTTGAGTACGCCCATGGTTTTTGTTTACTTATTGAATTTTAACGAATTTTTTTGCTGTTCTGCGACTAAAAGTCCGGTCTTTGCTCATTGAATTATCTGTTAATTATTTTTGTAATTTTTTTACTTTTCATAAAACTTATGCTTCCACTATGAAAAAGCGCTTTTATATAAAACGGTTTTGTGTATACAGTATGAAGCAATAAACAGGAATGAAATTTCAATAAAACTGCAAAAAAGTAAGAATTACATTATACAACATCAGCAATTATGTACCAAAAGCAACACACAACATACCACGTCAGCTACGCCCGTGTTAAAAAATATGTAAACACGAAATGTACATTAGGGCTTGTTAAATTTATTTTCCGCTCTACTTGGCAATGCCGTGAATTAATACCAGGTACGAAGAGGGTTGCAAAATTTAATGCACTTGCTTACGAAAGCGACTTAAATGGGGTTGAAATGAAATAACCCGAGCTTCCTATACGCAGTTGTAATCCTTAAAAAAATATTATTGTAAATATCTGTGTATTTAACTAACAGGAAACAGAAAAACTAAAAAATGCCTCTTAAAAATTTGATCAGTGCTAAAAGACAATTCGAAACCTTTCACAAAATTTGCTGTATTATAATTCACATTACTAATAATAATTTTTTATATTAAATCAACAGCTTACCACGCAATGCTCCATAGACTGTTACGTGCCCTCCACCTAAAACAAACATTAAAATATAATTAACTGTTGTAGTGCACGTAGACTCGCAAAAGATTTACTGTGGTTAGCTGTAAAAGTCTAACGTTCATAATTTTCCCATTGCCCTGGTTATCGTTGGGTGGTCTCGTAAAATATTTATTCAACACATACAAAATTAAACATAAACAAATATGCACGATATTTAAATTCCTATACGAGATAACTATTATAGTAAGTTTAAAAATCTAATGGTAACACTCGAATTGAAAATTAATTCAAGTATTTATTCCATCACATCAATAATTATGCTAAGTGTGTGCCTGCGGAAACTAACAATAAATGTTGAGAATACGGTGGATTCTGTCAGAGATTTTCGGGAAAAACTGCGGTGGGAACACTGTATAATTTAATAATATAATAAATCTGAAGATATAAATCACAATAATTCTCTTTATCTGGAATAGATTTCTTCAAGATTTGGTTAACGCAATACAAGGGGATGTGAAAATAGGAATTGCAGGAAAGATAATCAAATAACTCAGCAATATGGCTGCGGGTGACGGTTTTCCTAACCCGGGCCTTGCCAAGCGGGAACGTAAATGCTTTTCGCGTTTTCCGAAGCAATAAATTTATTTTTAGAATGCAAACAACATCAGAATATAGCATTAAAATATTTTTATTGCTTCGCTTTGTATTTATAAATCATGCTTGATGACAATCTGAAATTCCTTTGATCGTTTCCAGTATCTTAGCGAATGTCGTGGAGAGAAAGGGGAAGTGTTGAATGCATCAGCAATTGCCAAATTTGCGCTTCCAATTTGCAACAAATCATAACTACATTTTCTTGTGCTTAAAGCAGTGAGTGTTATTTTGGTAGCTACAAGGAATTTACATAGAACGAAATAGTTGAACACGTAGGAGTTTTAGCTTTTTTCTACTTAGCAAGAAGACAAACTTTGTAAAACATATGTCTCAACGAGTACGTTAAATGTTTGTTACAAGAAAACGATTACTAAAGCAGTGTTGCTTGTTTACTCTAGAAATAAATGTGGTGAAATAAGTTCCATTAAACAATTTGCGAGACAGTCTTCCTATTTTAAGAATTTTCAAGCGTACTCTTTTCATTTCCTTATTTTATGGAACTATTTCGGCTTTAAGCACCTGCTGTGTATAAAAAGGTTTTGGTTATGAATAAGTTATTACGGTACGCTGTCATATATTGAGTTTTTTGATCATCATATAGTACTTGTGTGCTCTTATGTGTTCGTGTTGTTCCTCAGATATTGTTCAAACAAACAGGGTAACTATCGAGCGTTCTGAACGTGTAGTTTAGGTACGAATTTGTAAAAATTAGCGGTGGTACGTGTTTGAGGCTTTCCTGTGGTTGCCCTTTTTGATTCAATAAAGTAAATTTCCCAATGTTTTTTATAACTTATGTACCTCTTTTTAAAACTTAAACCACAATATATAATACAGAAATACGTGTATTAAGTTCTTTACAAATGGGTTGATAATATTTTTGAAGTCTACTTCGTTGTCGACGTCGCGTTGTTGGTTACTTATATTGCCGTACCGTCTTTTCAATTGAAATAGTATTATTATAGTATACAGGGTAAACCGCAGGCTAAAATTTTTTACACCGACTTCCCCTTAGTAATGGATTTCTCCCGGACTTCCTTTGGTCTTCCCTTGGACTTACTTTGGGCTTCTCCGATTTCCCTTGGACTTCCCCGACTTCTTTTGGACTTGGAAGTCCACAACTTCCCCAGAGCTACCTTTGGATCATCAGTTTTAATCACTAAATGTATTTGTAGTGTGCAAGTTGATATACAAGTCTATGATACCTACAAACGAAAAATTGATGGTAAGGACACTAGAGGGATGGTAGGAATATCGCACGTTTGCAGATCGGTTATACTTATAAGTAAAGGCCGGATTTATATGCACAACAGTGTTGTCAGATATGTTTTTCATGCAACAAACAGGTAACGTATCTGGTAACACTGTTAGTGTATATAAATCCGGCAGGCACTGACAATGTTGTCAGATATCGTTTCCCTGTTACAACAGAAAAAATGTAGTTGGCAACACTGTTAAAACTACAAATCAGGCCTTTACTAATGAGAGATTTAAATCATAATGTGAAACATCAAAATTGCACAAAAACATTGCTATTTCACTATATTTACTTTTTGCTAATAACCTAGTCATTAGTAAAGGCCTGAGTTGTAGCATCAACAGTGTTGCCAAATAAATTTTTCCTGTTGTAACAGGGAAACGACATCTGACAACATTGTTAGTGCATGCCAGATTTACATACACTAACAGTGTTACCAGATACGTTAGCTTGTTTGTTGCAGAAAAAACATATCTGGCAACACTGTTAGTGCATATAAATCCGGCCTTTACTTATAAGTATAACCGATCTGCACACGCGCAATATTCCTACCATCCCCCTAGTGTCCCTACCATCAATTTTTCGTTATTTCAAAAATTAATGAATTTCGGCTTCAAAATCGGTGTTAAAATAATAAATGACAATAGAAATTACTTTCCATATAGAAAAATCCTCTGTAAGGTTTCTTTTTTGCCATTTACCTGAACAATAAATTGAGTACGTAAATACCAAAAAAATAGACTATCACCAAATTAAAAAATTGATTTTGAGATTTCAGCTGATAAATGGTGTGCAATAACAAATACAAAAAATTATAAAACCAAGTAACTGTTTCTCAAAAAAGGGGTGGGGGGCTAAAAGAATAAACTTGGATATGTGTCCTACGCATATCAAGTGATATACATAAGCGCGATTTTCTTACCATAACATGCTGTCCTTGGCCCACTCCATTATTTTTCCTCTTTTTAAAATATATACGAACTTCCGCACCAAACTCTGTATGAAAGTGTTAATTGACAATAGGAATAACATTTAAGAGATAAAAACTTTACTGCAAATTTCTGCCTGCTTATTTTGAGATTTCCATGAACACAGATTGTTTGCAAGAAAGAAAAAAAAGAAATATACAAATACCAAAATATTGAAAATAAAAAAGATTTTTAAATAATTTCGAAAGTTCGGAGTTTTTTCGACATTAAAATGTTTTAAATTTTCTAAATTACGAAAATAGTTTATAAAATTGAATTCTTTTTTAAATTAACTGAATTTTCAAAATGTTCTAAAAATATTCGAAAAATTTTTAATTTCCAAAATTGTTCGTAAACTTAATTTTGAATAGTTTCAAAAGTTTCAAATTCTTCAGATTCAAAAGGTTCAAAACTTGTTTTTTGAAAGTTTCGAAAACTTTCAATAGTTTCTAAATATTGTGTATTTTCGTAATATGCAAAATGTTTCAGTTTTAATGTTTTCAAAATTTTTAAATGCTAAGAACTTTAAAAACTTTCAAAATTGAAATTTTCAAAACCCACATATTTATGTGTCCATTACATAAGACTCACATTTTGTTCTACAGAATACCACTACATTGTACTGGCAAATAAGCCACTTTTGGTGAA